>VXBO01007998.1:64937-141043 GCA_013400135.1 Rhinoptilus africanus
AAAAGAAAAAAAAAAGAAAGAAAAAAAAAGGAACAATATAAAGTAACCATTATAAAATAACCGAGGACTTATATGCCAGAACATGAATGACTTCAAGATATATGTTTCTACTGGCAATTTTTCTTTTTTTTTAATGCTTTGTAAGACTATCCAAGTTGAAAAGTTCACATTTATACAGGAATAAAAGAAAAATTTGAAGAAGCCTGAAGTTTATAAATAAAAGGCATGATACATTAATATTCAGTTTCCAGAGTATTCTACTTCGCTATCTTCTACTTTACATAACTGGAGTTATACCCAAAGGAAGTACTATCAAATAAATACAGGAATAAGCAGCTGAGGAAGGCAGAATATTTGCAAAAAATCCAAAAGCTGCTGACACTACATCAAGAGAGGGAACATTTTGACAACTTTTTACATGCCAATAATCACAAGTTGCCTTTTTTAACATTCAGACTACTGAAGTTGCTTTATGCTGCTTCTTACCCACTACAGCAAAATGAAATAAATTTCACAGCAATGACAAAAGTTTTTATTCCTAATTTTGGGCACCCCCAAATTTCAAAACTTTGTCATTCTTCTGTCAACAAATCTTGATATATCAGGATTTTTCCCAGCTAGGTTGTAAATCCAGACTTGAGAAGTGCTGAACCACCTCATGTAGACCTTAAGTACCATCACTGTTCTACGGGCAGCGATGTGAAAGTCGATTTTTAAACATGGCAAGAGATATTTCAAGTGCCAGCGTTCAGGGTATTTGCACTAGCAGTGCACTAGTTGTTTCTTAGCCTTCTGTTCTTCACTACCCGTGCTAGCAAAAGTAAAGTGAGAATGTGTTTCAGTAATGTCTTTCCTTTGCAAAGTCTGTGTATGTTTTGCCTGTGAGAGAGTTGTGTTGGTCTTGATGTTTTTCTTTTCAAATACTGAACTCCTCTGGGATACTTCCCACTCTTTCTGTTACAGACTTAGACTGGCATGTGTCTCCAGTATAGGCAGCTGGAGATTTCTAACCCATTATAACTAGCACATCTTAAGTGTTCCTGGGAAGGAAACATGCAATATAAAAATACCCTTAATGATTTAACTGTACCCCATGTAATATTATATTACTCTGTGTTAGGGTACAGCAACACAGAGCCATGTTTTCACAGGTTGTTATTCTGTCCCCTGACTCTCTTTATTCAGACAACTTTTACTGTGTATGAAGAGCCAAACTCTGCAAATAGGGTATACCCCACAAAAAAACCCACAAGACAATTATGCATTGGATAGTGTACACAATAGATAGCTAGGATGTAAGGAGGTCAGGAGATAAGCATTAGCATTAGACACTATGCTGAGCATAAGCATGCTCACCACCCCCCGTATTGCTGGCCAGCCAGGCATCTGTCAGGTGGAAAGCATCAGCCTTTGGTGCTGGTCCTGGGAGCGGGATGGTCCTCAGTGTCGCTGAGTTGCCATCTTCTGGATCACTGCCTTCTCCTGTAAGATTTTATAACTTTTCTTGTCATTGGTTTTCTCCTTGAATCCTTTAGTTGTTACCCGGCCTTGTCCCAAAGATCTTCCCTCTGCCTCCAATTTTACCTTTTAATTTGGCTGATTCTAGTCTATGTACTTTCTCACAGCCCTTTCTCATAACTTAACATTTTCTCTAAAGTTTGAGCTAAGGTTGCACAGCTGGGCTGTATCAAAACTAAGCCTGGGATCACAGGCAGCTGAACTCCTAGAAGGAGAATCACGAGTTGGGGAAGGAGGGAGGAAAAGTCCTGTTTTGATGGGATTGTACCATACAAATTTCCAAGGTTTTGAGGGGAACTGTGGTTCTAAGCTATAGACGACAGTGCTTGCTAAGCTTTGCCAAGCCAAATGTCTACAAGATGGATCTCTGAACTCATATCAGATAAAATTTTCCAGGCACCTACAGTTAGCTATTTCTCTTTCTGTAAGTAGAATGAATAGATGTTCACAAATGTTTACTGTATCATTAACCCACAAACCCAGAAATTCATGAAAGGCAATGCCACGGAATTTTAAAATTCAGCTGAGGAAGAAGCTAGGACAGATGAGTAGTTTGGTAACTCTGCAGGACCTTCAGAGCTCCATATTCAACTCCTGACTCTTACGCAGACCTTCCTCCACCTGTGGACACTTCCTCCACCAGAAACACGTAGATCTGTGTTTCTCCACAGCCCTTTATTCCTTAAATGGGGCTGAAGAGCAAGTGATTTAAGGCAAGATGTGTAAGTTCCAAACTTGGACACTAAAATGACTGAAGATGGGTGTATCATCCCAGTAATACTGGTTTATGCATATAAGACTCCAAACTAGTCGATAAATGTTGTAAAATCTGGAGGAAAAGAAAAAAAAAAAGATCCAGAAAGTTTAAATGCTGCTAAAAGTCAATGCACCTGCATTTCTCCCAAGCCTTGCTGTCCACAACAGTGCTGGATGCCTCTTTTTTTTCCCTGAAAGCAAATCACCACAACCAATCTTCCTGTCAAAAAAGAAACAGATGAGGAGACCTTTTGCTTATGAGTCTGCTGGTTGGAGTACTCACCCATAATGGGGAAACCTGGATTTTAGCCTCTCCAGAGCTTTTTGAGATTGAACCCATGGAGTTTATATCCAATTTGTAAGGCAGTAATGCCCTATTGCTACAGCTGAGCCACTGTGATGAGTGTAGGAGTCATGGTCCAAAGAGACAAGTCTGGCTGCATTGCGTAGTGGAAAAAACATGCGGCTGGAGGGGCAAACTTGATCATGGTCACTGTGGTCTGGACTTCTGGTGCATTTTTTAGTAGATGATCATTTGGTAAAATCCAGGAATAGTCCAGACAGCCAGGATTGTTATGCAGACTAATGCATAGCATGAAACATGAGTGCCACCACTGCTGGCCATAATTTAGACAGAAAGAGTGAGACAACCGTTTATTGCTAAATGAGGTGATTTTGATACCTTGGTTTAAAAAGAAGACTTGGGTTATTAAATCCAGTCCCACATAGGCTGAAGATGAGTGCCTAGCCTGCTGAATAAGGGAGATGTCAGGTTTTCCAAATGAATGGCGTAGGCACACCCTTGCTCAGTTAGTGGCTGGTTGTGAATCCCAGCTGAAGCTCTAACTCCCCCATTCGCCACGTAACGAAGTGTCCAGCTCCTTTCCAGATGAAGGATCTGGACGCAGACAGCAAGTTAGGTGTGGTGATGTCATGCCCAAATCCCCTTGTAGAGCTAGCCTTAAATTCATAAAGAGAGCAAGCAGAAATAATTTAGGTCAGGCTGTAAACCAAAGGAGACTTAACAATACGGTCACTGATAACATGTGACTTCACCTCAGCACTACTATTTTAAACATTAGTTAATATGTCAGAATTTTGAGAACTTAATTTTTTTTTATTTTCCTGAACAATAGGGGAATCGTACTGTAGCCTTACATGCCATAGAAGGGCAATAAAGAATGTGCAAGGTATGGTTTTTATTCTACCTGCTTTTCCTAGACTGCACTAAATCCCTGCTGAGAATGCCCAGATTTTAAATACTGCGTTATGCTTTATGACTGTTGTTCTACACTTTATGACTGTTACTTTAAATGACATGCAATCAAAGCAGCCACAAATATTAGTCCATTATTAGTCCAAATATTTCCTTCAGAGACAGCCCGGGTGTTTGTGCACTGCCCTATATTCCTTAAATGGGGCTGAAGAGCAAGCAATTGTCACTACTGTAGTAGTCTGACAAGGCACTTTGATGTCTTTGTCCCTCCCTGCACCCCCTCCCAAAAAAAAGAAAATACTGGTTTTCATGTGAGAATGTTTGTATTTAAATATTTCATCCTCTCTTGCACTCTATATTAATCACAAGAGAGAAGAAATGGAGACAGGCAGATGTAAAAAAAGGCTGTGAAAGTCAGTGGAACAAATGGGATAATTTCCAATTTCTTTACTAGGTGTTAGATCAGGCCCAAAGGAATTACCGGCTGAGATCCAGTCTGCCTGCAACAAACTCGCACCGAGGTTTGAGGCAGGTAGTCAAGCACTGCTGCCCGCCCGGTGGAGGGAAAACGTCTCTGAAGGTCTCCAGGGGAAGACTCTACCTGCCTGTCCCAACACCAAAATGGAGTACCTGCTCTTCTTCTGGGGGCTCTCCAAGATGCTGCCTGCTCCCTCATTAGTGGCAGCAGGAGATTTCTTTTCTACCGTCACCTCACTATACACTGAATTAGATACCAAAGAAAGGCAAACTGGCTCTCCCCATGAGTAACTTGCATTAAAATCGCTCGTACCAGTATTACAGGGGCTCTGTGCCACCACTGTCAGATTGGATCCCCATGCACAGACTGTGCAGGGACTGACACCAAAATCTTGTGGAGTTATAGATGTGAACTTCTAGCCACCATCATAGCAGTACTGGGTCCAAACTGGCATTGTAATTTTAATATAAATCTATGTAAACAAAGAAGCATTAAAGATCTAGTGAGGACAGAAAGATGAAGGACCAGTGTACATAACTCTCCCACTGCTCACCAGCTGGTGCTGTGATAATTTCCACAATTGCTACATTTCACTTAAACCAAAAGGTGCACCAGGCTTTTTTACACCTCTACAAGTACTTATGTTACTCTTACAGATAGCACTTGTTTCTTGGCCTTTAGTGGGAGAACATCACCAAGGGAGCAAATGAAGTACATGTTGCAGATAGGATGCTGGCCCTCTCATGAGAAAAATACAGGCTACATCCATCCTGGTAAATTAGATAGGGCCAGTAAATGTTCCTGGGCACTGCAATTTGATTGTACTGTTAGAAGTGTTAGACTAGTCCCTGGCCCTGTTTCACTGGGACAGCCAGCACTCCTGCAAACAATATCCACACGCAGTTCAAGGGTTAGCACAAGCTGTCGCAGGGGAAAACCACCGAGTTCACAAAGTTAAAGTCAAATCAGGATTGCAGTAGTTTGTTGTTTATGATAGTGATTAAGCAGCAGTCAGTGGACTACACATTCAGGATCAGTATCACTAATACAACAGAAAAATCACAGCGCTAGACATTTCTAAAATGCTAATAAACGCCTACAAACCTCTCAGCACCCTTCCAGGCCCAATCCCAAGAAGCTTTAAACTCACGTGCACATGCCAACACGCACGTACGTAGCGGCGAGGGGGGATGTCCAGCTCTCCACCTACCCCTGCTGCTCCCTGCAACCCGCTGATGTCCCAGCAGGTCGGGGTGCTCAGCCGTGGTGGGATCCCTCGCTGCCTGCCCACTGGCCGGGTGATGGATGCTCTGCCTGCCCTGCCCGAGCTCAGGGCGGGGTGTCTCTGGAGGGGGCACATCAGGTTTTGACAAGTGCTGTTTCCACGTCAAGATCTCCGCCCCTCTTACAAATTGAGCTTTCTCTTTTATATTTCCTTTCAGAATGATTCCTTCTTTGTTTCAAAAGTCTCTTTTTAATTCCTTGGTTGCTGTTTACTCTGGTTTATGGTCATCCTCCTCTTTAACGCGATGAGTTTTGGGGTGGTTTTGTGTATTCGATCCACACATGCTGTTTACAGCCACATGCTTATCTTAGCAGGTGGGGTTATCCAGGCCCTTTTCCAAGGGTGGGCTGTGCAAGCACCCCCGCAGTGGGCCAAGGATCATTTCAAATGGACGGTTTGGGATGCAGCCATCCTGTTCTGGAGGGCAAGAGCAGTTAATGATGTGGACACAGGCTCTCACATGTGGGTTGGGCTCAGTGCCAGAGAACTATCCCAAGCACCTTTAATTTACCAATACAGACGCAGCCAAAGATGACTCTCGTGGGAAATGAGCAAGCAAACTTTGAGCTATATGCAAGATGCAGAGTCAAGGTCTTGATCTGGGAGATAACTCTCCTCCAACGCTCGGTGGTTTATAGCTGGGATTTTTGTTCTCTCCAGCATACCAATAAAAAACAGCCATAAATTTCAGAGCTTAGTTCTGAGTTTAAATTCGGATTCTTTATATGCTCAAATGGGGCACAGAGCCAATGTTTTGGTTCAACACCATCTCTAAAACATTGCATTAGCTTTATGTCACATGAAATAAAAGGTAAACGTCTTTTGATCTTGGTCTGCAGCCAGGTCATTAGAGGTTCCCTCCCCAGCCTCTTGGGCCGGCGTCAATAATCACTGACTGTGGAGCTAATTGCAAGATCTGGTTGCTTATTCCAACCTATTAAGTTTCTTTCTAAAGCCTTTCTTAAAGTGATAAAATACAGACGTTGGAACTGAGAGGAGCATTTTTTCTCCCTTGGTCTGTGTCTATTACAGTCACTTCTCTGAAAAACGGCAGAGGTCAACTAATCTCAGAGTGGACAGGAGGGAGCAGGTACTGTCAAATCTCTATAGGAACCTCAGGTTTATTGCTGCCTGTTTTCTCAACACTGAAGACATCACAACTGTGGAGGATGGAATAAAACCTGAGATGCTGTTTGTGTCACTGTCCCTGTCACCATCAGTTTTTCCTCTCAGGTGCCTCAGGAATTTGTCTTTTTTCCTTACACTTTGGTGTATCATGTGAATAAAACCTCCTTGAGTTGAGCTCACACAGGTGGAGCACAGACTCCTAAGAACTCTATTATACTCTCGGAACAATCCCAGCAGGTTACAGGTTGGCCCAGTTAAACAAACAGGGGGATCTAAGCCAGCATCTAAGGTGGAAAACACTTCCCTTCCTGAATCGGCCATGGCGATCAACCTGAAGAAGAATTTGTGATGCTCAGGGAGTATGTTACAACAAATCACTGAGGAAAATCTTTCATTCCTCATTCCTTCACATTCCTTGATTCAGACTGTTTTCAAGTCCACATTAATGTTAGAAAACAACCCCCAACACAGTAACTTTATTGTCAAGTTTTGGAATCAAGGGAGAGCTGATAAGGCACACTGAGGGGAAAGAGGAAAAGCAAGACAAGACTGTGGGGAGCCAGGGGCAGGAGGAAGTAGCTGGACTAGAGGGGAGAGCAGGTCAGGGCAATTGAAGGGAGTAGTTGGGCAGGAGAATGAGTTATGAGATAAAGACTTCAAATTTTATTCATTCCCTGAGGCTGAATCTGAGAAACGTAGGGTGTTTGGTCGTAGATGAAGAAAGTGGTATTCTAAGAGCTGAGATTTCGAGTGGAGATCACATTGGTGCCTGACCTGCACCTTTCACAAACAGTACCTTTTAAGAAAATAAAAAGGAAAAAACCTACTGCGTGGAGTTAAATGGTCCAATGAGGAGTTAAATGTGGTAGCAGCCATTTGGTGTTTGTGTATGCAACTTGCCAGTAGTTGCAACACTACATTCTCTGGAAAGTAAGAAAAAAAAAGAAAAATCCCTGCAGTACTTTTTCTCATAATGTGCAGAGAATGATGTCAGCCTGGCAGAGGAATTTAAAAATAAACAATAACACACATTTGTACCAAACAGAAAAAATATCACTTACAAAGGCAATAAAATAGCGGGTGTAATATGTTCTGTCTCTTACTTTCTTCACAACTGAAGAGGAAGTAGGTAAGCGGTAGCAAAGCAGACACTTCCTTCAGGACTGCGTGGTACATTTATTTCAACCACTCTTTGCACTGGCCTGATCTCTTTTCCCAAGCCTGGAGCCAGGCAGCCCTAATAAAGGTGTTTCCATGAGGATGGGTAAAATGCTACAGAGAGAACAACACAGCTGCTTTCTCCCCACTGCCTCAACACATTATACTTTCAACTGACAGGAGTTTTTGTTTCTGTGAGGAGAAGGACACAGATGAATTTTTTTAACTCATAGAATTACATCTTTTCAAAGTAATCGAGTTGGAAAATGTTCATGAAGCTGAAGCTTTGATGAAGTCTTGCTCTTTCATTGGTGCCTTGTTTGGAGTAGTATAGGCTTCAATAAAATGTTCATAGAAGATAATTTTTTTGTTATAGAGGTTTGAAGGAGAAGCTTTGGATCTTAAATATCTGACTTAAATTTAGATGTTCACTTAGCAGATATTTCCATCTGAATCAATTACTTATGTGCTTTCACAGACTGAGGAAGACTCAGTGAAATTGAAGTAGTGAACTTCTCTCTACCTGGTGGGGAATAAGCTCTTATCTGAGGAAGATTTCAGAATCTAGTCCTTTTTGTGCATGAGCTAATTTAAGAAAAGACTTGAAATAAATCCACGTTTCAGATATATAACAACATATTGAAAACAAACACTGGAGTCTCACTGCCACCTCATTTTTGAGGAATGGATATGGATCCAAAGGCAAACATCCAAACATAAAGACCTAATTATGGCAAGTGAATTACATCTCAGAAACACCTATTTTACTCTCTGCCCAAAAACTCTTCTGATTATAAAGGGAGCCATTAGTTCACATGAAGAGATCTACCTTGTTGGTGTCTAAAGTACATTAAGTAAATCCTACTCTCTCTCTCTATCCCTTACTACTTGTTTTTCAGCGTTTCAACTACCAGGATGGAGACATCATTTTCTGCCTGTGCTGAGATGGATTTCACCTGAAAAATCTACTCTTAATCGGTCACTGGAAAGTCTTGGGACTCATTTTGCACATCAAAGGCAAATAGATAAATAAAACTTTTTTTCCCTGAAAACAGATATTTTGATATAATTTACTTTCCAGAAGATTTGGTTTTCATTCAAGTATAAGATGAAAATAACTTTGGAACATCATACTCTGGCCACCTCTCTTGTTCACTACTTTTCCCAAAGCTGGGTGCTATTTAATTCTTCTAATCTTTTTTCTTAATGAATTTCATTAAATCCTTAACCTTTGCCATGAGAATATTTCAGAAGATTTTTACCTCTTTAAATGAAATCATATATGTTTTCTTGTCTTAGACCTAAAGAGGAGAACTATAAGGATCAAAAGATTCCCTCCACAAATCAAGTTTTTTCTTCTTTCTTTGTTTTCTTTTCCTCCAATTTCTGGATAAGGTTCCTGAGACATCTGTCTCAGCTATGGTATGGATTTGGGAAGATGAATGTCAGGCCAAAACACTGTCTGAAACTAAGTACCACAGGACAGACCATATATAATGTATGAAAACACTGTGTCATAGAAAAAGTCTGATTCATTTCCCTCTTTCAAGGCAGCTGATCACCAGGCAAGCCATGAATTCCAGATTGTCAACTTCATAACAAAGGTGCAGAATTAAGTTTTCGGATGGTTCCAAATTTCACTGCTGCCTTGGCTGCCCGCTGATCACTGCCAAACACTAAATACTCTGAATAACAGCCATCACCATCAGCAAAAATGTCAGTGTGGTTCATTGCTTCCACCAACACACATCTCTTTGGGATTACAGAGCATCCTTTATGGATCACCATTTAATCTCAATGGCAGTCTGTAATGCCAGCTGCGCTGAAATACTCCTAGATCTCTGGCTAGTTTTGTCTCACTGTATTTGGACGGGTAACATTAGTAGATCTCTGAACAGTGAATGACATTACGGTAGAAAAGAAAATGAAACAATATCCCCAAATGACTTTCAGGACTGGTGAAAAGTGAAACTTTTTATCACTTTCATGTTTTCTGATACATCTGCTTCCTGCAGAGAAAAGCATCAATGACAATAACAAGTATGTTAATTACTATTTAGGCCATAGCTTCAAGTCTTTAAGTAATGTTGAATAATTCTTTGGTTCAGTCAGGAAATTTGCTAAGACACATTTCTCCAAACTGCTGCCAAAGGCAATGTCTGTTTTTAATACTTGAAAAATAAACCAGATTTGCACTTTTAAGTGACCACATTTTTACAGCTCCTTTTGGGCTCCTACGCAGACTTTATCCCACCTCATGCTTTCTCTTTCCAGCCATCATGCTCAGCTCATCTACACTCCAGGGTGACACTGAAGGTCACTGTTCTGGGAGCAAATTGCTATAGGGTTTTATGCACTTTGATTCAATGTAGCAGGAGGCAGGAGCCGAGGTGTGGTAGTGGTGGAGTCATTCACTTTCAATGGCTCTGAGCAAAATCTGAAAACAGGGTAATATATGAAAATCAAAAAAAGAAGGTGGGGAATAATTTCTCTAACATACAGAAGGAAATACAGAGAACTTCATACTTCCTATTGCAACTACATGCATGAATAAAATGAGACACCACCTCTTTGGGATCAAACAGACTCATTTCCAGACTGAAGTGAGGATCACAGCAGAATGATGACATCTAATAAAATTACTTTCCTTTACGATCCTCTGCAGATGTAACCAGTTAAAATCAATAGCTTACACTGATCTCTACTTGTTCTTTGCTCTTCTCTCAATTTTGGTGGCAGTCTTTGGTGCAGTCCTAAGCTATTCACAACAGCTGCTGATGCTAGAAAAACAGAGATTAATTCCCCTTTATTTCAAAGTTCAGAATGTCAGAAGAAAAGGTAGGTTGCACTGAAATAACTCACTGAACTTACTCATGTAAAATAAGCTTTATTTGCTTATTTGCTTACTTTTATTTGAGGTTTGGTCAAGCAAGAAAGACCAGAGTAATGTTTCCTCAGGAGAAAAGCGCTATACTTATCAAAGACCACAAAAAGCAATGCTCACCTGTGCCTCCTGGGAGGGACTACCTCTTATTGTTTGTTTCAGATCTTCAAGTTGGGACCACTGGTACAGAAATGTCATGAGCAAGAAGCATAAAAAACACCACAGTGTGATCATTTAAAATATCTTTGGCAGTTACTGGCCTGTCATGAATTGCTTCTTCAGAGCAGTTACTAGTTAGACTCTTTAAGTTACTTGCCATGGATGTGCCTGCTTGCCCACTTAGCCTCTGGAGACTGTAGCAAGAGAGCCGTGTACAGATTGCAAATTTAAATTCCTCCTGAGACAACAATTACCTTGAGAACAATGTGTTATCATAAATAGCATTGTATTTCCAAATCTTTAGAGCTTTCCAAATCTTAGAGAAAATAAAGTCAATAATATCACATTGTTTCTTGCTCTTGATGGAACTTTTTGATAGTCTCATGTGAATCAAGAAGGCAGAAGATCCATTTTAACAAAAGTCTCAGCCACCTCATATCTGAATATTTTTCTTCTGGGCATAGCTAATACATTCGGTTTTTACATATTTCCTAATTTGAAAAGTCAAACCTCAATGAAATATAATATCAACACCAAAAAAATGTTAAAATGCCAGGGAACAGAGTTCCCTCAGCCCAGCTTGCCTTTCCCATTAGTTCTGATAGTTGTCAATCAAAAGGGAAGTGTCTATACCTGTGGGCTGCCTGAGAAAGCAAAGGCAATGGACTGTCATCTCAAAGAAGAATCCTGAAAGACTATAGGACATATGCCAGTGCTGAAAGATGAGGGCACTATGTGTAGCTAAGAAAGGATTGATCTAGACAAGGGGATCAAGTGCAGCCTCAGTAAGATTGCAGATGACACCAAGTTGTGCCAATGTTGATGTGCTTGAGGGTAGGAGGGATCTGAGCAGGCTGTATTAATGGGCCAATGGTAGGAGGTTCCATAAGGCCAAGTGCCAGATCCTGCACTTGGGTCACAACAACCCCATGCAGCGCTACAGGATTGGGGAAGACTGGCTGGAGAGCTGCCTAGAGGAAAAGGACCCAGGGGTACTGGTCAACAGACAGGTGAGTATGAGCCGGCAGTGTGCCTGGGTGGCCAAGAAGGCCAACAGCATCCTGGCTTCTATCAGAAACATCTGGCCAGCAGGACTAGTGAAGTGACCGTCCGCCTGCACTCAGCACTGGTGAGGCTGCACCTCAAATACTGTGTTCAGTTTTGGGCACCTCACTACAAGGAAAACACTGAGGTGCTGGAGCATGTCCAAAGAAGCACAACGAAGTTAGTGAAGGGTCTAGAGCATAAGTCCTGTGAGAAGCAGCTCCTGTGAGGGAACTGAGGTTGTTTAGCCTGGAGAAAAGGAGGCTGAAGGGAGACCTTATTGCTGTGTACAACTACTTGAAACAATTGTAGCAAGATGGGAGGTGTTCTCTCCCAAGTAACAAGTGATAGGACAAGAGCAAATGGCCTCAAGTTGGTCCAGAAGAGATTTAGATTGGATATTGGGAAAAAAATTCTTCACCATAAGGGTTGTCAAGCATTGGAACAGGCTGCCCAGGGAAGTGGTTGAGTCACCATCCCTGGAAGAATTTAAAAGACGGCTAGACATGGTGCTTAAGGGCTTGGCAGTGCTAGGTTAATGGTTGGACTCAATGATCTTAAAGGTCTTTTCCAACTTAAAAGATTCTGTGAGTCTATGATAATTAACCCATACTTAGGTCACAAGCAATTGTTGGTCTGGAGGGCTGCAGCACCCACATGTCCAAACTAAAACATTTCAGAGTACTCTGTATTTTTCAGAGCTGTATCTGCAGCATTTGAAAATTATCCTTTGTTAGCCCTAGCTCCTCCAACACAAGAGGCTGAAGCAGCAAGGGCAACCATTGGCTGTGGAGAGGTTATTGTGCTGGAAGGGTGTTTGGACTTTCAGCTATCAATTTAACAGCATTGCTGCATGTGGAAGGGGTGATAGAGAGAGCGAGTGAGAGCTGGGAGAAAACACTCTGCCTTTTGGCCAAAAGTATCTTCATCCCCTGCCCGCCCCAGTGTATCGGAGCAGGTGGTCTCACATCAGTCTCCTCAAACAGTAGTTCATACAGTATAACAAAAAAATGCAAGTGTAATTTAACACAACATGCCACCTCTGCTCGGACATGGCCCATGCCTGATCCAACACGGAGACTGAATTTCCTCCCAGCTCTGCAAGGGGAAAGCCCTCCCATCACTGGCAGACAGCAGCACACAGCTTGGCATGCAGCTGCCTGTCCAGGGACAGAGAGGGGGCCCCAAATTCCACTGCTGCCCTGTCCCAGCCCATACATAACAGAAAGACTTGTTACAATTCCTTGCAGACAAAATGAAAGTGGTTCAAAAGAGCTGTGATCCTGAGCCCAACGTAGTCCATCAGACATAAGGACTTTGCAGCACCAGGAAAACATGCAATCTCTGAGCAGTTTGGGGCACAGTGAGCTTCCCAGGCAATGGTGATTGCAGCACTCACGGAATGACTGGATGGTTTGCAAGTGCTTTCCCTCAGTAATCTAAACACATTTTATTTCAAAGATGAATGAATTTAAGTGAAAGTCAAACTAAAGTTAGGAACACACACATACATATATATGGATAGTCTAAACTATCTACTTTCTACTGTTCTTTTTTTTTTTTTTTTCTCACCTTTTTCTGCCCAATTGTTCCAAATTGGAAATGGACCAAACTGTGCTCATATCTGTATATGGAGATCAATACATTTAAGTGAGCTAAAAATTCAAAATGAGATTGAATTTCTCTGCTTAGACTCAAAGGCACTTTAGAAATCTGGCACACTGCATGTTGTTGTGCCCCAGCCCTGTTTAGCATCAAACCCTGGGAAAGCCACATTGACTTTGTGTAGGGTTATTCCTCTGCTTAAAGCTAAGCAGGGACTGTGAAACAAGCTCTGAATCTTAATGGTTTACTTTCTTTTATAAGGTGAAATAACCATGTAATTATGTCATAATTACATGGCAGTAAGCAGAAATTACAGTAAAAAATATTGCTGAATAACTGAATGCCATTATGCAGCTTCACACAGTCACTAGAATTTGCTAAGGCTGTGTGTGAATCTAGGCAATTGCTCCTCCCTGGTAACTGTATAATTTCAATAGACTGAACTCCCATCTTGGATGACGGACCGATCATGTATTTATGTTGTAATGATACAGTAATAATTATCACATCCAGCCACTGCATGGAAGATACTATGCAATCAGTTCTGAAGACTTACCAGACATGATAATTTGAAGATTGCTCACATCATACTGCTGTTTCGTAACTTAAAACTAGATTCTCTAAGTTTCTGACAGCTTCTAACATCTACTGCATGCTTAGAAAGAAGGAGGAACTGCTTTCTTCTACATAAGAACATAACTTTGCTTTGTATTCTGAACCAGAGTAAGGCTATATCCTCCAGATGTCATTACAAAATTTCACTGCTTCAATTGTGTTTTAGTCCAACACAGCTGAAAGGATGGAAACAATTGACAAGATTCCCAAGGTTCATGCGTCCAGCATGACAGGGCACAGCAATTTTCTAATTCTCTAATTTTTAGAAATTGGAATAAGAAATTAGGAATAGAAACCACAGCATGAGGACAGGATACCTACCTCTTACTTGAGCAGCTTCTCCTCCTTGGTACTCTAGCTCCTGGACTCTGTTGCCTCACACCTTCATTTCCACCATGGTCAGTGCTACTTCTTATGCCTTTCCATCTACTTGGATGCCCCCATAACACAAGCCTCTCTGTGCATCAGGAGCATTTTGGCACCTTCCAAAGCATTTACCTTCATCGTGTTTGGCATCTTGCCATGCAGGCAAGAAACAGAGCCAGAATGTTTTTGCATTTCTTCTATGACTCCTGTTCCTTAATTTGGCATGAAATCCTGCTTGGGCTCCTCACTTTCACAAAGCCAACCTGAAATGATGAAGCCTACCTCTGCGACTTCTGAGAAGATGAAGATACAACAGGAATAAAACTTCTCAATTTGGGCACCACTTCCACCAAAATGGGGACATTGCCGACTTCCAACCACAAAGACTTACAGCCATTCGCAAGACCTGAGCCATCCTCTGTCTGTGCATGTGGGAACTGTACGAAGTCAAAACCTTACCTTCAAGGCTATTGTTCAGGTTTAATAATCATGTTGTAATGACTTTCATTTTCCTCTGTATTACAAAATTACTATTGGAATTATTATCACTGAAAGAGGAAACCCTCTCACAAATCCCTGCATTTACAAGGAAGAACAATTCCACAGAAGTTTACATATTGAACATGTAAAAGCTAAATTACAGCTTTAGATGATTGTCACATACAAGGAAAAACTACTTTTTTTCCTCCATAAACTACTACTTGCCCCAGAGCCTGTTGGGAGTGTGAAGGGTCTTCAAATTGCAAAGCCATATGAGGTTATTTGAAGGAAAAAGAAGACATCCTATAGTAAGAGCATGTAATGTTAAAGCACTAAGGAGAGATGTAATCTGGAGAACAGGAGGAAAGACACATCAATTTTAGACAGAAGAGGAGGTTTGGGAAGGTGAATTTGGATGTGGGGAAGAGGTGAGAGATTTTATGGGGGAAAGGATAGATCTAAAGCATTTTAAACATGGGGTTTTCCAACACACAGGTTTCCAAATTGCTCAGTTTCCTTCTTTTCCTCTGGATCTGACAAATTGAAAGCAAGAAAACTGTATCCTTGTCCTTTCCTGCCATTTTGGCACTGTGGTAGAGGCAGCTACAGAGGTAGCTACAGAAAGTGAATAGGGAAATTTGGGTTTTCAATGACATGGGAAAAAACCAATCCTGAATACCCAAACTGAAATATGGCTGCAGAGGAAACCTGTTTTGTTACTGCTTGGTTATTCTGGCTTGCAATAACAGCACTTTCACACTCTTCATTTTTATTCCTGAGTTAGTGCTCTCAGTGCAGAACTGAAAACCTCCAAGTTTTTCTCCCAGCTATGATAATTTTTTGTGTCATTAATTTTACTTCTATTTCTCCATATGTGAAATGTTACTGAGATTAATTCCCTACCTCCCAATTACGTTTCACTGACATTTTTCATGTCAGCATCTCCTGTCAGAAATCTTTTTAAGTACTTGAGCACTTTTTTTTTTGTAAATAACTGACCTCACAGTAATTTTCTATTCATTTTTTCTTTAACACATGGCACAGAAAATTTAGACCTGCATTGTTTTAAGTAGTTACCAAAATATACTTTGTTACTGAGTTTTCAATAAGTATATGAAAATTTCTAACGGAACATTTTACCACCCCAAAAAAAAAAATCCATTTCAAGTCTTATACCAAGGGAACTCCAACATTTCTGGCACATTTTGAAATGTTTCTTCTACAAACACTGTTAACAAGGGTGCAGAGAGATTATACATCTCTAAACATTTTAAAGGTGAAAAAGAATTTTTAGAAGTTGAAACATAGCAGCTACTCATGACTTTTATGATAAATGTATACCTTTACTTCATGTATAATCATATAAAATAGCTTGCAATTGTGTTAACGTGCTGGCATTCTTTTCTTTTAGCAGGACAAATTAGTATGCATTTATTTAACCTGTCATTACATCATACTGTACATCAGTCACTATGCAATTACAAAGGTAATGGTTACCATGTAATACTGACAAAGCCACTGTTTGGCTCTTGTAATTGGTAGTCAGTAAAATGCATTTTCCACATGATGAATGAAGTAGCCAGCAAAGCAGTCAATGCTGCATGAGATTTGCCAGAACAAAGATTAGGTTTAGAGTCCTGTATGAGCTTGAACATACAATAGTGTGTCTGTTTCTTGTTTTTTCAGTTCTGTTACAAAACTCTATAGAGTAAGATCAGCAAGGGAGACCAGTGAAGGGAAAAGGAGCATATTCTGGGGCAGGGGGAAGAAAGGGAAAGAAACTCAAAGGATAAAATTTGCCATGTGTAAAGGTCAGTTCAAGACCCACGTCAGACTTAAATCATATTACTTTAATTTAAACCCCTTCTCTTTCTGCAGCATCTCTGCTATTGGCTGCAGTTCCTTGGCAGAGCTAGAGATGCTAGGACCAAAGCGAGCCATTCAGCAGCTGGAGCTGCTGCAGTCAGGGTATCTTCCCGCAGGTACATTTATCTCTCTCCCAGACAGATGAGGACAGGCTACCTTTAACTCACAGTTAAACTTGGCTGTCTTCTTCCCATCACCTCTTAAGACTTGGCTCCTGCAAACAGATAAACTCTCTCGGAATCAGTTCCTTTTAAGCTTTTGTGAGGGCCATATTCATACCTTTCACAGATACAAGTGATTCATTGGGGAAATATTGTCATGCTGTAAAATCTATTGAAGAACTAGCTGCAGGGAGGGATTTGGTCTTTTATACTGAATTACATTAACTTAGTGTGTTAAAGGTATTCACACTGCACTGACTTCCATGTTTTGAACAGTAATCTATGTCAAATTTTAGAAGTATTTAGGAATCTGACTCCTAATACAAAGTATGCATTGCAAGCATATCTGGATAAGTCTGCTTTTTGGATTTTCACTTAAAGTCCACGGGAGTGAGACACTTTGTGAGCAGCACCTCTTGACACTCTGTGACTCTTTGAGCCCAGCACCTGTGTTGCCTGGTGTGCCATTCCCAGAAAGGTGCTTGGAGACCTTCCATGGAGTTTCCCTCAGCTGTCCAACAGAGCAGCTTCACCAAGGGATCAAGATGTTGATGGCTATAACATAGGTGTATGCTGGAAACGCGGAAGCGGGCAATATAGCAAGAGTGCTTTCTGCTCCTGTGCTGCAGTGCTGCAAAAGGCTTCGCACTCACCCCAAAGAGAAAAAAGACGGGAAATGTATTAGAGTTACCAGACAACACCAATCACTTCTCACAGAGACACACCATAAGCCACGGAGGCTACTTTTCTAATCCTCAGCCTTTCTGCAGTATAAAACAGATGACCAGTTCTAGTCCTAAAAGGACCAAACAGACAGAGTTCAGCTTTCCCTTCACAGCAAGTTAAGCCTCCAGTGGCTCTGTCAAACTGCAACCTGAGCTCTGTCTTTCGGTGCCCCAGCCACACATAGCATTAGCCCAATTAGGACAAAACTAAGCAGCTTGGAAAAGAGGATCACCTCTCAAATCTCCCCTCTCAAGGACCTGTAGAAGTGCATTTCTTCCAGACAACTTGTGGGTCCTCCTGGAATCTCAAGACCCAGCTGAGATTAATAAACAATAATCACAAATCTGCTCATGTGGGCCTGACTTTGGTGTGACTAGGATTTTACCTGGTGCGTTATTCTTAGACACATAAACTAGATTTTATAGTTGATCTAAAAGCTATTATGTCATGTATTTCTCTCAGAATCCTCTTGTCTGGCTTTTCTCTGTGTTTCCTAAATCCATCAATCTACAACTGACTTAATTACCGTTTGAAAACCAGCAACACTTCTAGCCTCATCTCAGTATTGCATCTCTGACAGATATCAAAGCTCATTAGTGAAAGACAACTTATAAAAAACAACTGCTTATAGAAAAAACTTTTTTCTCAGCTTTTCTGGTAATCAATGACTTAAGGAACCACAGCCATTTGCAGTCATTTCCTGCTTTACATCTAAGGCTTAATGTACAGAGTTCTGGATTTCTAGGAAAAAAAAAATCTCAGGCAAATAACTGTCTATGCAGCCACTATAAGTTCTATATTTAGCTTTACAAAATAGCTGAAGGCAACTGTAGTACAGAAAAGTATAAAGAAAGAGTGAAAGGGCGATTTTTTAATAAACTGTGTGACAGCTTCCCAAGGTAAAAGGCATATATTTAATTCCATGAGACAGCTTAGAACAAGTGCAGTAAAAACACTCAAAATGTACTATGGAGTAGTGCTGCATTAGCAGGGGGATGGTCTGCATAAGCTATTTAGGCTCTTCTGACTCTATAAATTCTTTTTAATTGGCCTTTTCTTTCATCTCTTACACTTTGCAGAAAAGCAAAGAACATGAACAGCTTCGAGGAAAGAGGGCACTTGGAAGATTAAAACTCAATGTTTGGATTTTGTCTAGAACTAGTCTATAAGAATAGGTTTTTTGAATATGTTTTCAGTGTCATTTCAGTATTATGCATTAAGAACCCATACCTAAATATGCACACTGTTTTCTGTGTCCTTTAACAACACCAAACCTAAACTGTAAGCTATTGGCAGTACCTCTTCTGAGCTATTTGCCTGAATTATTTCTGCAGTAAATCTCTACAAATGTCCACTTAAGCAGTAAGGGTCATAAATATCTCATGGAAGCCATAAAATACAACAGAATTTTGGAAGTCATAATTTTAATGGATAAAACTGTGCTATAAAAGAGAGACCTCTGGGACTGAGGCTAAAGCAAAATTTATCTAAGCGAGCTGCGATGCTAATCCATCTGCAAGCGATAAATTATCTTATGTCCCAGGTGTGACATATTATCCAAAGGGTGCCTAGTGATTAAGGACACAAAGGTATAAACATGGCTGAGGTCCAAGAAAGGCCCAAGCAATTAGTGGTGACTGGAAATTGTCAACAATTGCTCTGAATGTTTGATAGTTTCCTCTGCGCTCAGGTTGGCCAAGGCACACGCTCCCAAGTGTCTATGCTTGGTCTCCAAAGAGTGCACGGGGCACAGTGGCAGGAGTCGGCAGGGGACCCACAGAGCTCCCAGCAGGATGCTTACAATCTTTTCAACAAGATACTAACACATCCCTCCCTCCCCAGCTCCCGCTGAAGTTAGAGTGTAAGGCCAACAATTAGGGGGAGGGAGAGGAAAAGAAAAAAAAAAAAAAGAAAAGGAACTGGGAATGGTTTTTTTGAAGAACATAAGTAGAAATATTTATCTTTGGTCAGAAACAGAAAAAGAAAAAATCCAACTTAAAAAAGTCCTTTCTGTTCTAAAGAAAACAAAAGTAATTCTTGGAAATGCTGAATTGCTTTGTGGTATCATTATAAACTTCTGCAATCCTGAAAGGTCTTTCGAAGGGACCAGCACGGTCCTCATAAATTAGCAACAATAAAATGTTTAGCCAGCAGGCAGGGCGTGTTGGACTGGATACCCAAATCAGTCCATATCATTATACAAACCGATTATGTTTCACACAGTAAAAAAGGCGAGCTGTTAATGGCAGCAAGTGTGTTTACATAATTGGTGTCACTGGAGAAATCAGACACAAACTCCTCAGATTCCCTTATTTGCAGGGAAGATGAACGGGATCCAGCAAAACCCTGAGCCTATGAGCCGGAGAAGCCACGCCAGTCCCGACACAGGCTGCTGCTCCATCAGTAGGTCCTGGTGAAAGCTTCATCTGGCTAATAAAACACTCATTTCTGGAAGAGGTTGTCTGGATCATAAGTGTTTTTCACGAGCTGCAGAGGGAGAGCGGAGACGTTTGGGGTGTACTTGCCAGCTGAGAGCGTCTGGTATGAAGAAGGATGACACGCACTCAACTTAGTGGATTAGATGAAGCCTTTGGATTTGAAACCTGTGCTCTGCTTCACACCCAAACCCACGCTGCTGCACACAGCAGCAGGAGGATCCATAAGATCTGCCATTTTTTTCAGGGACCCATGAGAAGGGAAAGCTTCAAGAGCAGCTTGCAGACAAGACATGATTCTCCCCCTCTACTCTGCTCTCGTGAGACCCCACCTGGAGGACTGTGTCCAGCTTTGGAGACCCCAACATGAGAAGGACATGGACTTGTTGGAGTGAGTCCAGCGGAGGGCCATGTAGATGATCAGAGGGATGGAGCCCTCTCCTATGAAGGCAGGCTGAGAGAGCTGGTGTTGCTCAGCCTGGAGAAGAGAAGGCTCTGGGATGACCTTATTGCAGCCTTCTTAAAGGGGGCCTACAGGAAAGATGGGGAAGGACTCTTTTATCAGGGAGTGTAGTGATAGGATGAGGGGTAATGGTTTTAAACTGAAAGAGGGGAGATTTATCTTAGATATTAGGAAGAAATTCTTTACTGTGAGGGTGGTGAGACACTGGAACAGGTTGCCCAGGGAAGCTGTGGATGCCCCATCCCTGGAAGTGTTCAAGGCCAGGCTGGATGGGGCTTTGAGCAGCCTGGTCTAGTGGGAGGTGTCCCTGCCCATGATAGGGGGGTTGGAACTGGATGATCTTTAAGGTCCTTTCCAATCTAATCATTCTATGATGCTATGATGATATGACATATTATGAACATATGAAGTGATAGCATTGCTTCACTATATGACTAGGCTGGGCTTGATGGAGAACTGGCTCCCAAAGAGAACTAAGAATGTCAGTTTCAGCCCCTGTGACAAAGAATTTTCCACCCTTGCTGGAGGACTCAGGATACCCAGCACACCCAGGGTGACAGAGTCAAACTTAAAGTCACATTTCACATTTGGGAGTTCCCCTCAAACTGCCTGTGATCCTGTCATAGCTCACAGTTGCTGGATCTCTTCAGACCCTGCCATAGCCATGTACACATTTGCTGACAAACCAATGCTTTACCTATCAACAATCTCTACCTACCTTTTCGCTTTTTACCTAAAACAGATCGGTCCCTATTTACACAGCAGTATGCTGTATGTCCAATTGGAAGGGTGTGGGGCTGTTTATCTGCCTCACTGTAGCTTCCCAAAATCCCTATTAACACCAGTGTTCTCATGTCCATACAATCACATACGAGAGCTGTACTCCTTCCTCAAGAAAATGCTACGTATTGCATTGTTCTGCTCTTATACACAAAAAAAAAATCACCACCCATCTGAAGTCCTTCTGGTAATTCTTAAAAAATGGACTTAACTGACTGTGTCCTACCCTCCTGGGCTTTGACACTCTTGTTGCTACTGATTTCCAATAACTTAATGTGGATTAGTTCACCCCTAGAAAAATATCCAGCATTGCTAAAGATGCTCTCATTAAACACTAATCAACATGAGGCTGTTTTGGCAGTCAATTTCCATTGAACTGTCTTATTCCCCAATTAGTCTTGTTCGCTCCTTGCCACACACCGAGGGGTTTGAACTGGAAACTTCTTCCCTGTCCACCAAGAGTAATCTAGCAGAGGTTGAGCTCCCTCCTGGGTCCCACGGATCATGCTATATGCCCCGAGGGACTTCATTACGTAGACAATGACAGATATCATGCAGTAATATGGAGAGGCTGAGGAGGAGCTGCTTCATGGGAAAGCAGGGTCTGCATTTCTCTGCACTTCTCTGCTTCCCAGAGCAATTCACTCCATTTCAGTTGAGGTTTGCTTTTAACACTTTGCTAAGTATGGGCCTTCTCTCACCTTTAGGCGTCAGGGTAAAGTGGAGTTTGCTTGGATTATATTTGATGCATATTTTAAATGATGGATTTTGTAAGTCATTAGAAAAATGGCTTCAATGGAAATGAAAAGATCAAGACCCAGTAATTTCATGCTCCAGTCACCTTACTAGAACTATTTTTAGAAGTTAGATAGGTTGTGGTGGGGAGGAAAAGGACACAGAGAGAAGAGTAGAGGGGGACTCTGTCTCCTGTCAGAGGACACTTGACTACCACTTATATCCTGATGCTGTTCTGGTTATGAAATGCAAAGGGACCCTTCAGAGGGCTCCATCTGAACCGAGTTTATCAGTATCCTTCCCATGTCAAGTTGTTGTGACCCTCTGAATACAGGTGGTGGGTAGGTTAATGCAGAGGGCTAGGCAATCCTCTGGTGCTGCTAACGATTTGCCAACCATGCAGCAAAGGCATTGTTAAACAATGCCTTTGACTGGATAACGAAACTCTTCTTACCTTGCCTCCATTTACTGTAGCTTATCAGGCTCGATATCAAATCTTTGCTGGTGGATGAAGGAAGATGGGCTATAAAATTGTTAGGGAGGTTTCCTTGGGGTGGCTGCACAGCAACTGAGTTATACTGGATATTTCACATTATGAATACCACATAGTCATGGTTCAATAAATTCACATAGTGCTGTAGATGTTGCCCTCAAAGTTGAACATAAAAAGTATTAATTTAACTTATTTAACTCCAGAAACTGGAGGGCTATGTGTAGACCTGAATGAATGTAGCTCTGGCAACTATAAAATACAAATATAAAAATTATCTGCTTTAAAATGCATATAGGAACTGAAAGATTTACTTAAATCAAAAAGATGAGGGGAATATATAGGCATTTCTAAAGTCCAAATGTTTTGTTTTAGTGGCCTTAAGAGATTCTAATTCATCATTTCAGAATACCAGTTTTATTTTGATGCTGGCTACAATTTTAAGTAAAAGAGACAAGAGTTCAATTGCCTGAAAAAAAAGGTGTTTTATTTTGGGTTTCCACAGAATCACTTCTTTGAGTTATTTAGGGGCTGGTTGGCTTTGGCCAGTGACCATAACCTTGCTGTGCATCCTGCAAGTCAAGATCTGGGGAACTGGAGTTGCCTTTCCCATACCCTGGCTCTCCAGGTGACCTGCACAGTGACTTTTCTTGTGTCTCCTCCATTTTCTGCTTGCCTGGCTGGACTGAGAGCTCCCTAGGGACAGGCACTGTTGTCAGACACCTACTCATGCTGCTCCTGGCATGCTGGTCTTTCTGTTTACATAGGTGCTGCTGCAGTGGGAGCCCTTTAATAAATGTCTCCCCTCTCATATAAATGTTATTATAAGGGCTGAGCACTGTAGAAAGTCTCACACCTGTCCTCTCCCAAGACTTTGAGAAAGAGAAGGGAACACAAACCAGCTGCAACTGGAAACCACAAAAGGTTTGATCAAAGTTCATCTCTGAGGTAGCCATACCAACTGTGCTATTATAACCAACATTTGAACCTACATTTGTAAACAGAGCTGACATTTGTTCCCAGGGGAGGCTGCTGATATGTCATGCACACATGAGCTGTATGGGTGTTTCTTCTGATTCTCACACGTTGGTTACAAAAGGCAAGTAACAAATCCAGACGGATACCACCTCCCGGCTTCTGTCATGTAGATGTAGCAGGTGGCTGGCGCAGTTGGGTACGTTAACGTTTGGATGTCTTCAGTCCTCCAGAATTAGCCATGAGGCTTCACTAAAAGACTCCCTGAACTGTAATATAAAAATAAAATGTCAAACATATGCTATACAAAAAAGGAAACAAAAGAAAGGCTGTAGTTAAAAATGTAATATGAGCTTACCGAGGTCCAAGCTGCCACGAACATTGCTGTTGCAGGTTTTAATGTGCTTTGAAATAGAAACCATTAGCATCTCATATATAACTATTCTAAATATACAGTAATTTACGATCTTAACCTAAAGTCTAGTGCATAAATAATTAATGTATTTTACTACTTTTTGGGGACAGTGAAAGAAGAAATGTGATGCTCCTGCTCTCTGCCACAATCACCACGACCCCCATGAACGCCATGCAACAAAAAGGAACATAAATGGGGCAGAAGAATCCAGCCTAAGCAGTTTTCACTCTTTGAGGTTTTTTATTTTCACAGCCTGGGACCCTTCTGCTCCTCCCAGAGCACAAGCACTGGCAATGGCATCACTAAGCAAGGTGCAAGCACTTGAGGGGCCCCTTTCTCCTTGAGATCTTTGCAACAGCCTTTACTAACAGTCGCAGGGCTGCGTTTCAATGCATACACAGGAGGTTGGATCACTGTGGTCCCTGATACTGGTTATGACAAAAAAAAGAAACCAACAGAACAATCCATCAAGCAGATCCAAAAACATCCCAGGTCTGGTCTAAACCCAAAAACTCACAACTAAGGATCAAACTTAAAATCTGGTGCAGAACTGTAGGCTGTGAAAAATGTGGTGTGATGGTTGGGAGGAATGTCTGTGCAACCTTTGGTAGAACTCTCCTGAATCCACAAATCCCACTCAAATCCCACCTAAATGATAAGAACTCCAGACCATGTAGCATGTCTTTTATTTGACTGCAGGACCCCAGGCAAGATTATTAAAAATCCTGGAAAAAGAATAATCAGCTGTGGGCTCTGCCATACCTATTTGTCGAAGCTTGAAATTAGAACCTTTGTCAGGGAAAGCCAGGCCAGTGTGTAATATTACATACCCTATATGCTGAAAATCAGTGAAATGAGGAAACCTCATTGGCTTAGCAAGGGACAGCTCTCACAAGAAAGAGGAGGGATACTGTTCTTCCATGTTTTTCCTGTGCCAGACCTAAGCATCCTTCCTTACACTTCCTAAGAGGGTGGCACAACACCATGAGTTCCCTCTGCAAAAACTCACTGAGTTTTTAGGCACAGCTTTTTCCAGAAACTTTTCTCATTTACTACTTGTAAGGTCCTCCGCTGCCATCACCCTTCCCCATGACTCATAACCATGCTACCATCAGGTTGTTATCCACCAAGTCTCCTTCCATCTCCCCAGCACAATTGTAGACCTCATTTCACAGGGTCCTTTGTCACCTCCTCCAAACACAGCTGCCAATTTGTTTCTTTTCTGTCCTGTCCACCCCTCACGCCTGCCCTTCTGGCACTTTGCCTCTCCTGCTCTGCTCTGAATTTTGACTCCTCCCTTCAGCTGCTGTCTGCAACGCCTACATCCTGTCCAAAATTATTTCACAGAACCAGGATTACTTTATGCTGTCCTTTCTCTAGACCATGTCCTGTGGATAACTGTATCCCCCTCTCTGCCTGTCTGTATCGCTTTCCCCACCTCTCACCAGGACAGCCATAGTGGGCTTCTTCTCTCCTGTATAGGATGTGTCCCTGTGCTTTATCGTCCATGCAACAGAGCTTTGGGCTCTTCCCTGGTAACAACTTCTTTCCATCTGCCCTTCTTCCAGATACCCACTTCCTTACCACCTTCTGGCTTCTGGTTGTCTTCCCTCCTCTCCAGCTCTCCCATGAAAGATCCAAAAAGGATCCTAGAGTGTAATTTCCTTCTTTATTTTCCTATAGTCCTCTGGCCCTGGTTTAAGATCCTCACTCACCAAGAGTAGCTGACCTACAGATTCTGCTACATCTTATCAACAAAGATGAAAACTTGGGTGCCTTCTGAATAGTGTTTAGAGTGCTACATTGATGATTTCTAAGAAAAATTGCTGTTCAGCTCTAAAATTCAGTGCTGTTTGTTTTGGTGTGTGATAGCTAAAGACTACTTGGTACTAGCCCATTACAACTGACTTTTGTTTTGGTTTATGATGATGCAATCACTGTAGTCGTGTAGTAACACAGAGAGAAACAGTATGGCACACAGTGAATTTAATATTCACACAGGTAAGTAGTGGGTCAGACAGCAACACATTGCATTAATTGTGCTTGTCTGACAACTCTGATTGAGGCATAAGTCAAAAATACACTCTGACTCTTCCCAGATAAATTATTTCTGTAATTCGTTAAACTGCATGTACATGTAGCTCTGGAGAAGCAAGAATTTCTGAATTTAAAGACTTCAAGAGAAGACTGCAGGGCAAACAAGTAAAGTTGTCATGTGTAATGAAGATAAAGTACTTTTACTATAAATTTAATTATGCAGTAAAGTGCCAGTGTGGTGTGCAAGGAATTTGCTCAAGGTTCCCAAGGTAGGCTTTCATTCATTTTATCTTGCATTGTTGAACACTAGTAGTCAGACTTCCGAGAGAACAGATTAAAGTACATATGTTACCTCCCCTCATTATTTGTCTTTTTAAAATGTACCAGAGACAACAAGTACAAGTTTGTTAATGCAAACTCTTCAGTTAAAGAAAGTAGAAGATAAGAAGAATTCATGTAAACGTAATTCATTATTTATTTAGCTTCTGGGTAATATTTTCGAATATAACATCTCAGTTTCTTTGAATAAAAGTATCAGTGGTTTATTTCACTGCTTACTTACTTTTCCACAAATACATTGCCCCACCTCTTTAGCACTCTGGTTTATTTATACAGATGTAGATCTCTGAGATACCTTATCTGAATGACAAATATGATTGTAAAGTCAGTGATAATTTTTTGGTTTCTTGTGTATTCACAGTCAGTTGCTATGAATAGAGGATTTGGGGAATGGCCATGTAGCATTTACAGAAACAAGATCATAACTGAAATGGATGTGATCTTCCCTATTTGTGTCATTTTTAACCACAAGACAATGAATAGCCTTGTATAAATTTTTGGGTACAATGACCCACATTTTATGCTGATATATCCTGGCAGAGTCTCATTGACTTCAGTAGAGCTCAAATTAATTTGAACTCCCGGGAAATTCAGACCACTTTTCCTTAGGAGCATTTGTAAATATTCTCCCAAGAAGGCAAAAGTATCCTCAGTATTTTCCTTGAACACAGTCCCATGTGCTGCAGCCCCTTCTGTTGCCTGTCATGTTGGTCATTCCAGAAGGTAATCAGGTGGTCTATGGGCATCCCACATTTTGTTCTGTGTTTGGCCTGCAAGCTGGTGGTGTTCTGCTGTGCAATCTTGTGGCTTGCTATATACGGATTTGGGCTTGGCTTGTACTCACTGTGGTATAAAGTCATGTAGGAAGGATTAGAATCAGTCTCAAGTAAGAAGATGGTTTTTAGCCCTGTGGAGGTTTTCTGATGGAAGGGGAAAAAAACTCTCCCACACAACCACCTCTAAAGAAGGGATTACCTGTTGTCATTTACCACTGAAACAAACCCAAGCATCTCTGAGTTGGTTTTGTGGCTAATGCACAGCTGGTATTGTGAGAAGTACTGTAAGTTGTGGCTGAATCCTTTTCTCAGCTATGCCCATGTAAGGCCAAAATGACTGTTTGCTGAAGGAGTAACCAGTTTTACACTGGTATAATAGAGGGCAGATTTTATCCAAACAGTTGAATGTCTTTATCCCAACGAAGAGACTAAAGATAAAGAAATCTAAGCAGCAAATGAGCACTACTCAGAGGTGCATTAATTTATATCAGCTAAAATGGTCCTTTGTATTAAGCCATGGTTCTGGAAAGCATTTGGACATGTGCTTATCTTATGCAAGCTGAAGGCAATAAAGGGGTTAAATACATGCTGAATTTCAAGCTGATGCCCCTGAGACTGTAGTGCTAGTAGTGAAGACTTTTGATGAGCACCCATCTGTGCTGCAGAGCAACAGAAATTAGGTGAATTCTAGTGATCCAGAAGTGTTGGGTCACTGCTGCAAAGCAACTTCTGGACTGAGCACCAGGGGCCAAAGGGACTGCATGCCGGTGGGAGCCAGCCAAGTCTGCAGGCAGGGCTGGATCAGCAAAAGATCCTAGAAGGTGTGGGCAGGGCAGTGGCAGGAACCAGTTCTGGCTCACATCTTTAACTGGGACTGATTTGATTGGGGTCATGGTATGCTCAGCATGGCATTACTCTGCCTCCTCCATATGCTCTGTAGTCTCTTTCCAAGACCCCATTTTCTGGACAACTGGGAAAGTGGTTACTGCAAAAATGCAGCAAAAGCCATGTCCTTTTTATTTATTTTTTTTTTTAATATAGGGCATGGTATTTGGCTATGTAATATGGAGAACTACACAGGATGTTTGGCAGCTCTTGCAATGGTGTGTGTGAATTGGGAGCTGTATAAAACTGAATATGCAGCCTCCATGGGACCTTGTTTTGATGAACAGCTGGGACAGGGTTTTCCCAAGCCCATATGAAAAGGAGTTATTCTTCTGCGCTTTCTGTTTTGTTGTATGCAGTAAATATCCCTCCCTGGAGGTACAGAATGGGTTGAGTTCTGAATGGGTTCAGAAAGGAGCTGCATCTAGAACTAGCACCAGAGTAGGATTTTTGGCAATGTTACATTCCCTGCAGAGCCCTGCATGCCCTGCAGCATGGGGACCATTCAGCTTTCTGTATCCAGTCTCTGAAGCACATTGACAAAGATCTGTGAACCATGGATATCTGGATAGTTTGGGAGATGTGTCTCTTTATAGAGTCATAGATTGAACTCTTGGGTGGCCATGTATCAACAGCTGAAAAAGACTTTGCAGACAGTAATATCATGGTTCCCATCTCCCGCTATCACCAAAAGCTTTTAATGGGAGATACAACCCAGGAGTAATATGTTCCACAGTGGAAGTAAACCCAGGTATTATGGAAACTAGAGATTGGAGTAGTTAGTTTATACAACTTTAAAGAGTCCATAAAAATAGGTAAAGCAATTATCTATGCTTTATATCTAAAACCAAATTATAATAAAGGTCTCCATTCTTCTTTGTGTGTTTTTTGTGTTCCAGATCTCATATACCTCTCTCTTTTCCGTTGAAAACATACAGAGATTTTTAGATAAATTTAATGGGGTTTTTGCATGTCTACCCCTTTCCCAAAGTTGGACTTGACCCTTGTGTAGATGGACACAGCACTACACTGCTGTGCAGTGTAAGCAACATATTTACTTCAGACCATGTATGTTTTAAGTTTCGTAACAGGTCTGCTAAGGTCAGAGATAAAGCTTGAACACCATGCTGTTTGCAAAACATCTCAGGGTGACTAGAAATGTGCTGGAACAGCCTTATTATATACCCTGTGGAGCCACAAAGTTTTGCTTCTAGGAAGTGAGTCCTGCTTGGAACAAGAACTTGCACTAAATATTGTGTAGAAAATTACCCATTTTTTCCTCATACTTTGGTTTTCCCTTGAAACTTCTGGTATTTTCACAGGCCGTGGCCTGTTTGTGTACCTCATGTAGAGGACTAGTTTTATTACAGATGTTAAAATGGCATCATACTGACTAGGAAGTTTTGACACATGCTCTGAAATCTGCCTTTGTAACATATCGCCATACTTTCTTTTTTCAGCATGCATGTCATAGCAGTGTATGGCTGTACGTATCAGGGATGTTCCTGGGGCAACACAGTGCTATGTGGTGGGGTACAGTGGCTGTGCTGAAATTCTACCACTTTGCTAAAGCATCCTTTCAAAAACCTTCACTGTCTAACCCAAAGTCTGCTCCAGGGAATGGGAATCTTTTCAGGGTTTTGCATCAGGACAACTTGGTATGATTATGAATCAAATATGTTTAGGTGAATGTGCAGTACATGACCTTTGAGAAAAGTCAAGGTACCAAAAAAAGAACAGGCATATCTATTAGGCAGTAGGCAGGATCAGTGAACTAGCAGAACTTTAAGGAGCATGATTATTTTCACATGCATGTTTCAAGGTAAGAAACTGGTACTATGTATCCATACCAAGTTCAAATATATATCTTTTCAAAATTCCCTGTCAGAAAATTGGCAAAATTCTGTCTGTATGTATGCGTGTATCCTCAGCAAGTTTGCTGACAACACAAAGCTGGGAGGGGTGGCTGACACCCCGGAAGGCTGTGCCGCCATCCAGAGAGACCTGGACAGGNTTTTTCCGCATGGAAAAAATGAAGACTGAGGGGTGACCTTATCAGCACTTACAAATACTTGAAGGGTGGGTGTCAGGAGGATGGGGCCAGGCTCTTTTCGGTAGTGCCCAGTGACAGGACAAGAGGTAATGGGCACAAACTGGAACATAGGAAGTTCCACCTAAACATGAGGAGGAACTTCTTTCCCTTGAGGGTGGCAGAGCACTGGAACAGGCTGCCCAGGGAGGTGGTGGAGTCTCCGTCTCTGGAGACATTCCAAACCCGCCTGGATGGGTTCCTGTGTAACCTGCTCTAAGGTGGCCCTGCTCTGGCAGTGGGGTTGGACTAGATGATCTCCAGAGGTATGATAAGATGAAATGTTGTCTTAGGAACAGAGAGACAGATTCTATGAAATCTCTCTGCAGAAATACATGTATTTGCTTAGAAATACATGGAATAGATAACTTTGAAACTTTTGTCTTTTTCTTTTTGTCCTACTTGGCTTTGGTATATACTCACAGGCACTCTGAGAGTGTTATATCGCTTTTGCACTAATTTGTATCATGAAAAAAAGGGAAGGTAGTATTGATGAATCTAGAACACATTTAATGCAGAAAACTCCTCTCCTTCCCCTTCACAGTGAAGCAGCATTTTGAATTTCAAGGGTGTTTGAATGGTTTTAATGGAGCTGGTGTGAAGGCAGAAGTAGAGTTTATATATAGCAACTTAGAGCAGGGAGGGAAAGCAGCACGTGTGCACTGGAGGGACAAGGACAGAGCTACCCAGAAACATTGTAAATTAACATAGTGTGATGACAAATGAAAAAAAACGGATCTTGTTAACGAACCAAATTGTTATTACAATGAATGTTTATTTTTAGAGTTACAGGAGGTATGTTTTAGAGGCTATTAGTTAAAAAAGAAAAAAAAAAAGAAGGGAGGGGGGATTTCGTTCTACATCTAACCACATGCTTCTGCCCTGCAATGCAGGGAAACAAGGAGAGCATTGGATTTCACAGATAGCACCACTGACAGCTATTAAGGCCTAATCCAGTGTCACATTTCTGCCCAGTGCTGGCTAACTACCAGCCCAATTTGCTGGCTTTTCTCTCTCTGTGTTTCTTCCTTGTTTCAAGCCATGCAGAGACTTATCCTAATAATGGGTCAACCCTCAGCCAAATGTGTTCAATTGAAGGCCACCATGGGAGAATGGCAGGATATTGTCTTTCCAACAGCAAGTGAATTTCAGGCAGCTTAAGGCGGTATCCATTTCACTATAATGCTGGTTTATGTTACAGCCCTTTTCAAACTTCTAATTGCCCTGTACTGCTGACATTTATAGACATCCCCGACTTTAAATGAAAACACAACACTGAGGTCAGGAGGAGGTTCTGGGACAGCAGAGATCCCAGGTGAGACCAATGGAGGAAATTACTTCAAAACTTCCAAATGCCGAACATGTTGGAATAGGGGGAGGAGAAGAGACAAACTAAAATCCAGAGGTGAGGGAGACCCTTTCCACAGCCCCAAAGGTATGGGTGCTTAATAGCGACTCTTACTTATCCACACATTCAAGGCCTGGAGCACAGCTAGTCCTTTCTCCTCAGTTTCTCCCCCCTAGGTATAAACATTTTAAAATATTTATTCATCTGAATGTGTGACTCTATTTTGTCCTAGTTCTTCAGCTGTGCTAAATTGGTGGAGCTCCAGTGAAGTCAGCCGGGAACCTGGTCTCACTGGAAAGTGCTCTGCCTATTATAGTGGAGAAAACTCCCAGATTTTCTTTCTTCTGTCCAGGCATCTTCATCTGAGCGAAACTGATTTAGCAGCAGCTGATGGTGGGAGGTGTTCTTACGTAGTCTGGCTCTTGCATTCCAACATGCTGCACAACCTGTCAGCCACACCATGAGGTGAGCTAAAGGGCCAAAGTGAAGAAACAAGAGAGGTCTGCCATTCATGCAGGGATCTGTTAGAGTTGTAGGCTCTGTCTGCTCACTTCACATTACCACCGTGGTGTAAATAGCTTTGTTATTCCAGGGGAAAAATAGGGAATGCTGCCACGTTTTTGTGGAATGTCATTTGTTCCCTTTTATCTACAGCTATCCTTTCACAATTCCAGGGAGCCAAATCCTGGCCCTTGCTCCCTGGACACTTGGCGCCCCTGGAGGTGAGCTGGGCACAGCAGGGCAGGGTGGCAGAAAGCAGGGACTGTACTGAGGAATGCACTTTCTTCATCCAGCCTGTTCAAAGGATGCCTAAATGTTAAAGGCATCATCCCATCCTATGCAAGGGAAACTTGCATCAACAACAAATGATCGAGAAGAAACTTTGCAGAGCCACAGCCCCAGGAGAAAGGCTGCAGCTCCCCGATGGGGCACAGAAGCAATGCATGATTCCAAGATAGCTTTCAGATCTGTGGAGCACATGCAAGTGGAGAAGACAAGGTAGACGTAGGGACCCCTTGGCTCTCTATCATGAGAGCCATGGCTCTTCAAGAATTCTAAACAGGTCATAATTTTATTCCTACTGAAGATTTTCCTACTGCACCAAGAGGGAATTATCTCTTCCTGTGGAGGGAATGGAGGGAAATTCAAGGGGAAAAGGGATAGGGAAGGGATTGCAGAGACCTTCCTGCTCTGTTCATTGCCACCAAGTAAAGCTAATGCGAGTCAGTGATGGTAACCTGGGAATTTATTCTTTCTCTCTCTTTGATTTATCAAACATAAACAGGCAGGGAATAAGACTGCAATCCACAGTTAGATTGGGAGGAAAGATTGGGATGTGGGAAATTCCTATGTTGTTTGATCTACTGGTTCATGTTGTGCTTTATTTCTCACTTTGTGTCACTATTACCTTTTGAAAACCAGGGTTATGAACTATGAAACTGTCATGGAGGATATATGATATTGGACTAGAACTTGGACAATAAACTCAGATTATTACTCTAGAACCAGAAAAAATTAAGATAATTGTATATCAATTATGTGGAAAAGATGCTAAATGCCAAAGTAGACAGATGAAAAACACAGAAAGTATGGCTTGTGTTTCAAATACGTTGTTGAAAATATGTTTAAAACTTTCAGTATATAATATTTTTTTACTTGAAATTCAGTCATGTTTATGTATAGTTCCATATTTCTGTGATTACAGGTTGATATTACTAACAAATAATGCTTTTATATAGCAATAAAAAAATCTTCTAAACACTGTCAAGTGTGTGCTGATTTTAATGTCCTGTGTTTTATTCTGCCCACAGATACACTTCTACACTTTTCCTGGTGTCTGGCAAATTATCCAGTAGACACACAGCAGCTACTATGCAAGGTGTTCAATAGCTGCACCGTGAAAAGTCAGAGTACCTCAGGCCAGCTTTTAGGTTGCTAATAATGCTAATGATTTGAGTGCACCTCCAGTGACTTTCAGTGGGAGACAAGTGACAAAACATTTTTGAAAATCCTATGACAAATGTCGTAATGGGTTTGATTCAATTCCTCATACACAGATACTCAGTGTCACTCCAGAGATCTTATAGTATCTGAGAGGAGGTATCTGCCACACAGGACTGGCAGCTATAAATGAGGACCTCCAAGAGAATCGTACAATTCAACAGCTTAAAAATCTTTATGATAAGGGCAAGGGATGAGGGTGGGGGTGATACTCTCCTATGTTTAGGAGAACCAAGTCCTGGGTGTCTGAAAACGCTTATAATCTGACCTCTCCGGGTTTTAGAAAGTTTAGATTCAAAATTGTCAACGAAAAGGCAATTTCTGATAAAGAAATGAGGTTTTCATCATGCAGGAAGAGGTTCACTTTGCTTCCTTGCAGAAAAGAGGCATGGGTGCCACATAGCCAGCCAGTAAAATTCAGAGGAGACCCACTCACTTTAGTGGTGAGACATTAACCTACCGTGCTTAAAGAAATGCCCTGGCAAGGTTTGTTTTCCAGGGATTTTTGCAATTATATAGAATCATAGAATGGAATATCACTTGACCTGTCACAAGGACAGACAATGCGGAGAAACGCAAATTCCTTTGATGAGGTGATTGCCCCAGTTTTGAAAATATGGTTCAGTTTTTAAACAACATCTTAATAATACACTGAAGTTTGAGATGCAAGTGAAGTTTAGGACCTTATAAAGTACATCTGGACCTACAGTACCTGTTTCTCCCTATGTTTGGACCTGTTCTTATCTCCAGGCACCAGTACAAGATACTGAAGTTTCTCCTTATAGAGAGGACAGTCAAGTCTCATAGGACTGATGTGGTACTTTGCAAGCTGGGACTTAGACATGGAAGTGACTGCTGAGCAGAATGCAGAGGACAGTCCTCCTTCAATTGCTCTCCATGGTTTTGCTCCTCACTTACAGAATCTTAAAAACATCGTCTTTAGCGTTAGTCAAGTAACGTTCGTGCCGTACTAAGCCTTCAGTGTCTTTTCTGCTTATACCTTGGAAGGCCTGGGCCACAGCAATCTTGTTCAGCTTCACTTTCTGCCTGATCCGTCCTTATCCCACACTGTGAGGGAAACGCCAGAATTGGAGAGAAGGAAAGGAGAGGGAGATCTCTTGCAAATGTATTCATGCAATATCCCATCTTTGACATTTTTTTTTCCAGAGTGCTGACAACCTTAGTCTGTGTTATTAATAGATCCAGTGACTGCAAGAAAGCTCACATGTTATTTTATTTGAGAGAGCCATATTTCCATTTAAAAATCTCCAACTCAAATTTATTGTTGGAGTATAAATTACATTTTCTATTTCCTCTCTCTCTCTTCTTAATTTCTGCCAAGAGACACCACAGTCTGAGGAGGTAAAATGTCATTCTCCTAATGGGATGTGTCCATTCCCTTAAGCCCTGGTAGGGTTTTATTTGATGCTTTTGTTCCTTTGTGATTTTAGCTGTTCATGAAAAAAAAAGTCTCTTCAAAACAATGCTTAGCATAAAGATATTTATGAATGGGAAACCTATTTCTAATGCAGCTCCTTATTCTTGCACTATCGTTTCTGAGCAGAAACTCTGACCTATGTTTCCACTGTTTTCAGATTTCAGCTTGTTAAAGGGAGGATTCAGTATGCAGCACAACATTTGGCCAACATTTCATTACATTTTGGGATCCAATTACTCATGCTGAGGGGTTTTTTTTGTAACTTGGTGTAAGTTTCCTTTTCCTGGGGAGGTTTTATTTTAATTCTCTTCAGTCTGCAATCTCCTACAAGTATTTAGTGATATTTTTTGAATCATGGCAGAGATACAAAATAAATATCTTTTTTTTCTCTCTCTTTTTTTTTTTAAGAAATCTGGAAAAGAACCAAATCCAGATGAAATGCATCTCCAAGATTTTTGAGTGAAAGCAACATTAAAGGATATCTAATTAGACCTACAGTAATAACATCACCATCCCTGTTATGGGACATATATATATATAAAGGCTTGTGATCTGCTGAGTTAGGAAGTTAGCAAGCTGGAGGGTCTACCACAATTTCTGAGCACCCAATCAGCTACACCACATATTACACACACCATGGAAATTATAACCTACTCTATAGCTTTTGTGTAATCAATTTGGAATGACCAGATTTGCTCTCAAAACAAGACTTCCAGGATGCAAAACCCACAGATCTGAACAAAACCACAACTCCCTATATGCAAACTATCACATTTTTATACAATACAGTGAATCTAAAGAATTTAAAACAAGATGTAGAAAATCTGAAATGCCAGCAACAGTTGTGCTGTTTGCCTATGACCACAGAATATTACTCTGGATGTCTTATACAGCCTTCAACTTTTTAAGGAACATTTAATGAGTATATAGGAATTGCCATCTATGAATCCAGGCATATAGCTTCACCAAATCCTAATATAGTATCTCTTCTGCTTGCTGTTCCTTGGCTCCTGAATGCCAACACGATCTTTAAATGGTAAACTTCCTTACTGTCTGAAATGTTGATTTGTGCTTGTGAATTTTAATATCTGTTCTTAAGAGTTTCAATTACTTTGTTCAACATTGATGTAAGTTGTTGGGAGGGTTTGTTATTTGGGGGTTTTTTTGGTTTTGGTTTTTTTTTCAGTTTTCCACTTCTACTGCATCTATTTGCCATTTTCTGAAACATTGAGTCTTGATGCTTTTATTAATCTTGGCAAAAGCCAGGAAACAAAATATCATGAATAAGTAAGGATGGTCAATTTGGAATATCCCATGGCTGCCATGCATTGAAGGAGGCATTATGGACAAGTTCTGTTCAAAGGTACAAGTCAGCATCTTACCTTGTAAAAGTCCCAGCTATTTTGCCAGATTTCTGTTGCCTCGTCACGTATGTTGTGGATATGGTGAAGTTAGTGAAGAACACTAGAGGATATATTTATCCCAGGGATTTCAGAGTCTGCATTCAACCTATATTGTGGACTAAATCTTTTTCTAGACAATCTGTTTAATACTCTTTCTTTGCTGAGGTTTGCATGGGGAACGTTATCTGTTTTCACATCCGACAAAGTATTTTTACTGCTTAATTTCTCCTTAAAACATCTTCATTCTTTTCCTTTATTTTTGCTTGAGGGATCCAGATTTGAAGTCATCAACCTAAAGCTCAAGACACCTGGACCTAACTCCCAGACTCTTAAATACATCATTTGCATAGCCTGGGGAAAATCCTTCCATTTTTACAGACATGGGCAGAGACCGGGCAAGAAAGGAGAGTATTGCCCTTCTCTCTTCCACCACACTGTCCTCCTATGTGAGGTGAACCTACTTTAACAATGCAGCCACTGCTGCTGCCTCAGAGGATAGACAGACATGCCTTCGCAGCCCTTGCAAGTGGGGATTGAAAACTTCAAAGAAGGTCTAAGTTAGCAGAGCTGAGCAGGCTCTGGGACAAACTGAGAGAGCTCATATGGATGGTCATATCATCCCAGCAAGGAATGTGGCAATAAGCGCTGGTGGGCTTCTGGTGACAAACTGACAGGGCAGCCAACTGATAAATTACTCTGGCTAGTTAAGTAAAAGTACCATATTCTGCCCACATCCTTGGTTCTTCCAGCATAAATAGGAATTATGTCATTTTTCCCTTTAACACATATTAAGGGTAGAAACACTGATGCCCATAGCAGTTCTCTACTGCAGGAATAAGGACCATATGAACTTTTAAGGAGGTACATTGCTTCACATCAACTGACCCCCACATTTTTGAGGCTAAATATTTAGTATTCTAAATTCAAACAGTTCACATCACACTATTAGTACCTTCATTCAAAAGACATTTTATGCTGCCATAAATATTAGAAATTTCTTAGGGTTGTGAAACTCTGAAGTCATTTGACTACAGATACCTACACAATAGGTATCAGCCACTGAGCTGCCTGTTCTTGCCTCCCACCCTTGGGAGAAAAAAAGTTTGTTTACAACGAATATTTTTATGGAATTTTTTATGACATACTTTAAAATTGCCCATATTGCTTCAGCAAGGAGGGATAAGAGAGTGTACAGAACTAGCTGGCAGTTGTCTTTATTTTATTAGCTAAATCTTACCCACAGAGACAGCTGGAGTGAGGCTTCTGGAGGGGCAATGTTTTTAAGACAGTGATCTAGTAAGGACTGAGAGTGGTGGTAGCCCTGATCTGACTGGAGAGGCTGCACGGCCATGTGGCCACAACCACCACAGGTAATACAGGAGCATACATTGCTCTGGCTGATGGCTCAGGGAACTAAAACTCTCTCCTCTCACCTTTGTGATAAATCCAAGCTTGCAAAGTTATGTCTGCTTTGGATCAGAGGAAAAAAAAAACAAGGAGCAATAAGTGTTTTGTTAGAGAAATAGCCAAGTAACCCAAATCATCTTGCACCACAGAGGTGTCTATTTTGACACATAATAGCACAGTATATAGAGAGATTTTCTAGGCTCCAGGAAAATGTTCTGATTTCTGTTGTGCTCAGTGAAATAGATCTGGATGCCATATCCCCCTCTTGTTACCACTAAAATATTTAAACACCTAACCCCTTATCTCCATCATGCTGCGGATCAAAATGACTGAGTGAATGTTCTGAAACTTTAAGCCATTAGTTTGGAGTGATTCCAAAAAAATATTTGTGGAGAGAGCCAATAAGGAAATAGATTTAGCACATTTTAGGAAAACACGATGTGGTGGAAGGAGACAAGATTTCCTTTCATGTTTGGTCCATACTGGAACAAATAATGGTTAAGCCCAAATCATCTCTTCCTCTATCCTGCAGCTATTTAGACAAATCAACACTTTTTCTGAGCACTAACAGGAGATTCTGAGGGTACACTGTTCTCAGACAAAACCAATTGCCCAAGGCTGGGGATCCAATGGTCCTGTCCTTGGGGCAGGGCTGTCAAGAATGAAGAGAATTTGCAGAACACTTCTTTGTTTTGCTGAAAGCGTCTCAAATTCATTACATTTTCAAGAAAAGAAATGCACACATTACACAGGGAGCCTCCTGCCATCAGGAAAATGTTGATGGGATGTATTCACAGTAAAGAACAAAAGCATAAAGATAAACAAGATCCTGACAAAGAAAAGTATTTTAACATTTCGAAGTATGTGTTCAGACTAAAGTATCTCCACAATCACTTTGTTGAATTGTATCCAAAATACAAAACTAACCTACTTATTTCTCTAGAAGTTAAGATGGACAATGTGGTCCTAGTTTCCTTGCATGTCCTGTTGTATCACTGGCATAGCTCAATACAGTACAAAACCTCTGTCAGTTGTGAACAGTTGCATTTAACATGCAGTTTCAACTCACAGAAATCATCAAGCCCAACAAACAGTTTTTACATGCATATCTGTGTATGGACTCATTTACACATACACAACCTAAATGTGTTTGCATTACTTCCTAAGCTGTTGCAAGGCATAAAAAACCAACACTGTCAAGTAGCCCACAATAGCACATCCCCCTATCAAATAGAATGTGACTTAATTACAAACTGCAGTGTAGCTTCACACAGCTTAAGAAAATGCATTATTTAGTGGTGAATTTCCTGAGAGGGCTGGTGGGGAGCTAAGGAGGCCCTAAAGTTCCTTTCGCACTATCACGGAGTGGTGTTTCCCAGGCTAGCAACCACGGCACTCATTATCTTACTTGCTCCCACCATATCTCACTCAGCATTGTCATGTCTCCTCTGTGTCCAGACAACTCCTTTTACCATGTTACAATGTATGAAGAACACTCTAGTATGATTTTCAGTCTACTAAGGCAAGTACTTTAAGGAGATGGGCCTCCTGTAACCCATAAACTCTGAAGTTTTCCTAGCATGGGTACCATCTACTCATTGTGGGCAGGGTGGAAGTTTGAATTCCAGCAGCCACAGCTCAGTTACACCCTATGTAAACTACTCTTCTCTAGGACTATATGTGGAAAGATGTGAAAGCAGTACGTGCCACCTTCCCTATGCCTGGAACCAGTTGCGCTTTCACTCAACACCCCTAACTTTACACATCTGCCTCTGGCAGTGATCTTCTCTCTCCACCGACAGGAAAAGAAATTTAGCAAATCTCGGCCCATAACTTAAACATCACTACCAAGGATCTGAAAGTAGGTGGGATTCTAGGTTTCTGTGACAACCTGCCATGATCCACCTAAGTCTATAGAAGCAGCTTCAGTAATGAGACATTTTAATAATTGAAACTGTCCTTGCCCTGCCTGATATTATACACTGCTGCATACCTATTTGTTCACGACAGTCATTGCTGTAAATGAGCCTAGCAGGTAGTCTTGCATGGCACTTCATGATCGTGTACCTTGGCCACGTATCCTAAGACTTTTTCCTAGCTTTCATACTGACAAAGTAGCTAATTATAAAAACAAACCGTAAGCCTATCTGTTTGCCCTTGCCTGTTGCCAAGTAATGTTTGGTTTGACGTGTGACAATAGTATCGAGATGCTTGAACCAAGGTTGAAGTATAATAAGAGAATGATGTTCAGAGGAAACAATTGCAATAACTAACCTTCCTCATAAGGAAAAGAATCAGAAAACTATACATAGTCTTAATATTTTAAATGTTTTTTCGCTTTAGCAATAGCTGGTATGTTAGAGGATAAATTTCACTTAATGTATTAAAATTACAACTATCATTTCACTTTCCTTGATATTTATAACAAATAAAGAAATATGTAGCTCTCTTTATAGACTTAAAAAACCCAATAATTTCTTAAGGGCTAGATCTCCAGCTTTGAAAGATCAGATGAACCTTTGTTTATATAAAAGAGAAGAAAAAGAAGGTGGTAATATACTTACAAGCTATCAAAGTAACGTTTGGGATCCATGATTCCAGAGCTGTCTGGTTACTTTGTCTGTGACTTTGATCCAGTCAGTGTCTACCGCTATGCATAATTTTATATATTCTGACCTACATGCAACCAGTAACGAAGAATAGGTAGCTAATATGTAACGAATTGCAGATTCACGTCCTAATCAGTATCACAGCACAGCACAGATCATCCCGTTCACCTTTGTACATCTTTTCAAGTTGTGATAACTTGACTAAAATTAATATACTTTCTAAGGCATCAGAAAGCAAAGAAAAATGGAGCTTTGCTCAGAATATGTATTAATTTTTGGTCTTCATGATTTCTGGAGAAAAGCAATTCAAAATCCAGCAATTCTAAAATTTCTGAAATCTTCTAATAGTTTAGCCATTTATTTTTATATGTTCATTTTTATATCCTAAACTCACGGGTTTTTAAATTGAGCCACTTAGAAGCATATGGGAGTGTTGAGCTGGCTTTCATATTAGTGTTACTCCAGTACTGACAAGTTCCTGACAAGCAGTCTTTTGTTTTTTAAATTCTATTTGGTCATCAGACCCAGGCATAGATTGAAACAGTCTGTCCACACATAAGCTTCCTAAATTTCCATTCACTTGATAACATCATATTCTTTTGTAAGTCCTAGGAATTGAGAATAATTATTATTTTCTTTGCTCAGCAGTCAAAGGAATTCCCTGTGGCTTCTACTCAAGTCACTGAAACACAGAGGAGAAAAAGAGGTGTCACTGCCCGATATTCACATGCCTTTAATGTTAGGTGGTATAAATGGGTCTGGTTTGATGTAAGACTGGTACCAATATCAAGGTGGTGAGTGCCTGTTAATTTCTAACAGAGATGCACCGTGGCTTCAAAAAACAAAAAAAAAAAATCAGGAAAGCAGACCTCTTCTTCTTTCTTTCTAATTCAGAACTGCTACAGCTATTTATGGTTTGCTCTTTCCATACAACCTTCTGGAGGCATTTTTGGTCCTTATGACCCTTCAGCACTTTCTCTGGATGCCTCTGCCTGTAAAGAAAGGTAGGATTGGCTTTTGATTTATCGGCTAAGTCTCTGATGAGAATGGAATTACTTTTCGTGTAGTGGGTGGAGAAGGAGTGCTTGCAATGGCTTGACCTGCCCTGACAGATCTCTGTGTTTAGTAACTTGTCTGAAACATTTATTTTGGGATGTCAGCCATTTATCTCAATCAATGTTGAAATTTTTAATAGGACACTACTGGAAAACAACTTTTTGTGAGCACCGTTCTACCTTTACACTACAAGTAACAAAATACTTAACATTCATCCGGAAAAAAATCTGAAGCAAAATGGATTATGTATTTTAATATTTTACTAACTTTATGTATTATCAGGCCTTGTTTAATCACATTTGTAATTTAAATGAACATCTGGCTCCTCACTGCATCCAGAAGAAAAAATGCTTTCACCTCCACCATGTTGTGTACAAAGACACAAAGGCAGGTTCAAGAGATAGAATAGTCTATTTCTGGATGGCAGATGCTCTGTAGTGTAATCATTATTCATTGGCTGCAGGAATTTTCAGGCAGGCTGCCAAACAGACCATGTGCCTCTGCTTATTGCCACATTTCTTAAAGGTAAGCTTTTTAATTGGAAACGGGAGACATCATGTGTGATTTGTTCTGCAGTTCTTGACAAGTAGGTTTTAAAATTAAATGCTATGCTATTTTTTCACATGCAGGAAACTTTGGAGAATGTGATCTGCCTCTCTGACAATCACACATTAGATTATAAAGCTCCAAAGAACGCAACGGTTGATAAGAAGAGTGGAAAACTGGGAAGTGATTTACACTGGGCTGCAGTTCGGTCGCTTAGATAAGTGCATGCAAAATGTAATGCACATATCCACCATAAAAAGCAAGCAATATATTCACTAATGCATTCCTTCTCCAATGCAAACTGTTCTTACCACGTACTGTTCATCTCTACCAAGGCCTGTACCTTCATCTATCCTTTGTACAGTATACTCCTCCCATATGGCTGTGGATAAAACACAGATCTACAGATGAGTCTAATTCCAGGATTTGATGGGCCCGACAAACACATAGTTTGCATCTTCTAGACCCTATCTAAGATCTTAGAGTTGTCCAGATCCAGGTCTTGATCTGCAGATATAGGATGTAGCTCTATAGAGATAAAACTACAGGATTTTGTCTTAGTGGGACTAGAACATGGTGAAAAGATCAATACATTCCTTCACTGCAAACTTGAAAGACCCAGTTTTCACATTTGAATGTCTAAAACCTGTAAATCCATGTCTAGATTTTTGCTTATTTCAGGTTTGTAAGACTTGATTTCAGGACCTCCAAACAAAAATATCATCCAGATATATAGATGTCTTAATAGGTACTTAGTTGGGCTTTGTCTTACTTCATGCTTCCTCTTATTTATGCGTGTGTCAGCAGTGTGTGTACATCTGAGCTGATCATCTCAGCTCTTCTTTCAGACAGTTAGAGGAAGAGGCTCCTGTAAGACACTGTTCATCTCTTCCTGCTGTAGATCTTGTAGATCCGTTGCCACACCTTAACAATGTTTGGTTTTGGTTTTTTTTTTAATTGAAAGTAAAGAGAAGCTAGGGAACTAGGCCCCATGTACAGATATGCATTGTAGATATTGCACACATCTTGAGTAGTAACCCACAGGGCTAATGAAAAACAACAAAACTTTGAAAACTGAAAGCGAGAGGGACAACCTGTGAGGAAAGAACAGAAATGCTAACATATTCACACAGCCTGGTTAAGCTGTGACACAAACCCTCCTTCATGTCCTTCAGCATCACAAATACCAAGAAAAATAAATTTTCCTGGTGTGCTGGGATTGCCCAGCTTTATCTGTACCAGCTGAGTAAGACTGAGCTTGCCTGTAGACTGCTGGGACGACCCAACCTCTGAAAGTGGGAGGAAGGAGACCAGAGGGCACCAGCATCTCACCTGTACTTTAATGCATTCATGAGGCCCTGTAGGAGCCACTGCCACCTCCTGTGCTTACACTCACTCCTGGAAGCCCCTTGTATCTATCTTGTGTTTCAGCACCTTATGAAGATTTTGTGATGTATCACCAGGGGTCAAGAAGACTGTGCTAAGACATACAGCTAGAAATAGTGAAAAAGAAATAAGAACAAACAGAATAAGTATAATGAAAAAAAAAATTCCTAAAGCTTCCTAACAGCGAACTCTCAACAGGGATGAAAGAGAAGCAGCTCATTCCTTGCAGACATTTTTCTCAGTGTCTTCAAGCCTGGCCATTGAAGGCTTCAAGCAGCCGACAGACACAGCGCGCTCACAGATTCCCAGACCTGGTTGTGAGCAGAAGGTGTGAAGTCCCCTGACACTGCTGAAAATATCCCTGCAGGTAATCTGTTGCTTCAGCTACTTTAATACCTTTAGATATCTGGCACCTTTCTCCACCTTCCTTAGCCATACTACTGCGCCTGCTCAGCTCTCTTCGCAAGATCTCCCTTGAGGCTCCATTAGATTACAGCTTTCCACAAAGTTAACCAAGACATGAATAAAGATGTCCTGACTCTCATGCTCACTCCCTCTCTAATTTGTCTTCCCCTTTAGGAAAGCTGCCTGACTGAAGCTGTCAGTTTAAATTATGTAGAGAAAATCTGCTAAGCTTTCAAACAATATTTTATGAGTAGGTATTGTCTTCCTTGCACTTGGAGAACACCACCTTAGTTTTCATCTTCCTTTTGCATGATGATTATTAAGGCTAGGGTATTTCTTAACAGATTTTTTTAGACTATGTAAAAATGTAGGCATGTAAACCCTACAAAGGATGGAGAAAGTCTATTGTAGGATATGATGCTGAACTGCACAGTATAGATTAAAGTCATCATGGTCAAACCTGGGCTTCTGGAAGCCGCTGTAGGTTATTCAGTTGGCATGGTTTTTCATGTGTACATTAAGTTAGGAAAGAATCCTATAGGTGGAGTGGTGGGACAGAAGCTCTTTCCCACACTTCTGAGAGCATGAGGGGGTATTGGGACAGGTAAGGTATGGAAGGAAGAAAGGGGATGGACCTGTCATTTAGGAACATCAGAAGCTAGCCTTGCTCCTCAGCTCACCAGCTAAATAAGGGGTCTGGGATGTTTAGGAAAGAGGGAAAGGAGCATCTCAGAACAAAAGTGTCTGTGAAATGTTCTCAGATGCCAAAGAAGTCCTTGGGGAAAACAATAAAAATTTTTTTAAAAAGGCTTGGGGTCTGGTCTGAATGATTAAGCAGCTTTTTCCATCTCTAATTTCTATGACTTCATACTGTGTGTTGAAATCCAGACTCCACTGAAACTGATGATGAAACTCCCACTGAATTCCAGGAGCCAGGCTTTTATCTGTAGTGTCTAAGGAGAACTTTTGCTAATTCTAAAAGTCCCGAGTACTGTTTGAGGAATTTCCAGCTGTCATAAAAGCTATTGTTGTTTTCCTAGTACTGTAAGCACAGTTCCATTTGAAAAGAGATCTGTACAAATATCATTATTTGTGTAAATGTAAGGCTGCCTTTCTGTTTCTCATTGTCTTTAACAAGAGATGTTTCCACTGATCAGTCTGAGATTTAAAAACTTAAAGATGAGTAAGTAAACCTCAATGAGATCAAAGATTGGCTCTCCAAGTCTATATGATCTGTGTGCTGCCTATCACCTTTTTTTGTGCTGACAGTTGCTGCTACTCACAGTTGAAAGCCTGAAGTGAAGCTCCCAGTCTCCACCGGTCTATAGCTACAAAGGGAATAAGGGAGATCTGCAGGGAATTTAGAGAAGCCAGTTTGTTCCTCACAGACATCCCCATTGCAACTACTATGAAATGTTGAAATCAGAATACTTTAAATGATCCTTCTCCCTTCATGCTAGACCCTCTTCTCAACACCACTGCAGCACGGGTGTCCTGGGTTTGGTTTCTTTTCCCAGCTGAAAAAAGGCCACACCACATTGCCCAGGCTCCTGCAACTCTTTCATTTTTTTGGGAACTAGTGAGGGGAATGCAACATATTATTTCCCTCTAGTTGCAGCGGTTTAACTTTTCATTTTAGGAATGAAATATTCATGAACACTGTAAGAAGGAACCAGTGTGAGTGCACGGCTGTGGTTTAGTGCCTCTCCTTTGATGATGGAAAGGAGACTGAGAACCTTCTCAGGAGCAGGAGAGTATTCAATACTGCTCTCATTTTCTGAATGTTGTCAGCCACACTATGTTCTCTGAAAAGGGTGAGAAGGAGTGTTACCAGTTGTCGTGAGGGGGAATGACTAATGACACTGCTTTTCACAGACCTGATATGTGAGGGTATTTTCTCACTTTTAGGTGAGGAAGACAGAACAATGTCCAGCCTGTGGATCTCAGGATCACCCAGAGCATCAGTCACTTGGGCTTTCTGGTCTTTCTGATTTTCTTAGGACACATATCCTTGTCATAGTGTTTCCCTTTTCACAAAGGCAGCAGGCACTGAAGTATTTCCAGTCCATCCTCTGATGCTGGAAATGCTCAGACTTCCAGTTCTGTAATGACCCAGATGTTGCATAGACCAGTGTCAGTCCTGCAAGGGAAGGCAGTCCCATGTTTCCTCACCTGTGCCCAGGTTTCTCCTTCCTCCCGTGCCACCTGGGTAGTCTTAGACAAATCGTCAATCTCAGCTCCCAAGAAGCAGCAAATGCCCAAAGCAAATCACAAAAGTTAGGTGTTCTGAGTCATCCTAGTTTGTAATTAAAGGGATTGAAAAATATATGCATAATAAGGGTGACAGGCTGTCACAGCTCAGCCCAGCATTGCACGGTTGTGCTTACTGCTGGCTTTATCCAGGAATCATCATTTGATGGGACACTTTTCCACATCACCTGTATGGCAGTGTCTCTGTCACTTACAGTCCTTTCTCACTGTGGTGGTTTGGATAATATCATCTGCATAGTTTCATTCCTACAAAATCCTAGTGGCTCTTGACATTGATTTTTTGCACGACGCTTTTCCAGATTCTTTCATTTTTAATTCATTGTCTTCCTTCACTGCCTTGAATGTTCCCATGTGGTTATAATTGTTCTTAGTGAATCCGTGCACCTTAAAAGAAGCATACAAGTCAGTAAATTGGCACAGCCCACAACAGACAGATTGCAAAGTTGTGTTCAAGTTTGTTGACCTTCCCTTCTTTACTGATAAAACCGGAGCAAGATGTGTGAAAAGAGCAAAGCTAACTTCAGAAAATCCTGGTGACAATTGTTCTATCCTACAAATGCCAATTTAATGTGCTGTTTTGTTCATCTGATGTGCAAAATGGTAAGAAAAAATGGATTTGATCAAAACCATGTGCAAAGAAATATGAATAACAGATTATATGAATATCATTAATAATCTTTCTATCAAAGGGTTGGGGGGCTTTTTTTCTTTAGTTTTCCATTTTATATAAATTTCCATTATTGCCTGTTTTTTTCAGACATCAAGGCCTCCTAAAAAATCCTTAGATAAGGATTGAATTTGGCAACCATAAAGCAAAGCAGATACCTGTTGAGGGCGAGATAGAAGAAACACTGCTGTGCAGGAAAAAATCTTATATGGCAACCAGCCTTCCATCTACATTTCCCAAAATAAATAACTGTAAGGCTGCAGGTTTTTGACACCTCTAAATTTATTCCTGGGTCTCTCTTCCTCGGGTATTTAACATAAGACATATAAATTGATCAAAATGATACATACACACCAACCTTCCACAAGTTGTGAATTAATTAAACTGAAATGTATTAGATTATCACCATATAAATTAGTATTAAGTCATTATCTTGAATTAATTTATATCAATTTAGATGTGTTGCAAGTCTGGCCAAACAGGCAAAAATTCCCTGCTCTGGAGAAATTCCTTGGCATCAGCTCTATCCATATTCTAAGAATAATCAATTAGTTGCCTGTGTTTCAAACAGCAAAGAAAAAAATTCATGGGAGCAAATAGCTCATCCCCACAAATGCTTGCAGACTGAATATTCTGAGAGAGGATCTTTGAGATGCTAACAGCAAAACAGCATGGGACAGAAAAATATTTTTGACCAGAAAAATCAGCAAGAAAACAAACAAAATGATCCCTTGCATGTAACAGAAGGCAGAAGTGCCAGGGAAGTTTTTTGCGATATACCAGACAGGTTTCTAGCAAGAAGGAAGAGCTGAAGTTTATGTAAATAAGTCAAAAAAATAGTGACTAATAAATTAACTTGCATTAACACAAAGTATAAATAAACCCCACATTTATATTTGGATGCTGAAAGAAATACTGGCACTTAAATGAAAAAGTAAGAGTTTTTCCATTGCTATCAATACTACAGTACCTTAACAGATTGCCTAGAAAATCATTCAAACAAGACAGTAAAGCCTGCCTGTGCTTACTGGAATCATATTTGCTGGAGAGAACTGGAGTCACACTACTAAACAGAATTAAAGCTGCTATGGAGGGTTTAGTAGCCAAACAGCAGAGAATATGTTGGAAATGTATAGTGTACTTGTCAGCTAGACTGTGGCTTTCTGAATACTTCCAAACTATAGACATGGAAAAAAGCTTCCAGGAAATAAGGTCTCACTATACTTCCCAAAAAAACCCAGACAAAATATGGAAAGATATTTACGAAAGGCTTAGATTTCCCTCTTTTATATATTACAGTTTGGACTCCAGACCCATGAGAAGCCCCAAAGAATGTATAACTTACAAGCTAATATGCCATCTTCGTATGCAATGAATTATGATATGGATAAGTTTTGCAAATCTCTGTAAAAGAAAGTGTGCTGTGATGGAATCAAGGTTGTCTGGTAGAGCACTTGGCTTCCTCTCCTGTGAGATTGTCCCTTCCCTGCAATCTCCTTCCTTGTTCACTACAAACTTGCCAAAGTCTGTAGCAAAGAAGCCAGGAACCCCAATAGATAAAAACTGTATTCTTACCATATGATTCTCTTTCTGTGCCAGCGTATGTATTAGGGTGAGCTCAATCTCTTGATCTGGTTTAGCAAAAAGAGGAGGCAAGGAAAGAGGAAAAATGAAACAATCAAATAATAAAATGAAGTGACATGAAATGAAATGAAATGAAATGAAATGAAATGAAATGAAATGAAATGAAAGAGAAAGTGAAAAACTGGAACTTTATGTAGATTTCCCAGTTTCTTCTTTAACAAGCATCTTATGGCAGAAAGCAGTCACATGTCTAAGAATTTTGTTTTTTTCTTTCCTTGTTCAGCAATTTTTAAATTGGGATAACTACTCAGTACCTTGATTTATAATGTGCACCCACAAGCAGCTTTCTCTGGCCTACCTGAAAGAGTCAAGAGAATAAGAAGGTGTAATGAGGTAATGAGTGTAGGGAAAGGAAGTAGAGAGTATGCAAACACTGATTTTGCCATCAAAGTTGTTCATGCACCTATCCTGAGGATATACAATACTCTAACTACACATTTCAGAGGTCCTTAAAAATTTTATAAAGAAGCTGTTGTTTATGTTGTCATTTTCAGTTCCATTCTCTTGGAGATTTCCAGAGCTACAAGTAAATCCACACACAACCTTCTGGAAAAGTTGGAATCACCTATTCTAAATTATTCACGTTCTTGCTCTAATGAATAAAGCTGAGAGAAAAAACTTGTATTTCTGCTTTATAAGAAATGTAGAAGTTCTCTTACTGGCTTTAATTTAGAATTGCAACAAATTTATTTATCAATTTCTTATGAAATTAAATTTCTAAAAATTGTGGTACTTATTTTGTCAGTATGGCAAAATGTGGTATCGAAAGTGCAAGAAGTTTTGAAATCTTTACTAAAACTTAGGTTTAGGCAACACATGACAAATCTCAGTGGCATCTGTAATTTGTGTAAACCTAATAAATCAGTTGTGCCTTGCACGACAAATAGGTACTTCATCACCTTCAATAAGACTTCCTATAAGAGTGGGAGCTACTTCACTGATTAAAGGAAAGATAAATACTGAATTCTGCTCTTGGATATATTAACACAAATCTGGAATGTTTCCAGTTAAAGTCAATCAAATTACTTTAGCTTCACAAAGAAGTTTCACTGTGGTGCAATTGATATCATCACTCAATTTTCACTCATGTGGAACATAAGAATACTGTCTACAATCTGCAGGTCTCTTCTAAAAAATCTATTCATACAAATCTATACACAAGTGGAAAGATTTTTGAGGCTTGCATTTAATCATTTTCCTCTCTGAATTGTGAAGTTTTCCTGCATTGTATCATGACCGTGCTTTGCATACCAAGAGATATTAGTAATGGTCGTTGAAGTATCCTGTCATTTTAAAAAAAACCCAACAAAATTACAAAACCATCATGACATTTGACAGGATTACCATGTGCAAGAAGAGAATTACACAAATGCAAGAAGTTGAAAGGGTGATCGCTTTATTTCTTCATATTAACTTCATCAGATATTAATCTTCCTACTGTGTTTCCAACACAGGGAATTATGGGGGGGAGACTGTCAAAAGTGTTTTCTGTCTGCTGTTAATTGGCTTCTGTTGGTGCCCATGAATTTAGACATTCACTTTAATAGCAGACTTTGTCAAACACGAAGCATATTTGAAAATTGTTTCTGCGAGTTACTAGTGACTGGGAAAAATGTTTTCCTCAGGCTGAGCTCTTCTTTGGTTAAGTATTGTCTCAAAATAGATCCCACAGTGGGACAAATGTGTTTGTTGCTTAGATATGGTCTGCCAGATTTTCGTGTGGAATATTTCAAGCCGAGGAAAGAGAATGACCTGTACCATGCAAGTTCTTCATGGGCGTTTAACACCCACAGTTTGAAACTCTAGCTCTGTTTATTTTCTCAAATAAAAACCAAGTGCTTGTTTCTGGGTCCTAGGTTTGGACCAGACCTCCCTGCCAGTGAGGCCTGGCAGGAATGACTGAATAAGCAACTGCTTTTGGTCATGCTGAAGTAACCCTGGGTTACCGGCTGGAGAGAGAGCGGCCAGAACCTGCAGTTGCTCCTGGGCTGGCTGGCAACTGAAGCCTGTTGTTGATAGCCCTTCCCCTGACCTTCGGTTTGGCTTTTGGCTACTGACTTTGTTTTGGTCCCTGAATCCAGATCTTCATCCTAAACACTGCCTTGGACTGTGTATGTCCCATTGCTTAAACAAAGGTCATGTGATGGGTTTTTCAAGCGTGGTGTAGAGAATAAATTTGGAGAGTCTTATATCTTCGCTGTTTCAGAATATGCCACCTCTGGTGAATTTAATTCAGGGGCTCCCTGGCACCTGGGTTAGCTGAATGTGGATGTGAGCAGCTACAGCAGAAAGCCATCCTCTCATTACTGCATCCAGATGTGCACACTTCTCGTATGAGGTGCTAGGACTCATAAGGACATATCCTGTGACTCGCAGTGCTGTATGAAGTGGCACTACTCTGAAATGTTTTCATTATGTGTTAGGAGAGACCCTGTTCCTTTCCAGATGCCTACACTGAAGTGCTCACAGCCCACCAACTCAGCAACATTTCCTTCCTATTGGTTATGCTCCGTATTTCTGTACAGGATTTTTGCTCTAACAGATGGCAAGATACAGGCTCTACAGACCTGTTCTAGCTGTTGACACTAATCCAGCTTTGATTTTGTAGCCCTCGAGCAGATTTCATGGCATGAGGTGTACAGTTGAGCAACCTGGCATCCAAAGAAGGCAGCTTGGCTTTGTTAAGAAGATCACACAGATTACAAGTGGATACAGCAGGTTTTAATAACTACAGTATTTCCTCATGCTGATTGTCAATATTGGAACAGAGTGCCAGGACTATACAACCATTGTTTCTGGGGTAGCCTTTAAGAGGTTGCATGAGGGACATGCTCCAACCCAGGTAAGGAGGCATAAATCAGAAAGACCCTATCAAGCCAGAAATGGGTTGTTATTAAATATCTTCCTATAAACTGCCCTTTAAATTGCCAAAGGTTTGCGTTTTAATGCTGACAATTGCAGAGTTTATAAGGAAAAGTGAGCTATTGCCATGGTAATAGTACTGTTGAAGATGTCTAAAATTCCTGACATTTTCAACCAGCTCAAATATTGGGGCTTCTACCTAGTTTTTTCAGCTGGACATTGTGAGGAAAAGAGACACTGTAGGCTACTGTGCTAACATAGTTAGAGACTGAGGTGGTGCTGGAAGAGCTGAACTTAGCTAAGGAGTAAGACCTTGGTGGGAGTATACCTGCCTTTGTTTGTGGACCTCTTTTGAGCTTTGGTGACAGAATGCATCGAAGACTGAGGAAATTTGTGTGTTACAAGAAAATGCTGGGAATTCATTCTCCAACACACAGCCTTGAAATTTCTGCTACAAAGGAAATTGCCTTGCACTGCTGTGCAGGCAGGGTTTGAAATTTGTGCTAATAGGAACTGGGTGATAAGTGAGGTTGCAGGACCCCTGTTCATGGCAAGCTGTAGTGGGATCTGTACACTTTGCAAGTGCTGGGGCTTAAAATTATCTCAGATCAGCCAGTAGACTGAAGTTACACACTGGGTTTCCAACCCAAATTTTCTCTGAAAAGGCAGGCTAGGTTAAAAAACCCTATATGGCTCAATACACCTATGCCTATGCATCCTGCATTTTCATCCACAAGAACTGATGGATTTCTATCACTAGTGCTTGCATTGTGTTCCATTTGATACTGTTCCATTTGATACTCTTTTTACATATGTAAAAATGTGTTTCCTCTGCTTAGAGGATGTTGTGAGTCACACCTGCTAAGGACCAAAAGTGAAATAAAGAAAATGCAGGTCCTGCCCTCAACTAAAGCTTTATGTGAAAAATCTCACTTTAGCTCAGGGAATATTTTACACTCCAATAAGGGATTTGTCAATACTAGCAAAAGCTGGACCAGTTAATGACCCCACAGTAAGAGTAAAGACAGTGCTCGCTGGGTTGCTGTGTGGCTGGCTTTTCTCTATTGTGCTCTCCAGTCTGGTCTTCCTTCTTGTCCTTACTGAGGTCAAAAGAATCCCAGTTTGGGGTTGTCTTGATTGAAAGCTGCTTACTTTCCTCTGGTCTCAAATCTGCTAGTGACTGGTTCATCTCTTCTTGTCTTTCTGTTCCTAGATGAGTTTTAGTAGCTCTCATTTTTCAGAAGGACAATGGGCTTTCTTCTTGGGGAAATGGTAAGCAATTGGTCCAGCTCATCATAGTATAGATCTTAGTTAGCTACTAGACAAAGCCACTGGTCCAGATTGCGGACACCAAGAACATCAGGTGCAACAGATTTGCAGGGATGTACTGGGGCAACTCTAAGTGCAAAACGGTGCAGACAGACTATTAGGAACAGTTCTGAGAAAGTTGGATGAAGTTCAAGTCACTGGAATGACTAATGCATTTCAGATTTGTCCAAGAAGCAGCGTTAAGCCTTCATTTTCAACAGAAAGGCACCTACCATTTAACTACATGTTGTCTCTGACACATCACATTTTACCAAGTTCACTGCTGCAGCAATTTAATTACTGGTTACTTTTACTACTGAGGCAAACTGTTATGTGAGGTTTGTGTGCAGATAGGATGATTCGTCTCGAATGTCCAAAATATGTTTGCTGCAGGCTGTGTTTGCTGCTAAGTAGATAAACCACATCTGAAGCACTAATGCTCTCATAAACTGGCTTGTGCTTTCTGATCATTTCTTTTAAACACAGCTTCTACTCGGCATCAAAAAACATTAGCACTTTTCAGAGAAACCAGATCCCTCAGCTTTGACACATGATTTAGCACCCTGATCATTACACAACACATGGTTTCAAAGTGTCTGTTGCAATTTTAAACATGTGTGATGCTACTTGAACTACACTGTCTTTTCCACAAACTGCCCTGGGAAGTTTATTGAACGTATTTTAAATCAGGTTTCCTGCCACTTGAGGTATACTTTTCTCAAATAGCAGGGACCATTGAAGCACCACATGAAACAAAATAATGCAGTGTGGACTAAGCAGGTGCAACTTTCATGGCCTGTACTGAGAGGTGTTGTGAATTTACAAGTGTTATAAGTTATTCCAAGTGTAGTTTTAATCTGTTTTATCCTATTTTGGCATTTGGAGAGAGTCTAAAAACAAGTATAACACAAATGCCATGACTGCTGGAAAGCAACAAGAACTTGCTTTCTGCCGCTTTGATTTCCTCTTTTGCTATCCTGAGCCATTTATGGGAGGCAAACTCCCAGCAGAGGCAGAGTGAGCACTTCCAAGGTAGCACTTGCTTATACCAATATGGAGTTTTTCATGGTCAGAGGAGTGGGTGAGAGAGTTTAGTTTGCAGTGGGATGCCCTCTTTGATCCAGCTCACCACAGGCCCACATAAGTGCTAGTGACAGCACTAGGGAGGGATGTGGGAGTGAAAGACTGAGCCCACAGGACAGGATGAGACCACCGCTTTCAGCAGCAGATTAGATTTATACCAGATTCAAATGATCCTGGAGGTGTGGCATGAGTAATACCCATTGCTCGCAGCCACTGAAAAAAACAAATCAGCCCAGGCTATGCTTATTGCTGAATCAACTCCTTTCTTACAGCTTCAGAAGCACAAAGCTGTGCTGCCTGCCAGCAACAGGAAAGAGCAAAATGTGGATCAGAAGCTCCAGCCTGTGAGAGGATGAGGGAACTGAAGCTCTCTGCTCACCCCCGAGCATCACTGATCGCAGTGCCCCAGGAAGGGGAGGATGGTGGGAGCAGAGCCACTTTGTTGACAGACAAGGGCTGGGAAGGATTTCTCCTTGACAGCAGCTTTCTGTGCTGGCTGTCCTGACTGCTCGTCCTTCCCAGTGACAGGTTTTGTGGATCCACAGCACTGTGCAACAGCTCCCACGCTGCAGACAGTCAGGGCAACAGCCTCGCATCCCTGCTTCGCCCAGGGTGGCTGAGTGGGCGAAAGGGATGCCAGCACTGTGCTTTGTGCCTACCCCACAGCATTGCCTGGCTGGGGCTATCTGAAAGCCGGATGGGTACTTTGCAGCTGTGAATTGGGCTTTTCCAACAACAGCTCTGTTCTGTGAATCCCTTTGACCATGTCAGCCTCACTTGCTTCAGCAAGACAATGGAAATGACAGAGCTTCTGCAAAAAACCCTTTTCCTGGGACCACATTTAGTTCCCATGAACTTCAGTACCACAGTCTGTGCTAAATAAAGAATTTAGTCCTACCTATGTTAATTTGGGCAGGTACTATTTCCAGGGCCATTCCAAAGTAAATGAGGCACCTGCCAAAATATCAACCCCTTTCACCTTGTGATTGCTCCCTGGTGTGCCCCTGTTTCAGGAGGAGCAGGTTAATAAGGAAAGCACCTGCTGCATTACCTTAACCAGCTGAAAGGGGGATATGGTGCCCTGGGGTCTAACTCCAGTCATCCAAGTTTTCCTGCAGGCACTAATGTTAATTGGCCATGAAACCGAAAGACATACCTGTTCTGAAATGTAGCTTAGCAAGGTGAGCAAATGGCCATGGGCTGCTTCAAACCCACTGTTCCACATCTATAGACTGGTGAAGAAATACCTCTCCCCCTGAAGAACAAAAGCAAATCTCACCTCGTCAGGGAAAGGATGTAACGGTGTCATTGTCAGTAGTATTTTACTAGTCTGAGAGTTCTGTGTGGTGAGGGCTCAGCTGGAAGATACATACTTGGTTTTGGGGAGACTAAAAAGATATGGTTTAAAATCACACAATAATCAAAAGTTGCAGAAAGCTGCACAATTAATTAAATCCAGAACTCTCAAATGTAGACAAGAGAGTTGCATACACAAGTATAATATGAGGGTCTAGTCTCAACTCATTTTACCTTTTCATAGGCAAGACATCAGGGATCTGCCAGTGCAAAACTTTGACAAAAATTGTATTTTGAGTCATGACAGTAAAGGCTACTGATCAAGACAAGCTCTGGCATTTTTGAAACATGGTTGCCTGACCCTTGGAAACCCTTCTTGTTTCTCTAAAACTTGTTATCCCACTCACACTGTTTTATTCTCTTACGTTATTTGTCAGTAAGGCACATATCACTATCGCCAGTAGGCATGCAAGTTGACCTGACTTTTTGTTTCTCACATGGGAGAGATGTTTCATTGCAGGCAGCCATGGTGGCATGAGATGCTATGAGGTTCATAAGACAGCAATCAAATCAATGAAATCATCATCTGCCTAAAGCAGAAAGCAAAACATATGTGAAATAAATTTTAAGCCAGCGGAAAGAAAATCCAGTGCTGTCATCACCTCAGTGCTCTATCACCTGTACAGAAACAGTGCATGTGTGCTGGGTGCTCTTGCCACACACCTCCTAAAATCATGTGCATGTTGACCAGCCCTATCATTCTATCATAAAGCAGAATTTCTGCATGCTACAGAAACTGCAACAAGAGCGCAAGCCATCCTCGTCCAACATGCTTTCAGAGAATGTGCAGAGGAAGCAATCAAAGGCTTTGGAAGGTTTTGGATAGGATTTCTGAGCAAGCAAAAAACCTTCGTTCATGGGGGAAGTGTTTTTTGATATAAATAGCTGTATATATCTGGAGTCTTCTTCCGACCTTCATAGCCACTTCTCTGCTGTTGATGACTGTTATTGTTCTATGGGGAATCCAACATCTGGGCAGTGGATTTTAACTATGGGAGAACTACCACATAGTAGAGAAGCAGCTGGTTTTGGTGTAAGGTTTTTTTTCACAAGGGGTGTCACAGGATGATTTTGAGGTGGAATTTCCCCACCTAACGTAAGAGCCCTGACTGAGTGAGGCAGAGGGACAACAGACCGAGCAGCACTGAGCCACTGACCACCATAACTGTAGCCAGCTCCTTCTCCTCTCCTACCCAAACTCCTGCTGTCCCCAGCCATGGGTCCACAAAGATAACACCACATCTGAGCCCTCCCAGCTGACCCAGAGAAAAATGTTTGATCTGGATACAGTGTGGACGTGCAACCCTTCTTCCAACACATGAACCAGAGCACATTATTTAAAATTTGTTAATGTAATGCTTCCAAGGTGGCAACCACAGGACAGACAATGCCTGAACCACATAAACCTAACTAATGGAAGGATAAGCCAGTGCAATCGACTCAACAAATTGATATTAGTAAAATGAGTTTATTCACTAGCAAAGTAGATCAGTACTTTGCATCATGTTTTTGTGGTACTTCTTGATCTAGTAGGAAGAGCCCTTAGGACTGAGTTGCTATATTGGTGAACCCCAGCCTCGAGCAAACTACTGCAGTGCCCAAACCAAAATAAACCCTCAGGACCCCAGTATGCCAGGAGCGCAGAGCACAGACCTTCGTTTTGCCCCCTCATGAATCAGAATAAGCTTGTCAGGGTTTATTAGCCTGGACAACACTGTAAAGTGGCTGAATGGCCTTGGAAGCAGCATAGATAACTTACATATTGCAAAGCCTGACTTAATAAATCCTGCTAAATTTGAATTAGTGATGCAATGGGTCTGCTCTGGGGTTTCTGCACCCATGGCATGTCTAATTAATAGTCTAGATGAACCAAACATAGATAAAGACTGACGAGGTCAGAAGTACACTTTTCAAATAACTGCTATGTCTACCGTCCCATTCATCACTTTCTTGATATTTCCTCTGCCTTTCCCAGTCTCCTATATTTCTAGTGCAGGCATGTGCAGCATGCAGTGCAATGCCTTTGGCATACTGGAGAAAGAGGCTGAGTGGGAAAAGACAGCCGGGCAGCACATGCTTCCTCTCCACCCACAGGTCTTCCCTGAATAAAAGGAAAGGATTACTTTGGTACATGCTGTGCTGGCCCTGTCTGCACTCTTCTGGGAGGTGAGATCAAACCTGCAGGCCAGTTTCTGCCTGCTAGCCTCTAGCTGAGCATCCCTCTACATATTACTGCAGTGCTGAAGAGCAGAAGCTTACTAAGTAAAGATTTCTGTTTTGTCTAATGAAAGGGAATACAGGAAGAGAAAGGAAACAAATCCCTCTGCATCCCACAGCAAAGATTGCTTAAAGTCACCCATTGATTTTGCACTGGCAGCAATGAGGTCTCTTTACAGTTCTGCCCAGGGCATGGCAGCTTCCAGCCAGACCTTATGTCCTTACATTACTTCAGAGCACATTCCCATTACTACATGGCACCGTGCAGCACCATGCAAAGGGATGAGCGGCGATGCCAGAAACAAGATAACCAGCACACTGCAGCACTGCATCGAGCAGCTTCTCCGAGCGTGGCTCAATTGCTTGGGTCCTGTGCCATACCGACGTGGTGATGCTGTTTCTGTTCCTGCAGCAACCTTATCCAGTGCCAGCCCAGACATCTGGCACCGAATCTCATCACATAGGCTTGTGTTAACTGTGAAATTTATGAATGGTAATTACCAGTCCACATTTCTAACTCACTTTACTACTTATGTGTCCACTAAAAGCTAGGGAGACTTAACCATAGGCCCCCATGGAAGGGCTGTAGTTGGACTTATGTCTCTGACCTGGAGTTTGATGCACACCATAAAGGGTCATGTCTGTTAATGTCTCTCATATTTCTTTTTCGCCCCTTTTCCTTCTATCGGCAGATGCTGGCCAGATCTTCTCATATAGGCACAGAACCACTTGCAGGAAGCACCAATGTCATTTGTTCATGGAGTTTCCAAGACTGACTGTTTGGTTTACTTCTAGACACCAAAGCACTGGCAACCAATATGGTCACTGAAAACCTGTACCAGCCTGGTCTATCTCAGCAGTTGCTATTTCTTACCTCTGGTGTTCTAATAGCACACATTCATTTTGCCAAGGCAGGTTATTTTCTCCATGACACTTACTGAAAATGTGTCTCTGCCCAGTGGGATGCTCAGCATTGTTATGCCATAAAAAGTGTCCCTGGGGGAGTTTGGCAGCAGTAAAGGCTTGAAAGTTGAAGGAATGTCACCTGCGTGAGAGCCTCGTTGGTTTACTGCCTCTCTGAGGGACCCAGTGACTGCCTAACAAGCCCAGATGCAGCAGCAGTCTCGAGGTGGACTCTACCACCAAAGCTTGCTTATCCCTGTTGATGGTGACATGACTCACGTGTCCTTGAACCTAAAGGCAAACAAGCTGTGAAAACCTCTGAGAAATTCGGAAACAGTGGCAAAGTTTTGCGGCATTGAATGCCAGCACAGCAAACTCATCTCTGTAAAGTGCTCGCTCTTTGCAATATTTCAGCTACACATTACTAGAAAGCATCTAATATTAAGCCATACATAACCAGGGGCAGAGGTTTCGCATTCCTCTGCTGCAAAGGCAAAAGTAGGTAACTTGCATGTGATTTATAGGGAAAACTCTAACTAGATGAGTGCAACATATACCCTGTGCCAGCAGCAGTAAATCCAAGCCCTCTGTGCTCTCGAGGGAATGGTTCATGCAGTAGCCTGAAAAATATGTGCAATGCCTTTGAAAATCCTGTGGTTGAGTGTTGGTAGAAAATTTCTCACCACTGTCCTATGTGGCTACCTGCCTGTCCTGGGAGACTACTACAACAGCAGCAGCTGCAAAAATTGCCTGGTATCAGGCCTTGCATCAGACTTCCCCAATCACTTTTGTACGTAGTCAGAAGGTTAAAGCTTTTATCTATGTTTGTAAAGTCTGCCTCCCCCCCCCCACCCAAAAAAAAAAACAAAAAAAAAAAAGAAAAGAAAAAGAGAGAGGCGTGATTGTATCTAGCCTTAAAAAGAAGAAAACTGTAATTGCAGGACTGCAGTTGCAGGACTACTCCAGGACTTTGGAAACATTCTGTTCAAATGACTAAGAGGAGAGTAAAACAAGCTCTGAGGCTGGTAAAGGACTAGCCTGAAACCAGTATCGGTAAAACAAATTTTTCTCCAGCCGTGTCCTGAGAATGGACTGATGAGCAGGCAAAGTGGCTGGAGCAGGAAGCAAAATGTACTCAGGAAGAGGAGGAATTCATATGGCTGTCATCAATAGTAAGTTGTTTTCCATTTTTATTTATGGAAACGGGTTAAAAATATTAGTTTTATTAAACCCTACTCTGCCCTGAGTAAGAAAAGGAACTCATCCCTTGCCATCTAGATAACGCCTACAAAGAGTGGAGGGAAATGGGAGATGAATGACTTGCCCAAGGTCAAGCTGTGGGACAGCAGAAGAGCTGAGGGGAAAGCAGATCCTCAAGGCGCAACGCTGAGCATCTTGATGCAGGTGATGTCTCCGTCACCCTCAGCAGCCGGGCTGCAGCGAGGCAGGCCATCCTCGGGACAGAGAGGCTGCAGGGCAGCTGCCTCCCACCCTCCACACAGGAAAGGTCTGGCCTTGCTGGGTTCAGGGGCTGCTGCCTCCACTTCTGCTCCTGCAGCGAGGGTTTATTTCTCCCTCTGCTCAGAACAGGCTGCTCCAGGTACAGTCTCCTGGGAAGATAAAGTAGACGCCAATCTTTAAAGTAATGGCATTTGCCCCTGCCTGGAGCAATATAACCACCACTGCAGAGGGGAAGGAAAAATTAAACCACCCTCAGAAATCTGGGAGATGGCAGGTGTTAGCCTCTTTAATAGGAGTAATAAACATAGTGGCTTCTATTAATATTAGGTATCTGATTTCCAGTGTTGAACAAGAAAAGTGCAATACCTGCCATTTTAAATTACTCTGTCATGTTTTCATTCCTTCCTTTCCCCCTGGGATTTCAAAAATCTTGACGAAATGTGTATGCACTCTTCAAATATTTCCTGAGGCCAGCGGGGTCCATATGTTCTTAGGACGAAGTTTTTCAATCTGTGGGTCATTTCTGTTGACATTTAGATTTTCTGATTGGCATATATTTGCAGCACAGAGCTAGAAGATGATGGGGATTTGCTCTTGCAAATGTAATGCAGTATTTTATATAGTTTAAGGGCAGTGCAAAAATAATATAGCATTTTACAAAGATTAAGCAGAACACATCAGTGTTTGCATTTTGATTACAGCCATGGCTCCTAAATTAGAGTGTCATTGTCAAGGTAAGAATGATATTTTATTTAAACTGCTGCTGAACATATGGTGTTATTTATGCCTCAGACATCCACAGCAGAAAGAATTTTCTAACTCTAATTTATGCTGTTAGCGAGTAGCCAGCAAAAAGATGAGACCTCACTGTTTTTACTAGCTAACAGAGTGCTGTTTTAGATTAAAATAGCTAAGGCGTATATTTTTTTGAAGGGAAAAAAAAAGTCTACACGGATTTGTACAGAAACCATGACTAATGTAAGTGTAGATCTGCATCCTTCCTCTGCTGTCAGATCTTGCCCATGACACCGTCTCTGGTTGTCTTCAGCTACCCATTGTACATCATATCCCGTGACCTTCCCCTCTATCAGCAGTTTTTGATGAAAGTATTATTTGAACAGGTTGGGGAGGGTTATGTGTGTCAGGGGATGGACATGTCTGTATTCATCTCTGCACATGCTGAGAATCATTTGCTCTTTTGCTTATATGGAAGATGAAACTGAAGCTGAATTTCAGATCAGCTTTAGTCCTAAGTAATGGCAAATGGTGTAGGAGGTTTTGTAATTTTTTTTTTTTTTAGAAAAAAGCAGGAAATGGGAGAGTACTTTAGAAAAAGGCTTATTTTTATAAACAATTTAAATACATTTCAGTCCCTTCCTCACCTTCTCAGCACCAAGAGAAGACCTGAGCCTGCATATTTCACCTTAATGCAATTCTTAACTCAGCTTTGTAGCTGGCCTTTAGAGCTACAAAAGCTCACTTTATTCAAAGCTTGATCCACCTAATTGCTTCCACCAGAAATTAGATTTATTCTGTTAAAATGTTAGCACTTGCTCATGTTAGAGAGCTAGACAGGGATCTGCAACACAACAGACTATGCTGAAGAAAAGCTTAAGGCAAAGTTGTGATATTAATCATTCAAAGGGAGCTGCTAAGGCTGTGAAAAGGTAAGAAGGGGCATCATAAGAATTTTGATTTTCAGACAGAACTTCTAAGAATTATCTGAGGTACATTTTTAGGCATTTTAGATATGTAGAAAGCGTATTTATTATATATATATATTTAAAAAAAAAATAATTTATGCTGTCACCCATACCATTCGCTTGCATTTTGCAGTGGCCACCCTCTGTAGCAGGTACAGGCACGGTGCTGAGAGTTCTCCATAAAATGTCCTGGCGGCACAGCCCAGCAGGCTGGGGAAGAGGGACAGGCGGGAGAGGCAGCGAGACAGAGCTCCCTGAGCTGGTCCTGCCATGAAAGACATCCATGAAACTGCATCTCCTGTGGGGCACATAACAGGTCAAGGGCTGGATTTGGTGCTGCCTTCGTGATCCTGGACCCACAGATACACTCCTAACTTCTAGAGCAATGACTTCTAGGCCTTTTCCACCTGCAGGTTCACTGGTGGCCATCCCCCTGCCCATGCAGGGCCCCTCTAGAGGTACAGGGAAGCCCCAGGCTTGTAGCAGGGCACTGCCACCTCCATCCTCAGCCAGCACGCAGAAAGGTCAGTGAGAACCAGCCAAAATGACCAGCGGGACAGGGCAGCTCAAAGTTTCTAAAGTGTGTTTTTTCAAGAGAGCCTGTTCATGAAGAACAGGCATAGCGTTTCCGCCTGTTGTTTAAAAGAAAACGCAGATGTTATCACCACTTATTTCAGCTAATCTTTGCAAAGTGCTTAAGTTTCATTTTCAAAGACATTAAGCATATGTTTATATCCAATTCAGCACCGTCGTTAAGAATTTTCAACAGGATACGAACAAAGTCAATAAATCTGGAAAGCGAACAAAGTCAATAAATCTGGAAAGCAGCCGTCTGACAAGTCCTACGACTTGAAGTCAGGACATCCAGTAATGCCACAAACAGGGACTGTGACACTTTCAAAGGTGGTGTATGGTAACCCCAGGCTGCATTAGAAGGTAATGTTATTACTCCAGCACCCACACGGGCCAGCCTGCTCTCTCTTGCTCACAGCATCCAGAGATAAGGACTTTATTTCTCAAATTACATTGTTGAATGAAGTGACTTTGGGCTAAAATCTCCCATCCATTTCTTAGCAGGGTCCCAGCTCCATCAGAGGTGGTTTTGCTCAAGTATCAGAACCAAGAATAGAGGGATTAGGCATCCCAGCAGCTCTGAAAATGAATCCAGACCCCACCTTTTTTCTGCTTTTTTAAATTCATTTTTTCCCCTATTTACTTCCCTGTACTCTTGATTCTTCTTTGAAGCCTTCTAAAAGGGTCTTTTTATTTCTTTAGAAATCTTTTGCTCAAAATTCTAATGCACAGGATATGTTTTTTAAGTCTTTTATCCTCAAATACTCTGTGTGTACAGAGCAAGTGTGAGACACAGCTGTGTGTCTGTGCACAAATCAGATGAATGCCTGCAGACCCGGCCAGAGGGAGTCTCTCAAACTGGTGTTTCACACACCATGGTCTGTGTGAAACGGCCAAATTACATCAGGATCTGCAGTTTTATTTATGCCAAGGCCACTATCTTTTAAAATACTTGATTATTTTAAACTGTTGTATGGGATTGTATTTTTTGCTCTCATTTAGACTGATGTAAATCCCAAATAACTTCACTGAACGAGACGGTGTAAATCTGGAACAGGTCAGATCTATCTCTGACAAACCTCCTTGGCTCTAGAGGTGAATAATGGTTTAATTCTGTCATACGACGATGGTTCCTGTATTTGTTTCCCTTGCTTTGATAGGGGGAGATGAATCTGGGGCTTTGTTCTGACAGCCAAGACCTGATAGTGCTAAAGCCATTTGCAAACAGCCCCTGACTTCCAGCCTACAAATCCGGAGCTATTCCCGTCCTAAACACCTCCCCGGCAGATTCTGCCAATCATGACAAATTGTGTGAAATTTGTGGTGAATTTGTGATGTGGAAAAAAGACCACTAGGGACTAATTTGACACCATCAGATGCAATTTTCCTTTATTACCCTAAGGCAAGATTTAAACTAGTTTCCAGGGGTGAGAGGTTACTCCATTAACCCAGGGCGCTCGCCCCAGCAGGCTGCCACCTAGACAGTCTGGAGCATCAATGAGTGGCTGTATTTCTCCTGTTTCCTCAGTCTTTTCTGGGGTTTTCTTTTTAGGGTGGCACTTTTATTCTTGGCCTACAGAAGGACAATTTTTTTCCTCATGGGAGCCTTTTATGCAGGCTTTTTTTTTTTCCAGGAGAAAACTGAGATTTAGGCTCTCCCATTCCAACAGATCCGGTTAACCTTGTGTGGTGTTAAGAGGGGAATGGGGAGTGAGGAGGGCAGGGATGCGAGGCCACGGGTGAAGCTCAGAGGGCAGGGAGCAGAGATGGATAGGGGTACATGGAGACATGGAGCAGAGAGTCAGCTCAGGTCCTGTGGGGCACTGGCAGCCATCCCAAACCGGAGCTGCCTCTGCACACACCTACCCCATGAGCACATGGGCATCCAGCAGGAGAGCAGAGCTTTTGTGTCGGGCCAGGCTTCAGCTGAGCATCTGCCTTCGTGTGACCCTGTGCCTGAGGCATAGTATCCCCTGGTGTCCTGGGTCAGCACCAGGCTCTTCAAGCAGGTTCCCTGCAGCACCCAGCCAGGCCCAGAAGGACACCCTAGCTTGGGCTTCACCCTCAACAAAAGCAACGACTTTGCTTCTGGATCCCAGCAGACGCTGGAAGTGGTACAGCGGTATTCTCTTGAAATCACCCCTGAGTTATAAATCTTCAGCTTCGTGTTTGCTTATGTGCCTGTTTATCCATGGCACGATTACCCTGCTATCCACATAAACTGCACACCACCAACAAATAGCTGTGTGGATGTCAATGCTGACCAACACCAGGTGAGGTTGCAGAATCGTGTCTAATACCCATCTCATACTCATTCAGGACCCAGTTCCACCAAAGTCCGCCATAAAAAGTCAATGCTGCAAGTAAGAATGGCATTTGCAAAAGAGCTCAGGTTGTGCATGCTTTTTTTTAGCCTTCTTTTTCTTCAACTTCATGACAGTTGAGTTTAGTTTAGTGCTCTGACCTTGTGCTTCTCCCTGTCACACAGGCACTGACTGCCCGGGGACATGTTGCTCATGTCAGATTTTGCAAAGGACAGAAGGAGAGCTCCTCAGTGTTTTCAGTGATGAATCAGAAAAGCAAGGACAAAAAATTAGAACTTTCCTTTTTTAAGCCTGGGCATGAAACAGGCTCTTTTTAGGATGCTGTGTGTCAGTGGTCTAGCTGAACCAGGGACTTCTGCTGCAGCAGAGGCATAATCACCCTGACTCTACAAATATTTCAGTGTTTGTCTTTGGCAATAATTTGGAAAAGGCACTGCAGAGGCAGGAACAAGAATCCCCAGGAGGGCAGATGCAACATTCTCCATGGTTTTAATAGCTGGCATAAATCCCGAATGGTGAGGTAGTTCCGTCTCTCTTAAAATGCCTTTTTAATTGTCAGGAAGAGCTGTTATGTGAATTAAAATGAGCTAGTTTCAGGAAATGAAATCAAAGTATTTATGTAGGGGCTTGGATGGGTTTGACTTCACCTCTTTAACTAGACTAGGTGAAGGCAAAATGTTGGGGATTGATTAGTGCGAAATAATCTGGATGAAGACTGGTTATAAATTTGAAGTTAATTAGCTACCCCTAAATGGTTTTATATATACATGGACATGCCTGTCCTGAGGCAGACAACCAGAAAGACTCTGAAAGCTGGATCATCTGAGAGTAGAAATCTGGGCCACAGTACTACTGATGGCAGCACTGCGTCTCTATCATTAACTAGCACCTCATGGGCCTAATGCTACTCACTGTCCTTCAAGAACTGCCCAACATCCCTCTTTTTTGCCACGTGCCCTCTGCCTCTTTCCCCCTCTGAGGCCCTGTGGGAGGCAATCCCCATTGCCACGTTACAGTGTTTGCAACATGCTCCTCCAGAAGGGACAACACAGGCTTGGAGGCATCTGCTTTCAAGATCAACAATTGCTTTGGAAGAAAAAAAAAAAAAAAAAACCAAACAGGAAAAGCCATTTAAACTGAATTACTGGCACTACTATTTTCACCTCTCCACAACCTAGACATGAGTTACAGAGCATCTTGAGTTAAGAGTTCGTAATTCCAGCTGAACTTAATGGGAGTATTTACACAAGAATTATGTTGCAATAGCTAATAGACTTGGTTGTGGGCAAGTCTGCTTTGCTGTGTCCGTACTGATTTTCATCCAAAGAATGTTCCCTCTACTGCAGTTCCACCAAAAGGTAAGAATAATCATAACACTGCTGTGACTGATCACTGCTAATTCAACAAACATATTTTCTGATGGAGGCTCAAGGCAGACTGCCGAGTTTGCAGTCCATGCTGGTGGCTGCTGCTGGCTTGTCCACACCAGATCTCCCACCATTAGTACCACAACAGAAGTTCTGCTGGTGGGTAACTTTAAAGAAAAATGTGATTTTCATCAGGTCCTCTCTGTCTCCACTTTCATCATGGACACGATAGCAGTAATGATATTTCTCAAGTTTACTATGAAGAGTAATGAATAAACGCTTATAAAGTGCTTTGAAGATGAAAAATGTGGAATATTCTATTTAGTTATAAAAGCATAGATGAAGCAAAGGCAGCAGCCAACCATTTAATTTAAATAAAGTATCCTTTTATAACATTCTATTGATGCTGGTTTTTGAATGTGACAGAGGGCAGTCAATGTCTGTACATAAACAATGACACAAGGAGATGCACTTCCTCTTCATGAACTTTGGAAAACCTGATCCATCTCATTTAATAATGAAAAGAAAAATAAGAAAAGGAGAGAAAGAAAGGGAGACATAGAGAAGGAAAATATATTCTTTGAGCCAATGTGAGGTATAGGGCAATGTTTCATATTAACCCCGGCTTCCTCTTCATCCAGCTGATTTCTTTGAAAAACACAGCCATAGTTCATCCACTGGTCCTGTGGCCCGTGTTGTTCCTCAGGGACGCTCAATGTTATGGTTAGAAAGAGCTAAAGGAAAAGTATTGCTGAGGAATCTAACTAGATTTTTCAATCTAGCAGTTTTGTAAGAAAAGGGAATACATTGAAGCTAAAGTTTCTAATGGAAACAGAGGGTGTTTTATTGATACTATCAGGAAAGTTTGGACAATTTCCAGCCAGGACCAGTGACAAACCATTGGATTGCACTGGGTTGGGTTCAGTTGGATTGGGTTAGGTAGGGTAGATTAGGGCACCTTTGGAGGATATGGAGAGTTGGAAATCAAAACCCTATCCCTCCTGGCTCTAAACATGAATACCAATATGGCTCTTCCCTGACATAACCAGTGATTTCTGATCAATTACTTCCTTTTTCCCAAATCAGCTAGGGCTTTTCCAGCAGGAAGACTGTACAGAGGAAGAGAGATTCTTCAGCCTGCAGTGACAGGGACGCTCAGCTGCTGTGCAGAGATCTGGTCACCCATCCCTGGTGATGGTCAGCTGGACAGTGAGAACAACCCGAGCAACGTGCTGCTCTGAAGCTCAGAAGTTGAGAAAAACATTGACAGTAATCTGCAGATGATGGGCTGGAAAAGCCTGTGTCCACATGATGAACACTGTTAGGTAAGACGTCCCATTCAATTTCTTGCTGCAGGGTCCATAGCAAATGTAATGGCAAAGAGAGACACGAGCATGGTTTTCCCACAGAACAGTCAAGCATCCTTATTACCCTAGGAGGCACGGGCATAAGAAGGGAAGGGAGCAGTGCTTTCCAGGGTTTTCCAGGGGAGTCAAAATTCCTCAGGTCTGTGTGAAACAAAGCCAACAAGAATAATTTTGGAAATCAGAAATATCAATGAACTAGGATTTAATTTCCTGTACTCTAACAGTTGCTCTGTGCGTCCCTTTGTCTATACACAACGGTGCAGAAGGGAAGCTATTTCATCTAACTTCAGGCATTTACATATTTCAGAACACAATTCAAGTCAGCTTTTAGACATCTACTGCAAGACAAATAAATCATTTAGAAAATACCTGCGTCTTTCCACTGACTACAAAAGCAGTCCAGATAACAAGTTCATATGCAGATATGTGACCAGATCAATTCTAACCCCAAGACTATTCCCTCCACATCCTCCCCATTGCCCCCATGAAAGAATACAGATCCCCTCACAGCAAAAGGCTGAGCACAAGCAGGGCTCTGCTTGCAAAATCACACCAGGATGTGTTCATTGATGAGTGAAACCAGGTTGAAATTCAACTGCTAGCTCTGGCCTCCCACTCATTATCTCCACTGGGTGTTTAGATCTCAGGGAATTTGTGGAGTTTCTGGGTTTCCAGATACCAGATAGTCTTTTCTGTGAGGCCGCGGGTGTAATTCCTTCAATGATTGTGGAGGAATCTCTAGAAGGGAACCTTATGAGCATTGCTCTCTCCCTCCTCTGAGGGAAAAAACTGAATTCATGGTTTTCTGACAAACGCTTGTTTTCTGCTGTTGTCAGAAAGCCAGGAGACATTTAGCAGCTGTAACAGTGGAAGCTAAATAAAGGCAGAAAATTTCCAGTCTGCTGTTACGCTGGATACATACGCAATGTGAGGTTAAAGAGAGGTAGCTCTGCTTCAGGAAATACTGTTACCCAGAATAATTTTTGAAGGCCTCCCTCCCCTCACACCTCAATACAGGTTTAATCCTTAAAAACACAGCCCAGTGACCACTGTAAGACAAGGATAGCTGCATATTCAAACCACAAATCAATGTTAAAAGTGGACACACTTTTAAAAATAGAATATGTCCACAGCCTTCATCCAAGATAATAGAGTGTAATCGATGGGATACTACATCTAACTCAGAGATACGTTTCTAATATGAAGTTATCATGTAATAGACTTAGTGTGCCACCACATATTGAAGTCATACAAAGCACTGTAGAAAATGATCTTCAGTACAAGCAATACCTCCATTTCTTTGGGATGTGAAACTCTTTCACTTTCTTTTCTGCTTTTATTTTTTTTTTTTTTTTTTCCTAGATATCTATTTCCTTCAAAGCTAAAACTGGTATTTGCTGGTTTCGAGGGCTATTTATTGCTGTGACAGTGACACATCACTCCAAGTAATGCCTCTTAAGTACTATTAGCACATATCTGATCTGAAAATGTACAAACACATTCAAACAAAAATGCTGTATTAATAGACAGGCCTAAAATAAATAAACAGGAAGAAAACAGAACATTTTAAAAGAAGGAACCACAGCTGAAGTACTTTAAAGATAAATAAACTTTTAGATTTGACTCCCTCTAGAGTATTTTTAAGGAAAAGCTTGATACAGGAGGTTCCTTTTTTGTTGCAGAAACTCTCCCACAGCAATCCCACCAAAATGTACTTCTCTCCAAATGTAATAATCCCTTTGTGCCCAGCGGCCTCCCCTCAGCAGAGCTCTCTGGCTGGTACTGGTCACAGCCAAGCCCCAGCAGGGCTCAGACCAGAGTGTCTCAGTGCCTCACTGAGACCTGAAAACAAAGGAAGATCTTTTTTAATAAGAGATGGAAGAGCCTTAACAGCATATGTCTACATTTTCCAGAAAGGGGACCAAATCCTGCCTGTCTTCGTCAACTAAAGGCAGCAGAAGGGCCTTCATTTTGTCTGGAGTGACGAGTCAGAACACAGCTGATCCAGGTCGTAGGGGCTGTTGTAGAACAGTTCTGTGCTGTAGTACCATTCTCTGTGACCCCTGGGGATTCAAACAAACTCAACATATGGCTGCAACATCCGCAGATCCCAAATGTCTATTTTTTCTAGAAGGAGGATGGGTTGCATATTTCAAAACAAGCAGTGCCTATGTCTTTACCAAGGTCTTCACAACCCTATCAGTTAAACCCCTGCAGTCCCATTGCGCACAACACAAGAAACACCCATGTTCTGCCATGCTCTGTGTCCACTCATGCTCCCACAACCACTCACTCTGGGGCAACCGCAAGGGACTGAACAGAAGAAAAGGTAGCACAGGAAAAGCAACTGAGTTTTCAAGAAAGAGGCCAGGGGGAACAAGACATAGAGTCTTCCAAAGCAATTTTTATCTATGTTTCTAATGAAAAACAAACAGAATATCAAATACAATCCTTAAGTTTCACATGTAATAATGAAGGGGGAATAAAGGACATGCATACTTTTTCTCCTCTCTTTTACCAGGCAGTAAGATGGAAAGATATCTGGGGAGGAAGAAAAAAAAAAATAAAAAAAATGTGTAAATATATTGTAGCTGCCTGGACCTGAAAACAGAGAAATTGGATTCCTTACTAACTAGCGCCATTACTTCCCAGCATGTGATGGATTCTCAGTTACTAGTTTTCTAAAGCCACAAAAAAAAAAAAAAAAAAAAAAAAAAAGGAATAAAAGCACCAACAAAAAACTAGCATCTTTTTAGCTGCAGAAACGTGTAGATAAATTCAATCTGACTACAACTCATGTACTGCTCTGCAGTCCCTCCAGGAATAAATTTGGATCACTATGCCATAGACTCCGAGGGGTCAACATGACATATTGCATCATATCCCCCTACACGAAAAAGAATTCACTAACAAACATCACTTCCAAAAGTGCTCCTTTATTCCCCTTTCACATTATAGTTTCTTATGAAATATTTTAGTGGATGACTTTGGTGCTTTGCCACATTTCTCTCAATCTATTTATAAGTGTTTGGTTGGAAAGAAAGTAAACATCACTGGACAAACACTTTATAAAGCTTTGCTATTTTCATATTATACTCAAACTGGAATTGGTTTTGCTTTATAAGAAATAATAATCCTGGAGTGCTGTGCAAAATGACATAAAATCTCCCATGCTTGTTAAAAAGGGAAAAAATTAAAAAAAAATTATTTATATATTATCTGAGAACAGAAAAATTATGTCTTTTATGAGAAAAAAAAGGCCTGCCAGGTAGACTCCATCCCGCTTAGTATATAGCTAGTAACAGCCTTCAGGGAAATCACTGCTGTTTGATTACAAGTAGAGCTGACTAACGTGCCAGTAGAAAAGAGACAGCAACTATGAGCGTGTGATTCCCCCTCCCCCAGCACTGTATTAAACAAATGTTTGACACTTTAAGGCTCCGGCTGCATTTGGGAAAGCCCAACTGGGTTCTCAGCGGCAGAAAGGGGCCGGGTAACGTGGATGCTGCTGCAGCCGCGGCTGCTGCTGCACCCTTCCCACCCCGCACACCCGGCGACTTGATGCTTGTTTATTTAAATGACACTGTTGTTTGAAATGATGGGGGCTTCTTATCCTCTTGAGTCATGCATTCTCTGTCTGGGATCCTCTGTTTAGGCACTTTTAGCACCTCATTAATTACTAGCTGCAACAAAGTCATGCTGTTTTGCAACTCTATTGCCTTTGTTAAGAAATCTCAATCCTGTGTTAGAATGTGAAAGGGGACTGTTATCTACCATATGCCCTGCTTGACTCCATATTACAAAATTAGCTTTCTGGTTCCTGAAATACATATACATGTGCTCTTTATAGCCATACCCCATGGTTAAACAGCTTGGCCTCCGTTAAATAGCCTGCCAGTAACAATTGGAGAAGCTACTGCTGCAGATTAAAAAAAAAAAAACAAAAAAATCACTCTTAGCTCCATACGTTATAAATAAATGTTTTATCCAGGAAGATATACTTCCTTGACAATGATCATTAAGTCCTGCTACAAAATGCTACTTCAGATGCCTTTATATGAATCCGGGGGTAGTAAACCTCTCTCAGTTAACTATTAAAGATAAGTAACTAACAGATTAAGCAGTTGGGGATTTTATTTCACTTTTAGATGGCAGTTTGGTGGGACAGTATCATGTAAGGAACCGTGAAACTCTTCCCTGCAATGTCTTGGATGTTACTGGTGTGTGTAATTCTCCAGACACATTAAAGCAGGTTGGTACGAGAAGTTTGATCCGAATAGGGACTTTGATGGCTGTGTAGAAAGCTGTGATTTAAGAGCCACCCTCCACAGCAGCTTAGTTTGGAGGCACCAAGTTTAATTTCACAATGTCCTTCCTAGCTTGGGGTGAATTCTCCTCGGGGGGCAGTCCCTGCAGAGACCCAGAGCCAGCCCAGGCAGGACTCCTGGGTGAGCAGCTTGTGGGCCACATCTGAAAGTATCAGAGTTAAATTCACTGAGGAGCTAGACCCATCCACCAGCGGGACCAGAGGCCTCTCAGAAGCAGTGTGCCACAGCTTCTTTATAAAACAGGGACGGGAAAAAATAAAAGGTAATGATAATGTGTTTGCTCGGCGGTTGGGACATATGCAGCTAGGGGATACCAGTTTCTGCTCATAAATTTCGATTCAATGTGAAACGTGCAAACAATCTTTAAAAAAGAGGCAGAAATTAAGACTTCCCTTCTTGTGCCTTAAAATCTGTTCCTTCTCATAGTCTGACACCAAGAATCTGGTCTCCTTTGCTACATGGTGGCACAGCTGCAGCAAGCAGCCTGTGGAGTGAGCCCAGCTGAAGAATCCCCGCACCAGGAGCCTGGGGTGTGATTGCACTCTAAATCACACTCACACCATGAAGGTACACATGGAGTGTAGTTCACACTCTAGACAAGTTTTATTGCCATTGGGCTTTTATACCAAAGGGGACTAAAAGAGAAAGCTGACTCAATTCTTAGAAAGAAAGGATCTGAATGGGTCCCCTGATGGAGAAGGCTGGCTGGCTCAGGCATGGTGGATATTCGTCTCAGTATAAAACCTCAGCTGGGCTGGCTGTTTCCTTATTGCCAGCTCCTGCTGGCTCTCAGTTCAGGATGAATGTTGGTTCTCATAGCAGTCTAGATGGGGGCACCTATTCCCACAGTTTATTTGGGGAGTGTAGGCACCTAACTGTTGAGCGTTGGTTGTCACTTGCAAAGTCATATGCCTAAAATAAAAGAATTGTTACTCCTAGTTTTAAGATGCCACCATTTATTTCATTAAATCTTGGCTTTCAAGTTGTAGCTATCTGACACGTGGTTTACAGCTTGTTCAGCATAGTAAATGTTGATACTAGCTCCCACATCACTAAATCATTGCTGTTCCACTATCAATCATCAGCCCCATATGAGAAAGAACTGAAACACAGAGTGGTTCTTTCCAGTCATGAATAGTGGTCAGAAATATGCTGGAAGGTACACAAAAATGGTAAGGCTCTGACTGAGGAAGATAAGTCTATTTGGACAAGTGCAAGGGTTTATTTCAGGTCTGATGATGTCAATGCAATATATGCCTCTGCTTCATGCTCTCAAGGCATCTAACATCAGCTTGCACTTAAAAGTTCTTCTCAACTGAGGATCTTGTCTCCAGACTTAAGCACCAGGGTAAAGCATAGAATGTCCTTCTTCAGGATTACTATTTTGCAGTCTTTCAAGACCTTCAATTTACACCTTGAAGTAAGCAAAAAGAGCATTTGAGTATGATTTGATTGATTAACATTATCTGCCTAATACAATCATATGTTACTGAAATACCTCATAGAGTAAGTATCATTGACACATTCGCCAATGTTTATTGAAGTACCATCTCCTGTAACATTTTAAATCACGTAATAGTTGTCTTCACCTGATAAAATTCTAATTAAGTGCCACAAAGTATGGCCAGTGGAACAGCTTATCCTTCTGTGGCAATCCTGACGGCTTGTTTTGGAGGGGCAGTGCTGCTGTTTCACTGTATTTGTTAATGTGAGACCCAATACCCATTTTGTGGAGCTCAGAGAGATTCCTGCTGCCCTTCCCTGCTAGCAGAGGGCAGGGTACGCCATGCTTGCACACTCTGTGCCCTATGTTTTGACAGTGGCTGAGCAGTCCCTCATCAGAGCACAGCTACTACCAGTCCTGTAATACCTCTTATGCCTTCAGGTCACCCAGGGTGACCTCCTTTAGGAATTCCTGGCAATGGGACTGGGTTATTGACAGCTGGAACTGCAGCACATGAACTCCATCCACACTGTGCACCATCGTCCTTCTTCATGCCTGCCTGTTTCTCTGTATGCACACTAGAAAACATGACCATCCATCATCTGTGCTGGGGTGTGAGCACACGCATGAAGGAACAGGATTCTTGTCTGCTCCCTGCCTTTCCAAAGGAGCCAACATCTATAATTTCACCTTCAGTAGTGAGATTGCTTCACTGACCCCTTTGAGACGCTCCCTGCCCTTACCATTTTACAAGTCAGGCTTTCCATTCCTGTTTCCTCATGGTGAACCATATCCAGGAGCTGAATCTGCTGGAAAGGAACTTTTTTTTTTTTGTCAGGATTTCATTTTTTCAGACTGATATTTCCCTATTTCAGTGAATGACTTCTAATGCTTGGACCAGCACAGCCCAGGAAGTGGGAATGAGCAAGTTGCTTGGACATGTGTGGGATCCACTTAGGCTGACATAACCACCAAAGAAATTCCCAGGAAAGGCTGCCAAAGTGAGAAAACAATTCCAGACTTAGGTGTTGTGAATCGCCCTCCCAAGTACTCGAATCATAAAGAAGCCAATGCCTGGACAAATGGATGTGTCAGAGTTCAGTTAAACCTTTGTTGCTGGTTACTCACATCCTCCAGCTTTACTCAGTTCTACCTTAGGGGCTGTCACCGCAGGAGAAGTGTACTTGGGCACACTGATGTGTGAGAGTTTAAAGCAGTGCAGTTATTCCGGTACTGCCTTCTGAGTGGTTAAAGTTAGTCTAAACCAAAAGCTTTGGTTTTTTTCAACTTAGCACACATTACAAAATCCCTTATGTTAATCACTTCTCTTCTAGGTTTGAATATTTACACCCAAAAATACATAGATACTGCCATGGCAATGCTGAGATTTTTATTTTCTTGTAAATACAGTTGCTCTAGGCACAGAATCTGCAAACACAGAACAAAAAGTTGGTCCACATCCTGAAGGTTTTACAATCCAGTTGCAAGTCCAAGAGACGAACAACTGATAGATGACTACAGGGAAACAATGACTTAGCGAGGTTTGATCATCCTTGTATTAACTGCTAAAACTCGCTCGCTGCCAAAAAGTTCTCAGTTTCATTTTGAGGCCTTCCTGTTGGACTTTCTTAACTGAATTGCATCTGGAAGGCTTGTACTACAGAATTTGCCCATGTGTTTTTCACACAAATATGCTGCTTTTTTTTTTTTTCCCCCTACATACAATGAAACAACAATTCAGCTGTCTTCCAGTGTGATCCAGATCCAAACCTCTCTCGGACTGATGAAGGGTCAAGCTGACAGCAGCAGGCTTTGAACCTGGCCCAGGCTGGGGGATAGTCCAGACTGACATGCTAATTTAGGGCCTGATCCTACAGACTTTGATTACACTGGGATTTTATTACAATGACAAGTTGGAGATGGGAAAAAGCAATTAGGTCATCTAGTATATTTATTGCCAGTGCAGGATTGTTCCCTACTTGCACATACTGTTAAAGTTCTGCCATTACATCTTTTAAATATCTGAAGCATAAAGACATTATTAAAGATATCAGGACTTGATCTTTGGGAAACAGTTTATTTTTTAAAAAGTACACATATTCTCAGAGGTTCAACTTATTGTGAGTAAAGCATTTCTCATCGCTCACTTCTTTTGGTTTATTTAGACTATGCAATTTTAATCTTGAGTTTGTGATACTAACAGCTTTTGAGAATGCTCATGGTGTTACAGATAACTTTCTAAACTGAAATGACTAAAGCACAAATGAGTTACGGTAGGAAACATAGAGAAATGTTACAACTGTCAGATTTGGAAATATAGAAAAGAGTAGTAATACAGACACGTGCCGGAGGAGGGGGGACGTTGGGTAATTTCTTATCTATTTGTGCCTCTCTACATGCCTTGCCCACTCCGTGCCTGCTTCTTAGTTTGTCCAGGAAAGAAAAAAAAAAAGAGAGAAAAAAATCTGGGGCAAAGATTGTCATGATTTGGGGTCCTGTGCAGTGCCAAGAATATTATTGGTGTTTAACAAATAGTAGATGTGTCGGATTGTGCAACCTTTACTCAGGATGCCTGCTCCAGTCCTCTAACCCTTCTCCCTTCAGTGGACATTACCGACCCAGGTCTATGGGGACGCTACCGTGGATACATCCTCGGGAATGAAGCCTGACCTATGCCATCTACATCCTGAGCAGCACCTGACAAATAAGGATACAGCATTGGACACAGCATGCTTCAATATCAAGTTATGTATCAGAGGTAATCCAAGGCCTTCATTTCTTGACTGTGTTTCCCGAGTTGAAAAAGCAAATTAGTGACCCTTTTGTTGACTTACACAAACTATTTCCAGTCTAGAGAAGAATGACAAAGGGTTAGCATTCGGCTGTCCTGTTCACATGGCTAGTTTTTATGACTAGAGTGCCATTTTAAGTAAGCATAATATCAGCTATTAATTTAATATTATTATCTTATTTTAGATATAATCTGAGCATCTTGAGCCCACCTCCTTTTTTACCCAATTAGTTAGCTGTTCTGAAAACTGAAATTAACATTTTCTAGCTATGTAAAGTTGCATAGAGAAACTGCCGGGCAGAAATTGCAGTAGTGAAACCATCACACACTATTCCTCTTAAATTCTTTTTAAAAAAGGAAAAAAGAACTACCACCTAGTTGATTTTACAGTCTCCTGCTGTCGGTTTTAATGTAGTTCAGTAAACCAGAGGGCTCGGACACCTTTGACTTTCTGGCAACAATATGGGCCATCAGCCATCTTCCCCCTCCCCATCCTCTTTGATAAATCCCAAAAAGAGAGGCTCACAAAACCGCCCTGGGAGCTGTTTCTGATTCACCCGTTTCAATTGCAAGGAAATCCGACATCCAGCTCCCTCCGCCGCGTGTGCTGCTGCTGGCTCCTCACATCCCCGGGCCTGGAGAGAGGTTTTTTGCCCGCTGGGTGCCCCCGCTGCCGGCAGCCCCCCGGCCGCTGGCCCACGCGCAGCTGTGCGGCCCAGCGCAGCCAGCCCGGCCGCCAGCGCTGCCTCCCCCGGGCTGATGTCAGCCTGAACTTTGCCACCCATATCTCATCGGGATGAGCGACATAAACAGGGAGCTGCACGCCAGAGTTTTGGGCTGGAACGGGCTCCTTCCACACATTTCAGCAATATAAATCTTCTCCTTTTATCGCAGAACGGCAGTAACTGTTTATGGGTTGGGTTTGTTATTGTTGTTGGGTGGTTTTTTTCCCCCTCTAACAGTGCTGGGCTGGG
>VXBO01007998.1:144381-198337 GCA_013400135.1 Rhinoptilus africanus
CAGCGGCGGTCACCGGGACTTGCCGCCGGTCCCGCCTCGCCACCCCGCCTGCACCGGACCCGTCGCCGTTTCTGGGGAGGCATTTTCTGCGCTCCTACCGCGGAGGGGCCGCTCATGCCTGGCCTCTTCCCCTGACAGCTGCAGATAACGAGGAAATACCATAAAACACGGCAGCCCGCATTTAATCAGCTAGAAGTAACGGAGTTACTTCCTCAGGGAGGGGATGGAGGGGTTACTATTATTTTAATTTTTTATTTTTTTTTTGCTCAGCGCTCGCTCCTTTCCCCTGCTTGGCATGGCTAGCCCTTGAAAGCCTCCTTTGTACGGTTTGCCTCCTGCAGACAAGGTTTGATTCACCTAAAGTGCCCCTAAAGCGGAGCCGAGGAGAGGGACCGGGGCTCCAACCCTCCCATCCCCACGGCCGCGGGGCGAGGGAGCACTAAGGGCTAAGTAAAACATGTCAGGGCATCCGATTTATTATCCTTGGCAAGGGAGGGCTCCGCAGCCTCCATCGCTTCCCACCCACTCCCTTAACCCCTGGCAGCCGCGGTCCCACAAGCTGCCGCTCCCCCCTCCCTCCCCCCAGTTCGTCCCCCGTGGGGTCCCCCCGAGCGGCGCAGTGGAGGGGTTCACCCCCGTGTCGGGGGCACAGGAGGGGTGGGGGGAGCAGGACACCCCCCTCCCCTCAAACTGGGGCGAGGGTCGGGGAGCGGGTCCCCCCCGCCTCGCCCGTCCTTGCTCCGGCACCTGGTGCGCTCCGCGCCGGGCCAGAGCCGGGACGGCGGCGACCTCTGCTGTCCTCTGCCGCGGCGGGCAGCCCACGGCGGCAGGTGCTCGCCACGGCTCGCCACGGCGGCTGCCCCCCTCCCGAGGGAGGGAAAGCAGGTCTCCCTCCCGCCCCCGGCCCGTCTCGGTGCCGGGTGGGCGCAGGGCAGCGGCGGGTTCCCAGCGTGGGGGCTGCTGCCTGGGCAGTCGAATCCCTGCGGCAGCCTCCTTTTTCGGGAAACGGGAGGTGGATGCTTTGGCTGCAAGTGATGAGCTGGTTGGTACCACGTGGAGAAGGTACCCAGTACTTGCTCAGAGTTTTCTGGTTAAAAGTTAAGCAAAATTCACAGCGGAACAAGTGGCTGAAAAATCACAGCTAGAAAGAGTCAGAGTGGAAATCTGGCTTGTTATTTTGGCAGTGAAGGCAAATAACTGTCAGAACCAGGACAAGGTGTACATCGTCCACTGGCGGAGGTTTTCAAATCAGGCCGGTTGTAAAACATGCTTTGTTATAACTAGTGCCATTTGGTTTGAAGCGAAAAATAGGGCATGAGTGTTTAGGAAAGTTATTATAAAAGAGGTTACAGTCACCACTTGCACTCATCATTTTGGCTTTAAAAATCTATGAACCGCTACTAGTGAATACTGTGACTTGAAAAAAATGGTAGCGTGCAGATAGACACCTGTCAGATTCATCTGTGACATGGAAGACAGGATTTCTGTTTCTTTTGCCCAGACAGTCTACTTTAAGTCCTACACCCATTGCTAGGGGAGTGTTTTCAAATTTCCACTTAACCTAAGTATTTTTAAATTCAGTACAAACCACTTGCCATCAAGCAGTCAGCGAGCCCGTATTACTTCATTTTGTTTAATATCCAAGCTTCCCATTCTATATATTGTATTCTAGACTCACACATTTTTAGATAAAGGAATAATGAAGCCTGGACTGACTAATTGAGAGTATGCTGGGCCAGACTCGTAGTTGGTATAAATTGAAGTTTCTTTGTTAACTTACTCCATCAGAAGGACCTGGTCCTGAAGCAATACTTCATTTGTATCTATTGCCAAAGTAATCTTTACTAGGAGAAGAGTGTGGTCTGCAGTCCTTTCACTCCTCAAACTCCTATTGAAGTTTCTAGTTTGAACATCCTGAATTTCTGTCTCATGATTTGTAGTAAGTGCGTAGTTGACTGTACAGGGGCAAAACTCCTCTGAGGTCCGCTACGGAGTGCAGAGGATTGGGTCCATAATTAGACATAGCAGACAAGATCAATAAAAGTTCAAAAGCAAACATGTTAAAAAGCAAAGAGATTTGTTTTTATTCTGATGAGAGCAATTAAGATTAACTAATTAAGTTCCTTGTTCGGGTCCTACAAGAGAGATTAAAATGCATCCCAGTATAGACTAGCACACCAATAAATAAGAAGTTCTACGTATCTGCCGGTGATTACAGTTTGTTTAGAAAAAAAGCAGGATCAAGCCATTATCTCAAAAATATTTTGGTTCTGCAGGCCACCTCCAACACTCAAAGCTTTGTACTGACAGTTGCACACATTTCTTGTTGACCTTTTAATGGACGGAAATGAAGTATTATTTGCTATGGGTCTGTGAATGACCGGCAGACCATCTGCCATGACCCTGCGAACTACCAGTGAGCCACGGACTAAATTTGGAAATCGCTAGAAGCAGCAAAGTGATAGAAAATTCTGCATTTGTACCACAACTCCTGCATCTGGGAATAAGACCATAGTATGACTTAGAGGAGCTGCAATTTGGATGTTGAGCTACCATGATGTATATTATTGGTAGCCCACCAGTATCTGACGTTGGTAATTGCTTTTGCAGTAATGGCACGTTCGCGATGCCCGGCGTTTGTTCCTTCGGTCGCTCCTCCATCAGTTCCTCTGTTGACGCAGGACTGCAGGTCTTCCAGCATCTGCTTCTGGTCAGGGTCACGAGTGGAGGGCTCCACCCTGCAAACACTCTGCCTCTCTGGCTTGGTTTGCATGCAAATTCAAAATTAAGTAGATGTGTAACAGCCTGATCGAAAACATAGCTATATAAAATAAAGCAAAACAGGAGAGAATCGACAAAACACAAAATGGCAAAATTATTCAGGTTTCTTATAGCCTCATGGAGGGTGTCATTTACATGGAGGTAAAATATCAACAAAAATCAAGGAATTATATTATTAGTTAAAGTAACGCTGCATTTTGGAAACAATTTTTTTAATAGTTCACCATCAATAGGTATATTACTGATATCTACATATATGTTGAGGGTTGTCATGGCATGGATGGTAATGCTACATATTCTATATAAAATATGGGTGGGGTTACCAATTTTTTAAAAAAGAATGAATTTAATATCTGAGCGCAATGATTTAAAGCAAAAGTTAGCCAAGCTAGCAGCCGTCAACTAAACTGAATCTATCCTTGGGTGGGATTAAATTATATAGTGTTAGTTCTCTTTCAAAGTATTTGTATGACGCTGATCTTTGTGTGTGTGTGCATGTGATGTTTTTATATTAGTATTGTCAGAGTAAACACTTTGCTGGTGACAAGTGCATCTTTTTTGCAATGAAAATACATTTCTCATTTTTGGATGGGATCACGTTTGTTTCAAAATAGACTAAAAATTCCTATTGCAGTCATAAGAAGCAAAAGCAGAGGGACAACTCTTTTATCGCATTTTCGTAAACTGTTAAGGTATTTCATAGTAGTGGTATCTTAAACAATTAAATATTAGAAAATTGTTACCCATTACTGAAAGTGTTAAAAGTATTCTAGGGATAGCTGGCTTGCGTTGTTGGGTTTTTTTCATAATTCTATGTGTGTGTAGGTCAGTACTTGAAGTATACCAGCTGCGTGTTGAACGATGCGTGCTATTATCCCAAGAGACTAAAGGACGTTACAGGCCAGCTCCCATTTCATACCTGCCATCTGAAAGGGTGATAATTTCAAATGTTGTTTCTTTCAGCTCCTGAAGACATTTCTCATACTATTTAGAATTTATGTCAAACTGCAAATACATGTATCACCACAACGTCTCAAAGCCATTGATGCAGGACGGTATGTCAGCAAATATATAAAAAGTCCTATTTCTCTTTGCAGGCAGAATAAAATATTGCTATTATTAATGAGATGGTTTTAGAGCTTGAACCTGCCTCCTTTGCTTGCAGTGGAGAAAGTCCCATGGACTTCATTGGAGCTAGAGAGGGCTCTTTTTCTGCAGGAACTCAGGAAACATTTTGAGTTTGGAAGAATTCCTATGCTAGAGTACTTGCAAAATTGCATGATCCAAATACGTACGATACCTATATAGGAAAAAACAATTCGCTGTACTTTTCAAAACTGTGACATATAGCCTGCTTGAGAGGCAACATCTTTTTTAAACATATGAAAAGAACAGCTATTTTTTTACTTTCACCTATTGAGACAACTGAAGTCAATAAAGTTAACCCTGAGATTAATTTATTCTTTTTAGCTTTGTTATTAGTGTATCAAGTCTTAGCAAACTTCCAGTCTGTTTCTTCTTGCTGCGAATTTTTCACTAAAGATAATGGAAGTTGTGTCTACCAAAATCTGAGTTAGCATCTAAAAATCAGAATTAGTTGCTTAGAATCTCTTGCTTAGTGTGCTCATTTTGCTTTCTGGTTAATAAAGCTAGTGTGCTGGCTTGACCACTGCTGTTTATCACTAACATTAATAAGCTGTTTAACACTTCATATTCAGTCATTTATAGACAGTGACTACTAGTCAAACTCATCCATTATAACTATGGAGGTTCTTAAGAAGGTTTTTCCCCAAGAGTAGGTTGTCCCTTTTGCTCTTGAAATTAAACGAAAAGTTGCGAAAGGCTGGTGGAGGAGATATAAAAGCTAATAAAAAAAGAATATTTTTGTCTCATTTCTAATTTTGGAGTCTGAACTGTTCAAAATGACTTTGCCAACTTTTTACCAGAATAATGCAGAACAAAGCAAACTTATCAGATGACAAAAGGCAGCTAAAACCATGTACGTTTTTATACAAAAGTCTGTCTGCCTGCTATTACCACAAACAATACCGCAGATAAAAATATTCAGAGAATATTTATTCATGCAAAGCATGTTATGGCTGTCAAAAAAAAAAAAAAGAGAAGAGCTACAACTTTTTTCATAAATAATTGGATAACGGAGCTTCTGGCGATGGCAGAGCAATTACTCATTAGACGCTTTGTCATAATAAAATCCAACAGATTTTATTAATGATTACTTTAACCCTATTTTTGTTGTTAGCGGTGAGCAGTGTGATGAGCAACGCTACTTAAAAAGAAGGAACGATTCTACAGTTTCTACAGTCAGATAGCTGACTAACAAACATTTTTCTGTTTTTCGGTTTCTAGATTATGAGCTATAGACCATGCATTTTAAAATGTGAGTATTATTTACTTGTGTGATGAAAAATAGCACCCACGGAAGCAACGGAGACACAAAACTTATACCCCTCCAGTGTTGCTAGGGAAGAACTCGGCTACGGGGACCCGAGCTGAACTGGGAGAGACGTGAACTGTGAGGGCACCGAGCTCCCACCTGCTCCGAGCAGCACCCTGGCCTTGGCCCAGTAATTCAGCTCCACGCAACAGAGTAATTAGGGGGAAGACCATAAAGAAATGCATATAGTGATACTTTTAAATGAAAGCAAAACCCCGAACCACAGGTCTACCCTGACTTCTGGTAACGTGCTGCTATAAACATTATCCTTTCAAGCTTCTTATTGTTTTACATCCTGACACGTTTCACGTTTAAACTTGAAAGGTCCTAGATGGGATTTCAGATGTGTGATATTTCCTGCAGGGTAAAGCAAATTTTGGGGCACTGTAAAATAAAACAGGAGCTCATTGATGGGTGTTGGAATAGCAACGATGTGTGATTCCTGCAGCTTCCTGCAAAGCGTGAGGGCAGACACAGCGAGGCTCAGATCCAAGAACAGGACTTAGGTGCCTAAGGTGTGTCTGGGACAGGATTTAAACACCTGAGTCCCTCACCTTCAAAGCCCTGCTTAATTGCCACCTCACCCTTGACAGAGGGGCATGTCTCAGATGTTTTTTAATTTCTAGCATGAGACTTCACCTTAATGACATTGAACGCCCATCTGGCACGGGAGGCTTCTGATCTTAGGTCCCTTCTGCAGAGACTTTGAGATTTTCTCTTAAAGAAACCCTGGGTAAAAAAGACAATAAATAAATCATAACAAATAATAAAAATAACGGTACAAAGTTCTTCCACAGGGAGCACAGGACTCTGCAGGCAATTGCTCACTGACACCGGAACATAGGCGCGCACACGCCTGATCCCGTACACGGGTCCCCTTGGGCCCCTTCCTCTTCTGTGCTAACTAAAGTGGGTGCAAGCAAATGACCTGGGATTACAAGCAAAGACAGGTAGTAAAAAGTCAGTTTATTAGAGCAGATCACCACAGGCTAGAGTCATGCTGGATAGAAGACTTAGATTTTCACCTTCTGGCTGAATATTTTCGCTGCTAAGGTTTTGGATACATTAAGGGCAGCAAGGCTGCTACTCCCTTCTTAGTGTGTTTCTAAAGAAAAGAATTAAGTCTCCTTCCTTTTGTTAAAGAATATATTAGCTCGCAGAGCTGGGAAGCAGTGTGAGGGCACCTAAAACCCCTGGACCACCAGGGTTTGAGACTGTTTCTGACTCCGGCATTTCCCTGTGACGGGGCTGAGAATCCCTTGTTCAGCATGCTGGATTTTTGTCAGGCCCCTTTGGAGGCGCCCAACTCTTCCCACCTACTGAAAGGCAACTTAAATGCCTTGCTTAGGGTGAGCATCACTCCAAAAAGCAGGGTTGTTCAGAATAGCATAAATCCTTTATCAAACACCATCTCATCGACCCCACGTCTCTCCAACCAACTCACCCGGTGCGCAGCTTCTCTGGTGGTAGCGTTTTGGTGGTAAGTTACAGCAGAGGTAGGGCTTGAGCCTTTTTTCCTTATTTTCCCTACAAAGTGAGCTTCTGTTTCAAGGGGAAGGAAGGGGAGAAGGCTCTCATGTGAAACAGAAACATAGGAGCAGCCAGCCGGTGGAACAAGATTTCCATTGCATTTCTCGACTAACTTTTACAAACATCCACATGAACCAGAGCTACTAAAACCTGACACTTTAATATGTTTACAGAGTTTATGTATGTTATCAGCACATATAATACTCCCAACAGGATTTATTACAGGTTTCTTTAGCAACAACATTTTTTATTCATAACAGCTCGACTGGTCAGAGAGAGGAAAACAGCCAGTTTCTTCAGAGCGCGCCTCCCACGCACACTTGCCCTGCATTATTGCATTGCTTATTCATGAAGATTACAAACACCAGCGTCGGCAAGTGTTTCATAACCTTGTTTCCTTTTCCTAGAATGTTCATAATTAATTTCACTTTTTTTCTATGCCACTGAATAGGGAGTTGCTGTTTTTATTTTACTTTATGTTACACTGCCGAGTGAAGAATTATGCCTCCAAAAGAGAGGGACCAAAGAATATTTATTTAACATGGGAGTCAGAAAATGTTAAGTGCACGTATTTAGCAAACGCGTGGAGATGGATGAAGACTGCAGAAAGTTTTAGTATAACACAGAACTGAAAACAATCAACTAAGATGAGATCTCCTTGTGCTGGGCACGATGGCCACAGATGTCACAAAATCTAATAGACAAGATCTTGAAGGCAGGAAAGGTAAACAAACTACACGACTTGGTATTTTGCAGAAAAACAGCTTCTGTTTTGCAGTCCAAAATGAAGTCATACGTTCATCTTTTGTGTTTATATTTTATGAAGAGTTGAGCAATTAACAAGTTTCAGAGTTGAGGGTGTATCAAAAGCAAAAGTAGAATTCTGTACGAGAGTAGAATTTATAACTTATGCTATGTTCTGGATGAGCATTTTTAAGCCCAAGGCCCTGGCTTTAGAAATGAAACAACTTAAATGTGGTATTTAAGCTACCTATTAAGGGGAAGCTTCAGTGGTGTAAGAATTAATCAGTAGGATTCAATTGTGAGTGAATGTCAGCAAGAGGACATCCATATGGCTGCTTAGGCCATATATTATTCCCTAAGAAAAGACCAAAGTTATTTTGAGAAACAAGTAAATATAAAACCAAGTTCCCCTGCACAGATTATGGACAAAAATATTTCCCTTTCTCTGTTGGTATCATTTATTTCTGCTGACAACCTATAAAATTAGCATGATTTGAGGATGCTTATTCTCTTCCACTGGGTACAGTGTTCTTTCATCCGAGTAATTCACTGAGATACTAATCACATTTTAAACCCCCATCTTCTTTCAAATTTATGCCTTAGAACAAGTAAGCTGTTACATTACTAACTTTGAGTTCAGTATATTTCAGGAAATAATGTAACAAGTGGTGACATATATTATGGCTGTGTGGTCTCTTAGAAGTCAAAGTGGACTCGATCACTCCATGGACATGACAATTATGGAAGAGGTTTCAAATAGGCTTTCTTTTACAATTTTTCTGTGTACTGTGGTTGGGCACTTCGACGAACACAAGTCTTCCCAAGCTTTATGGAAGTTAGAAGCACTGAGTGGGGAGCAAATGGAGCAGGGGGGGTCTTATTCCTATTTGCCAGGATCTGTCTGGCCACAAAGGAAACTACTGTACCCTTTCAAGATGAGGCCTGGGTGCTATTCACCTCTTTCTGAAATCACATAATTTCCCAGCTTCCCAGTAAGCGAACTTCATTTCTTCCTCAGCATAAATCATACCTGTGTCCAGACAAAACAGATTGATCAAAAAGACTAGTCTTTTCCTGCATTTCCATGCTTCATTGATTATGTAAAAAAAAGAGCATTTTAACAATAGTTACCATGAAAAGACCACTAAGCATTATGAAATATAATCTTTTCTGAAGCCTTGCATAATTTGTTGAAAAATAAATTATTAATCTATGGAACTTGCTGGTTGATCCTTCCACCCTGGTTCCCTAGTTGACTGTGGTTACTGCTGTGTGCACCTAAAAGGGCTTGTGTTTTTCAACTGGAAGTCTGCAGAGACCTTGGACGCATCTTGTCCAAAAGAGATCAGCCACCAAAATTGCAGTACTGCATATAAGAGCTTTTTCAGAAGAAGAATCTTCCATCGCATACTCCCTGACTCCTACATAAGCCTTCTCTGGCTTATATACTTCATTCCCTGGAACACCCTAAGCCTACAGCTGTAGTCCTAGAGCTGGGAAAACTCTTCTACACAAGCCCATGATGTGCTAAAAAGAGCTTTTTGACCATCATCATATATAACACTAGACAAAAGTGACAAAACTGTCACAAACCTGACAAAAACTGTCACAAAAGTGACAAAACTGTAAACCTACTAAAAGTGCAGGGTCACAATATTAAAAAAATACAGACAAAATTCATTATTTTGATGGGAAATTTAAAAACATTTGATAAACCATAAAAAAATAATACCAAATTTTGAATATGAATGATAAATAAAATTAATAGAAATGCTCATACATTTAGTAATTTCTGCCTTCTCCTCTACACATTCATATCTGGATCTGTATATATACATTCAGATACATACATACAATTTCACAGAGACACAAGCAAGTATTAAATGTCTTGATTTGTTTTTAAAGTATTTTCACTTTGAGATTGTCTTAAAATATAGGTTAAAGGACACCAATAACTGCAGACAGAAGAAATTTTATTTCAAGCCACACAAAGACCTTTGTTTTGTTTGAAAACTCCATCTCTTCTCCCACTTCTTATGGTCTGTTTGGTCATGGAAAACAAAATCATTAGTTTTATACAGGTTAAATCAAACACTAAATTAAAAAAAAATAAAAAGGCATGGGAAGCTTGGTAGGGGATCCTCTTTCTGTTGAGCCTGGCATACCTAGAAAGTTATATGGATCCTTCCATTTTTGGTTGTGTACAGGTGAAACCTTTATGGCTTTTCATACAATGTGAGTCACTAAGCTGGAAATTTTATTCAGCCAATGAGGAGGAAAATAACGTTCCTTTGTCTGGACTCTGGGCAGGGGAGATTGGTGGTGCTAGAGAAGAAGCATCTTTCCTTGCCCCTGTGACAATCCAGCAGCACTACTGCTGATGTTCTCCGGAGGGATGTCCGTGTGTATGGGTGTATGTGTGTGTGCCTGCATCTGTGCGTCTGCTGAGGGAACAGCAAGAAGAGTTAATATTCCTTCCGTTTGTGGGAGAACAGAAATGTCAAGATCATAAAGCACATGCCCGACTAACACGAGGTTTTCAATTAGAGCCTCTGCATTGTTTTTAATGGAAGTTGTTTTAGGCAGAATAAACATCTCATAAAGGTTAAGGGATTGATTCTGCTTCTAGTTAGAACTTGTGTCAGGAAGCAAATAATTCACAGAGTTCTGCCAGCATAAAATTTGCATGTGCTCGGAATCCAGCCTAAATGTTTACACAGGCTATTAAAAAAACACGATAGTTGGTGGGGGATTTTTGTTCTCACTCACCAAGAAAAGGAGCAGCAGTGCAATCTGCGCTTCTCTTCCCGAGGTGCTGATAAAGGTTGTGAGGGTATTCCACTGTCTTTTCTAAGAGAACAGCTGCAATGTGCCACTTAAAAGTGTGGGAGGGATATTTTTACTGCTTTCCCCATGCTGTACTTATTCACCCTGCCCAGCACTGTGTACTCATGAGCTTTCTCCAGCTTTTTGCCATCTGCTCAGTTACAGTTGTCAAGCTTCCCTCTTCCCTCTCTTCCTACAGGTATTGAATTCGGGAACTGGTTCTCAAAGTACTGACTGAAGTAATTCGCAGAGTGAGAACGTACAGCAAAGCAGACTAGCTAAATGAGTGAGCACAGGGATAGACCCAAAATGCTGCATTTTCTGAAGTGGCAAGTGGTAGAGGATCTCTAGATCAGCTCCATTAACCCACCTGATTTAATACAGGCATGGTCCATGTCCTTCACACTATCCATGACATGCCTGGATCCAACCCAACCCCATTGGAAACAAGAACTAGCAGGTGAATGTAGTGAACCAGAGCAGACACACCAGAATTCACATGCAACAGTGTTATGCAAGGTATATGATAAAGTGCCCTTTGTCAAATGAAGTTTTAAAATATTTTTTTCTCATTGTCCTATCAATTCCTGTTCTTCCTTAGTGTCACCCCAAAGGAACGCTCCCTTAGAGTTCCCTCCCCCTCACTCCCCTATTTGTACCTATAAGCAAGTTTCCCCCTCAGCATACTTTTTCCTTTTGATGCCAAGCCACGAGTTACTGCAATTTACAGTTCTGAGCCCAGGGTTTTGAGGAGAAATGGTGGAAAGAGAACGGACGCCCTTGAGCTGTGGTGCGATGACTTGATGATAGCAATGGGTTTCCTGGTGAGAGAAAAGAAGCAGTGAACAGCTTCTTTGATTTACAAAGACAGATTGTATAAACAAGCTATGAATCTTTGCATATACAAAAAGATGTGAATCCTTGGAGCTGTTGTCAGACATAGCCTGGAAGAAGTAAGGAAGGAGCTGGAAAAGTTTGCATACTGTAATAGAGTACGCAGCCCTGTGGTCTATCAAATACAAGAATATGAAGGTCGGAGCCTGGAAAGTGGTGAACTCTTCTGAATGTGTCAGTTGACATCAAGCATGGCTATGGCTGTTTGTCCAAGCACAGGTACCAAAATATTCACCCAGCCGGTCTACTGCTCTTCAAGCAGCAGTGAGGGACCCTTCTGGGACTAGCAGAAAAAGTTCACTTTTTGCAAAAATACTGGGGGGAGAGGAAAGTGCCCTCCATAATGCTTTGCGTTTCCCCACAACTTTGTCAGGGGGTGCCATGGTGGGCAGCAGGAAGACTGGCATCAATTTGGTAGAACTTACAAGATCCTTCTCCTCAGCTGCAGAGCAACATGGTGTCACAGAAGGGATGAGCAGTGGAGTTCATCAGCCAAACTGCAACATGCAGCACTGCTTGCTGCACTCTATAAGCAATTCCCAGCTTTCGTAATGCCTGATGGTCCTAACTTTCCCTACGCCAAGCCCTTTCTCTGACACATTTAATTCCTCAAAGCTCTGCACATCTCTATTCTCTCTTGTGACAGCAGTTGAATAATGTCTACAAATGGAAATATCTACTCCTCCTCTTGGCTTGCTTTGGAGCCATAACCCCCTCCCACAGTATATTCAGTCTAAGTGGATTTACAGAGTTAGTCCAACAGTTTCTGAAATAGAAAACCTCTGGTTAACTGCAGAGCCCAAGCACTGCTGTCTCTATAGGCAGGCTGGTGTTTCTTGCGTCTCTTTAAGATGGACTCCCTCCGGCGACGTTGGGACAGAGGAGATACCACACCCCGTCCAGCCGTCGGCCTCTTGCTGAGACAGCTATCACGGCTGCCAGTTCTTCTTGAAGGTTTTACAATGCATACAGTTTCAAACAAACATCAGATGAAAGCAATTTTGAGTCTAAACCAAGCACGGCCAGGTTTGCACTGGTGATTTATTGGTGAAAGTCATCAGGCCCTATTACCTATTTCTTGAGCCATCCAGTTCTTTGGCTTCCAGCCATTCCTAGGGCCTGATTCTGTTCCTATTGAAGTTAATGGGAGGTTTTGTCACTGATTTCAATAGGAGGCCTTTAACTTTCCAACTTTCTGTCTATAGAGGCTTGAAGTGCTTCCAGGTTTCCATCATAGTCTGCGGTTCCCCTCTTTAAGTCAAATGGACATTAACAGATTGCCTGGGCCCACACCTTTGGATTTAGGAAAGCTCTAGATCTGATTCAGCTCTCACTTACACACCAGCTTTGTACCTCAGTGGAGTCCTTCCTGATTTATACTGGCAGGAGAGTGAGGTCCAACGTTACTTATGCCTGGGTCACTGCCAGCAGAATGAGAAGAGAATTCAAGTCACTTGTTATCCCCTTCCCTGCACCTCTCAATCACAGCATATGCGTACGTATATATATGCGGATATATTAGAATCATCTGGACTCTTTTAAGTTATTCACCATTGAAACTGACTTCAAATTCAAGTTTTAAAGTTGAAATAACAAAGAAGGAAAAAAGAGCCAGAAGGGAGCCAGCTGCAAGGGTACTCACAATTTTCATCAGTCTACGGGACACTCCTAATAACATATTTTACTACTTTGTAGTGAACTTTCTTTGCTTCTGCCATAAATATATTCCCTATGCTGTAAATGAATAGCTTGCAAGCTCAGTAAAGTTAATATAGAAGAATAAATCTTAACTACCTAATGTCAGGTCAGAAATATAAATCTTATCTAATATTCCAGGTCAGAAGGAAAGAATACTTTTAGCTGAAAATAGCAAATACTTTCCAGTGCAGAGTAGGAACTTATTTTTCTCTTTAAAAAAATATGCTGCCCCTAATAAGATGAGTTGAACAGTCTCCTTTTAGAATCTCCAAAAGAAAAATAAACACATAGAGCAGAGTTAATTTATAAAATGCTCCAAAGTTTATCTTGGCAGAACAGTTTTAGGCAGTGAGATTTCTCTCCCTCTCGCACATGCATTCGTACACACACTCACACACACGCGTGCGCGCACACACGCACGTCTCAAAATTAGGACAGGCCCTTACAATAGCCAATACTACAAAAAACTTTTACATATGAATAAATTCATAGATCCTTATTCAGACAAAGCTCTCATTTTCAAATCAATGGAAATTTTTCCAAAGCAAGACAACAATCCTTCAAGCCTTTCTGTGTAAGTACAGACGTGCTGTGTCCCAGTGGGAGACAGCGAGCCGCACAAGTGCCTCCTGTCCCAGATCCCCCTCCCATGCCCTGGCACTTTTGCCAGCTGCAAAGCAGAAATGCACTTGCCATCGCCTCCTCTGGCCTGCCCGGGAGCCCCACATGTTGGGCACAACTGGATAGCCTGGTGGGTGATCTGTCAGCCAGCTGCTGCTAGCACCAGAGTCCCCTCCGGGAGCCACAGGCTCCCACTGTTGCCCATCCTCTTGTTCCTCCTCCACACCTCCTTCACTCACATCTTGCAAGTCAGAGACAGGCAAATTCAGAGGCTGTGGAGGTGAAGCCCACCAAAGGCTTTCTTTCAGCCTCATGGTCTTAGCTTTATTTATTTATTTACAGTCCATATGCCTGCAATCAGCCTGTGCCAGGGAGCTACAGAAACAGAGGAATACTGGAGGCTCCAGATCTAACAGCCAAAAGCCTGCCCAAGTGCAGAGCACAATGCAGCCAACAGCAAACAGCACCCTGCCCTACGCTGACACCCCCAGTTGGTAGCTCTTCCACCTCTTGGTGGAGCACCCATTGGCCTTTCACACACTTTATTCACTTTAGGGTCTGCAAAGCAAACAGTCACTTCCCTCAAGATTAGAAAGAATAGAGGCAGTTCTACATGGCTGAAGCACAACTTGAGGCTGGTGCACACACAATTGTCTGGACCATCCTTGCTCAGTGCCACCAAGTTACAGAATGCAGACCCTGACTTACTAAAACCCTACAGAAGAATGCAATGATGAGCGGGTTCTTTTTCGCTTCTCTTCTCTTTCCTTTTTGGCTGCTGGGAAGTTGCCAGTAATTTCCAGCATTTGGTCTGACAACTGCTCTACTGTAAATATTTAGAAGAATCCATTAGAGATTAAACAAAGTGTAAGTAACTGCTCCTAAGTGATAGCTCTTACTAATGTTTGCAGCAATAGGCGCTTGACAAACGCTCATGAAAGTTCTACCTCTAGGCTGCTTGTAGGAAAGGGTAAGATAGAAGGCAGCAGCCAGAACACAGTGTAATTTGAGCATCAGTGTGTTATCATTATAAATAATCAGTGCAGAGACAGCATTCTGTAGGGTGTGCACCATGCTTGCAAATCTTCTAGACAGCAACGGGTAGAGTGTGCTATCCTGACCAATGTATTTTAAATGATCTCTATCAGGCTGAATGCTCAGAGCCACAGTCTGGTCTTTGCCTTTCTCTGGTCTGCCACAAAAATATATGCATTTAAAAAATGCATAAAACAGCCAAGCCCCCTCCCACCCCAAAATATAAGAAGGATTTTCATGTTTACAAAAAACTGAGATGAATGAACATGTATAAATGCATCTACACTCTAGCCAATTTCTTTGCTGAAAAAATACATGATATTGTAGGAACAGAGTGAACAGCAGTTAAACGTCTGTGCATGTGCATACCATAGCACAATTTTCTCCTCCAACAAAGGGCGGTGATTCTGATTTTTTTCCCTTTTAAATTGCATTATACATTGTCAGTTCGTGGTGAGTAGAGTGTGCTGGTTCCAATACAGAGGAGGTTAAAAATGGATCACAAGACTTGGCTCTGGTGTCCACTTTGCACTGGTTAGGTCCTGCAAGCAAAGAGGCCCGTGTCTTATCAAGGCCACTCTTGATGCTTTGCTAGGGTGCTATGTCTGATAATGCATATAAGGCATAATTTTTTTTAAGCTGGCAGCCCCCTTCTACTTTCCTGTCTCCCTACCTTAAACAAAATATCTACATAGTCTCTAGGAGTTATCTGAGTTGTTCATCCTTTCATTTCAGTTCCATAGCCACACCTGACTTTTCAAACTTAGAGTCACCATTTTCTGTAGGTGAGTTTAGATCTTCACTGAATAAACAAATAAAAGCAAGCTGGGTAACTGGGAGAGTTGGGTGTGAGCTGTTGAGCAGGAACTTGTCGGGTACTCCCATCACTGACTGTGGCTTATGGAGTTGCAGCGTCACAGCAGGGAAGAGGGATGAAACATGTTAAGGTAAAGTTTAGTGCTGCAGGTTTCCCAGAGAAAGAAAAGGGGAAGATGCAATGTTTGTGATCACCCGAAGCAGGCATCAGCAAATAAAACAGAAAGGGTGGTGGTAAAAGAAGTTATTAACAGCCTCCTCACTAGTTCAGATGTTGGGCTGGTGTCAAGAGTGAAGAGGAGGATAACATCTGCTTCAGCTTCCTCTCTGCCCCGTCAACTAGTACCCAGCACAAATGAAGTAAAGGTGCTGTTATCACCGGTTCCCAAGTACGAGATGGACTCGAAGCACCTGCAGCTATGTGCCTGCCTCCAATGGGTGCAGTACATTTTTTGAGGTGCTGCTGAGGCAGGGCCATCTCTGGCATTTGGCTGAAGTTAGTAGCTGTCTGCCAGGGAATGACTGCTACAGGCTGGGTCTGGCCTTGCACCTCACATCGTTCATGTCCGAAAGCAGGAGGCAGAAAACCATGAAGTCTTCTTTAGTCCTCGGTCTTTCCGAACTTGTTTATAGGCTTCCAGGTGCTGACACTCTTCCACCTCTAGAACCAGTAGCCAGCAGGGGGAGAGAATGAGGGAACCGTCCTACGCTTCTTGACAGTGGCAAGGATAATGAATGTCAGGTAGGATGAAAGGTGATTTATCTTCTTCTCTACCTCCATGTGTGCACATATGGGAGCTTCAGGAAGTCAAGCAGAAGAGATGCTTCTGCTCTAGAAAAGCTACAAAGGGTCAGAATAGATGGTCTTTTCAGGGAAGAGGAACATTAGTAACGAGTGTTTCTGAGCTAGTGGGCTTGGATAGCTGAGAGCAACTGGAGCTGTTCTGCATAAAACTCCCCTAAGTGACTGTGTTCACATTAACATAATAAAAATAAGAAACAGCAGCAAGAATGCACCTTTCAAAATCTGTACAAATATCAGTTCATTTTTCATATCAATCCTCTTGACATGTTTGCAAGAGGGCATTGTCATAATTTTTCAAAAAGTGAAAAAGAGGTGGAAGGAATGAAAGGAAGTTATCTTCTAAGAGCAGCCAACAGCAGTGATCTCATTTTAAGACACACAGATCACCTGCAAATCTCGCTGAAGTCCAGGTGGTCAGACCTCTTATTTACCCCAAGGAACAAATCTTCCACTGGATAATTTGGCAGGGGTCTGTTGATTTTTACAGGACAGTGACATTTGACCCAAATCCCTTGACTGCAGGCATCGAAAGCATAAATACCAACAACTGAGCTAGTAGTTGGACATTGCATGGCAATTCCCAGGCCATCTCATCCTTAGGCAGAGGTTTAAGATAGTTGAGATGGACTGAGCCCCAGAAGTATTAGTTTGCCTCCAATAACTACAAAGTCTGATGTCCCCAAGCACAGAGGATCTCCCCCTCTCTGTCCATAGAAGAGTTAAACCAAATAATACCCATGTTGATGCTTGAGAAGCCTAGACAGCTGGGTCAATCATGGATGTCCAAATCTTCAGCATCTACTACCAGGGGAAATTAATCCCAGAAGGGGTCTCTAGGTGCAGGCACCTTAATTTTTAAAATTAGATAAAAATCTTTCAGAGGTGCTAAATTATAGTTGAAAGGGAACTGACTTCCAGAGCTCTTAATTCCTACTCTGGAGTCATGCTTGAATGTTGAAGGGCAGAAGATATTTTAATTATACATCATTTCAGGGGACTGCTGAGATATAGTTTCGCCTCAAGTTTGTGATGCTGTGGGCCATTCTCACTCATCTTACAATGTAATGATCACAACAAAAACAATTGTTTCTCAAAAATTGCTATTCCATTGCGATATGGTTGATTACAGTATAAACCCATGCAATTTGAGTGTGCAACTGCTGATTGAGAATAGAAGAACTTTACAGCTGCTTAGCCCAGATGTGAAAGCATATCTTGGCATCAGCAACAGGGGGGATCTAGTCCAGAGCAGAGTAATAGTGTAAAGAATAGTGTAAAAAGAGGGGCTGTAACAATAAAGGTAATTTTTCTTCGTTTGCTCACAGCCATGCTGGCTGAGGGAATGTGCTGTTTAAGGTAGTGGTGTCTTCCAAGTTCAGTATAAGACAGCACCTTAAAACACTCCTTTCAGATGCTAGTTTGAAGAAACAAAGTGGACCGTATGCTGTAGTTCATGAAAGACAGGAAGAGTAAATAACTTGGCTTGTTATTCCTTCTGCTTTTTTAAAATGAGAAGCATTCCATCATTTCACTCAATTTTTACATGAAACAACATTCCATCTTTACATCCTCTTTAAAATACTAATTTATTAGTGCTTTCTTAATTTCCTCTGATATAAAGAATAAACAAACTGAGGAAGAGACCATATTGCTGAAGAATTTTAGATACATGTTTAGGTTGTAAAAAATGAAAAGGTACTTTTAATTTTCTTTTGTTTTGCCAGTAATTTCATATGAATGTTAAACTCTGTTAGACAAGTGGTTAAGACACAGCAAGAGAAAATTATGTGAAGTCAAAAGGGTACTTTCTTGAGATTTTCCCCCTCTCTATCCTGCACAAATATATCATGGTAAAATCAACAAGTCTCCTACCATCTGTTTGCTTACACTGATGCCTCATCCAGCAGATATGCTACGTTGAAACCTTATGAGACATAAAAATCCAATTTTGTTCATAAGGCAACAATGTGGAGTTTGTTTTAAGGAAACTGAAGTTTATTTTATTTCTGAAAACTCCTGCAAAGCAAGTAGTTCTCAGATCACAAAGAAAATATTGGATGATCAGCCTATATAAAAAATATGGCATTTTTATTTGCTTTTATCTGCAATTATTTCACTCTCTTTTTCTATGTCATCAGAATCAGACTGATGAGCATAATATAACTCACTGTGAGTAAGAAAACGATGTTATCGCTGATGTTATCTTAAGGCAAAATGCTAACAAACGGCTGGCTTGCCAGCACGTGCAGCCCCTAGCCAGGGGTGCAGTGGCAAGGGATGTCTGAAGGTACCTAACAAACACTGTAGGACCCACTCCATGGTTCCTTTCTCAGGCACAATAATTTATGGTTAAACTACAGCACGCTCTTGGAAAGACGTCTAACCTCTTGTTTGAAGCATACATGCAACTGAGATTATACTGCCTCCCTGAGACTGTTGCAATGATTTTACTACCAAGGCTTTCTGAAATTTGTCTTGGATAATGCAGTTGAGACTCGTCCATTGATCTGTTTTACCTTTAATTCCAGTAGCAGAGAGCTTTATAGCACCAGCTATTTTAGGGGCAATGTTTAATCACAGACTGACATTTTTTCCGCCTGGAGAAAGAGGTGGTGGTGTATAGCGTGTCTCAGGCAAGGCTGTTTTTGGAGAAAAGACTCCACAAAGCTAGATGGAGATTTTACTATGCTTTTTTATCTCTAAGAACAGGCATGATCAAGGCTTTAACATGTTTGATCTCAGCCCTGTTCTATGCCGGTGTAAAACTTTTGGTGTTAAACTTTCATGGAGCTGTTTTTTGCTTATAAAGTCCTAACAGAAGAATTGGAGCAGGGTCTACCACAGTGCTGTTACTTTCTTGTCACCAAGCAACTGTGTTCCTGATGGAAGGGAAGACCATGAAGACATCCCAGTGCCACTTTCCCTCATGCCTGCATCCCGTCTACCACCAGCAGCTCCCAGACAATATGTAGCATCAAGAAACTTCAAAGCTTAGAGATGTTCAGAGGAAGACAACAGTAGTGAGGTGATGCGCTGACCCTTCTGGATGCCTAGCACTGAACTATTGCTTCAGCAAGGGCATTGGGACGTCTACACATTCTCCTTGCAATGTAAAGTAGAATTAGTCAGATAGCAATCATGCTGGGTTTGCTTGTAAGAGCCAAAATTTCATCTCCAGAAGTTCCCCAAATATCTCCATCCAGACTGGTTATAGCAGATATCAAACAGGCAGTGCATTCCCTTTCTTCTCCAAACATGTGTTGTTAAAGAGCTGTTGCAGTCACCTAAGAGAAAGGTAAAATGATCCCTAAAGGCTTTAATTACATCTTGAAGCTGCTTCTTACTTGATTGCTATAAAGTGCTTTGAGGACCTCAGGGTGAAATATCCTACAGAACTGCACGTATATTTGGAGTCTTACTGTTATTGCTGCTGTTGCTATTTGACTCTATCACGTTCTTGGGTTTCTTTAAGGGTGGTTGAAATCACAATACAGTTTGCAAAAATTGTATATATTTTCTTTTTCACATGTCTGTGAAAACCTTTGTAATCATTTTCCCTCATGATTTGGCCTGCTTTTCACTTGGCTCCCCTTTGAACACCTCTTTCTAATTTTCTTTAAGAGCACCTTTGTTTCACTGGCTTTTTTCCATATGGAGTGTTACATATGATGTTGGTATGGAAAGTATTATATAGTAAACAGCAGATTTAGGCTGAAAAAGATACTTTAGAGATTAATGAACAGGCTTTGAATATCTCCTTTTATAGGACACCAGTTTGATTCTTCCTGAAATCAAAGCAATGTTTTCCTTCCTATCAGGATATAGTTTAGTAGCCCCTTATAAAATTATTCAATAATCTCAAAGTTGAAAATCTTTATATTAAAAAAGCAATGAAATTTTCATCTGTGTTGGAACTCCTGCTGAAACACAAAGAAACAGGGCTGATAACTTCAAGCACTGTAGAAATCTTACTCCCCAATATAATGGCAGTGATTTAAAATGCATGAACATTAATTTTAAATAGTTAATAAATTAAAGTAGTACTTTTTGAATTCCCATAGCTATGCTTTTCTCTGCAGAATTAGTGATTTTTTTTTTTAATCTTTTAAAAAAGGAGAAAAGAATAATGGTTTTATTCTCTGGAACACCATGAAAACATAGTCATTATGTTGAAAATATTTGATATTTCATTTTCTCCACTACAAAATTACCTAAAAATATTGAAAAGTTAAAAAATGAAAAAGAATTTAAACTTTGAATTAATTAGTGGTTGAGAAGTTTAGGCATTATTTTCAAAGTTAGTATGTTAAGAGTTAGACTTTTGCCTACTTCAGGAAGATACATGTCTGCTCCAAGCACAGGAGCCTCTATTCAAGAATGTGTCCTTAATTTTAATCAGGTATTTAAGTCTAATTGAAGTCAAGGGGTCTGTAACACATGTGTGAAGGTAACCATATGCTGATATGCTTTTTCAAACGGGGAGGAATTTAAGCATGCTCTTGCATGATAATTGTTCAGGGCTTTTTTTGCAGTTGGGTCTGGGTACGCAGAAAGTAGCATGAAAGGGATCAACAAACATTAAAGCTTGTTAACATGGTGCTCAGTATAGAGGAGAAAAAGGCCCTTTTATTTCCCTGAAATTTCTGACCTTTTTTGTTATTTTTCTTCTCCCTGGTGCTCTTTGCTCACCAACCACAGCCCTCGTTTGCTGTGGACAATTCCCAAAGGGAACATTCCTCGCTGGAGTAACTTACCCAGCTCTTTTCCTTAATTTACAGCAAGTACAGCACCCCTTGCAGAATGCATAGCAGACCCTTTGGCTGCAAGCCAGTGCTAATAGCATGTTTTCCAATAATCTAATCTCTTCATTCACAGAGCAGAAATCAGAAAGTTGAAAGAACTGGCTTCTCAACTTGCCTCAGTCTGCCTTTGAAATCTGTGCATGGAAAGGTTGTGTGAGTGACGCCAACAAATTGTTACCACACTTGCACCCATGGCTCGGCAGTTGTGTTCATAACAATCTGATGTATATGAGAGAATCCCGTATAAAGCAAGATTTAATGTGGTGCCAGGATCAGAATCACACATGAAGGCTCACATGTGCAAAGAAGCCAGGAATTTCAGCCAAAGCTGAGGACATATTGTAAACATCCATGAATTAAACACCTCAATACTTTTAAGAGATAGGTATCATTTCTTCTTTGCAGATGAAGAAATTGAAGCCCAAAGATGACAAGGCCAAAACTTTTAAGTTTGGCTCTTAAGTGAAGTAGCAATCCTTTGGTTGGACTCCTAAATAAATAGCTGCATTTTCAGTCCTCTGACCATCTGCATCTTCCGCAGACGCTCTGAAAATCAGGTTATATACATAGGAATGAAGCAGGAGATTAGTTATCTCACTGGAGGCCCTGGTTTGAAAATGTGGATGCTAATACTTTTGACTTTCCAATGCTAGAAGGGGACCATAAGATGGCAACTTCACCAACTTTCAAATTCAAGAACCCCTAGCTTTTTCCAAAAGCACAGCGGTGCTGTTAGGGGGGTTTCAAATATTGGAAAAGGTAACTAGATGTGGAAAGGTCATCTATTGCTGTTATTTTGTTCCATGTTGTTTGTTTCTTTTTTATACACATTGGATTGTGTATATGTTTGCTTTGGGGGTGGGAAACCCATACCATCACAATAATTTTTCCTAATTTCTAACATTATGCATACTTCTTGTGGTCTACAGATTACAGGTTGATAACTGGGTCCATCACTCTACCCCAGGATGGAATCCCCTACGTGTACAATTTTGCTTGTTATCGTCGGGGGCATGTACTTGTGGGGAACAGCCACCTCTCTGTGAAAGCAAGTTGCTTGACTTGCTTCATGCAACTCTGTGAGGTCAAGCAGTCAGCTAAGAAGGATGTTTTCATACTAGGGCACAGTTCAACCTTTCCTTTCACTTATTGCATTTTGGCATTTGTTTGTGTCATTTTTTATCACATTTTTTGCTGCAGCAGCCCAGCTTTTGGAGTGGTGTTGTTGCGGTCATCTCATATCCGAGCCCTGTCTCATGGCAGCCCAACCAAGTGGTGCCGCAAGCCACTAGCCACCAGATGAGCTGCCAAATATTCATCGTATTGGATGCTTTAAAAATAACTGCTGTGATTTCATGTTTTTCTAATATCTAGTGGATATTTGGTTTTCACCGAAGCCTAACTAATTGCTGGTATAACTTATATTAGACAGTTCTATTTGCAGTAACAGATTCTATTTCTATCATTTATTCTGCATCAGCTTAACCTAATTATTTTACAGCGTGACAAAACAGAACTGAGCAGTCCTCTCTTCCTCATGACTGTAGCTATTAGAAAAATGTTCTTCAACGGAGCACTGTTGCAAAGTGCCAAAGATATTTTGCAAGCTGGCTATGGCATCCAGCACCTGAAAAAGCAGCTCTCAGGCCATGGAACAGCAAATGGATCATTTTATTGTGCAGCAGGTTGCGTAGGAAGAGGTGTCTCACAAATTTGTACTTGCACGTGCAGCGGAAGGTTAAATATGTGCTCTCAGGATGCTGCTGTGATCCAGCCTAAATTACGTGGCTCCTACCATTGCTATTGGTGAAATACTTTAGCACAAGTTTATTTTTAAGACCAACTGTTCTATTGTGCATAAAAAGTGTCAGATATCACTTTGGATGTGCATCAGCAATATTAAAGAACATATCAAACAAATAAAAACCAGTCATCCCTAAAAGTTATAATTCTTAGATTAACCATTAATCTTAGGTTAGACTGGTTTTAAAGATACATAAGGTTGGGGGATTTTTTTCATATTTTTTGGTACCGTAGAAAAACATTAAAGTGACTTCAAAACCTTTGACTTTATAGTTCTTACCATAAAATGTTTAATAGCACTCATAACACTAACCCTAACTTCCTAGATATTTCATTCTTGGGTTTATATATAATTGGATAACTTTGTTTGTTTTTCTTTACCTAGTATTGTCAATAGGTGGCCTCAGTTTATTTATTTTTTTTTTACTTTAGAACTTCTTTTTAAATTGAAATTCTATATCTTACCATTCCTTATCACCTTTATGTTGTTACTATTAATATTTCAAACTAAAACCACTGGCAGAATCATTGACAGAACAAAACTCCGTTAGAACATATCACTCTAAAAATAGAAATATTTCGTAAATAAGCTTTTACATAATTATGTCAAAATCTTTTTTCAAATGACTGGAATCCAGTATTCCCAACAAAGTGAAACAGATTATCTTTTAATATTTTGTAGAATATTTTGCATTTTTTTTTTGCATTTTATGGCAATTTTTCATGAATCCTACTTTTGAAAATCCTTGTGAAATAGCATTCCCATCATCCCCTATAGGTGTGGTCCTCACAGGCAGACATCAGAGTGGAGCAAAACATTCATAGAGACCTTTAAGCAATTAAATTGATATCCTAGTTGCTGCATATCCTCTCCAGGGCATCTTCAAGAGGCTAGAGCAGCACGGCAACTTTCAGCCTTAGGTTGCAAGGGAGGTGGTGGCCACGGGGCTCCTTTTAGAGAGAAGAGCGTGGGTGAAGATGTGTATGGGGGACCTGGTTTCATCCTGCACTGACCCAGCAGCTACGGGAGGTGTCTTCTATGCTGGAGGTGGCAGCAAGGGGACAACAGGGCATCCTGTGCCTGGACCTCTTTACCACTGAGGCACCCAATAGGATTGGTGTAAGCAAATTAATTGAGGAGAGAAAGCTGTGGCTGATTGGCTTACTGACTGCTGAGGTCACAATGGTGCTGCCGGCCATTTCCCCGTGTGGCTGGCCAGAGCTCACCCGGTCTGCGCAACAACTGGCTACAACAGCCGCTAACAACACCATGCAGTCTGCAGTTTCTATTTTCAAATCCAGCCTGTGCATAAGCTTTCCATTAATTTATCTATCTGGAAAGTTTGATGTGTCAGCGTTTTATTGTTAATTGGTTTTAGGATAAAGAACATATTTTTACAGATGTTGTTAAAAAAAAAAACCCAATACAACAACAATCAGTTTTAATTTAATTCATTTTCTCTTGCAATCAACTGAGCTGACTGGCGCGCAAGTCCTCAGAGAAGTGGTGGTACACCACCAGATAAAAAATTAAGTGTATTCCTGCTAAAGCACAAAACGGACAATAGCCTTGATTTCATCACCAGCACCCCAATAATTCAGCTCCAAAACTTTCTAGCGTGGCTTTAGCTGAACTGTAAACTGCCTGCTGTGTATCACTGCAGTGATGTTAGATGTATTTTGGTTTGGGGGAACTGAATGATGCTTGGTGTGAGTGCTAAATTTCTTTCATGTGGGTCAGCGTGTGAGGCAGCGAAGCCAGTTGGGAGGAGAAGGCTGACTTCAAAGGGAGGGCAGCACACAGAATGGGTGATGAAACAAGCCCTAACTACATGCCATTCATAGTTACTTCACAAGAGAAGCCAGGCATGCAGAGCTGTTGAACTCAGTCTGTTTCTCAGGAATTAGATGCCTACTTATTCTAGTAAGGCATGCCAGTCCTATTACTCTAATCCCAATGAAAACAGGCTATCCAATCACACTGCCCTCTAAAAATCAGATAACTGTACTCTGAACCATGGGCTACCCTAACATTGATTAACAAATTAGTGAAACCCTCACCCCCACATTTTTGCAGGAGTTTTGCCGTTGACTTTGGTGGGCCAGGACTTCTGTCAGCAAGTCCGAGCTCACCGGTGATGAAGTCTCTTGTCTGTTTTTCATCAGAGTTGAATTCAATTTCATATCGTACTGTTCATACTTTGCACTCAAAAACCTTTGACTTCTTTTCTTTAGACTGGCATGGATCCCAATGGCATGAGAAAAAGGTGAAAATAATTGGGTCATCCTTTGCTGGGTGTTGATAGCATATGCATCGCTACACCATGCTACAGCAGAGAAGCCATTACTAGAGCTAGCAACTTAATCATTAATTTAAACTTGGAATTTTGGGCAGTATTTTGTGTCACTGACAAATGTATGGTCCAACCAGCCTGCAGAATTTACCCCTTTTTCCTTTGTGAAAAATTTCACATCAGCGTTTCCCCTTGCTACATATTGTAGAAAACAATTTTTAGAGACCTTCCAGCAGTGTGATACTCCTTAGTATCTATACTGTAGGTTCTAATCTTGACATGAGACTTGAATTTGAAGAGACAGGTTCTGCTTCAGTCTTTGCAGGCATCAATCCAGAACAGTTCCACGGCAAGCAACATACTTCTGGGCTTTTAGTTAGCTTCAGTATGGTACGAATTTAATCGTTACACAGAAAAAATTATTTCATTCAGTACAAACTTTTGATCAGTTCCACTTAGGAAAATACACAAAATTGACAGGATATTAAGTAATTGACCGAAGGCACATCTGAGCAACGCCAAGGCAGTGGGCTGGCTTGCTGTCTGGCTTATTAGTTTTTTAACACTGTAAACATGGTAGTAGAAAATCATAGCTTCGACATGGGATTACAGGCTTTTGCTGTCTAAACCCTTCTCTCTACTCCCCAGCATGGAAAGTAAAATCTGTTACATCCTGCTGTTCTTTCTGTGGTTTCTGAAACAAAACTTTGAGAGAAAAACTCTGGTCTCAAAAGACCCTGTGGGAAACAAGAAACTTGCAAATGCTACTGTAGTTGTGTAATGTTGACTGTATGAGCTGAGTGATCCTTATACAGCTTGGAAGTACACGAGCATCTGTGTAATACGCAACAATAAAAGTCTCCTGCACGTTAAAGGCACAAAACAGAGAAGCTAACAGGGGGGACAGGCTCTTCTGCCACCAGAACAACTTGAGCACCAACGAGCTCTGTTAGAAACACAGAAACGACAGGTGGGACACTAGCATCAAGCAGAAAATCAAGGAGAAAGACTACGTATTTCAAAGAATCAGCGTGTGCAATATACAGCTGTGCTTTTTTACTTAATAGAAGTATGTGCCTCTTGTAAGGAAGAGACTGGGGAGTTATGGGAGTCACAGTTACGTTGACAACTTTGTTTTTAGAGTTCTGTGTGTATATGAACTGTGTAAAATCAACCAGAGAGCTTCGTGACAGAACCTTGCAGGATTAGAGTATTAAAATACTGTCTAAATATACATGCATCAAATATAATCTCTTTCCAAAACTCACACCTACTTTTTTCATCTCAGCACAGATGCTTTATTTGCAAGTAGCTAAGTCTGACAAGTGTCATGACATATTGGTTATACAACTACTGGGTTACACAGCTGTTAGGTTACTACTCTTTATAGATCCCATATTTTCCTTTCTATAACAGGTCTTCTTATCTAGACAATAAGGAGGAGATAACACAATTCAGTTTTCCATTTTTAGAGAAGATTCATAATGTATAGTCTTGAAGGCTGGGTATTTGGAAAAAGCCGACTCTAAAAGTAAGATCTGTAGCTGCTTAAAGGATTTAGAAGTTGATGTGAGAAGGTATTGTGTGACTGTGAGAAGGTATTGTGTGACCTGGTCCTACCTTTACTATCACTACCAGGGTGCTTAAGGCAACTTCCCTCAGGGATCTTCTTTGGTTCCTATACTGGTTAAACTTCCTGGATCCCTGAATTTTGGTGGTGCTCCATAGTACGTGGGAAAAAAAAGTCAATTTCCCTTCTCTCTCCATGAAAAGAATTTTTCAGTTTATTTACAAAACTCTCTGGAATGAGAAGGAGCCATTTGTGGTTGCTGTGGCTGGTTTCTGTTGTGCTGAAGATGCTAGGAGACTGCATAAAACTCCGCACCCCTGGTGAGATTTTTCAGCCTGTTGATGCTCTTTCTAACCAAATTCAGGAGAAATGTGTTCTGGCAGCTAGTATACTTAATTTTCAGGATCACTTTGCCAGACATGTGTTTAATAATGATGAGGCATTCCCCAGTGAGATCTTGGCCATTTGGGCTGAGGGCCTCCTTTCTCGTAGACACCACTACAGAATGGTTACGGATACTCCCTCAGACTGTGGGACAGTCCCATGCTCATGTTTCTGTTGCTCTTTAGAACTGTTGACATTTAGTGAACAAAATAGGTTGGTTTCTTTTCCCTCAGATGGGAAGTGCCTCTTGAGGAGGAAAATATTCTGTCAAGCCAGGCAGATGTTTGAGGAAATTTTTTTTCAGTCCTTATGGGATCTTTTTCCTTCAAAATACAGGACACTTGAGGATCTTCTGTGTTATGTGCTTTGTACCGTAGAAGTCAGCAATGCTCTGAAGTAAAATTTAAGTCAGGAAAATCTCTGGAGGAGTTCCCATCATCTTACAAAGAATTCTTAAAGTATTTGTGAAGCACAAATCACAAAGAGAAACAGAAGATGTTAAGCTTTTAACAGTTGACTTTTAGACTGATTTTTTCTTTTTGCTACTTTTGTGGCTCCCTCTCCTTTCAGGACACCTCAGAGTCCTGTAGATCCAGGGGAGGCTGGATGGAATGTCCCCATTCCTCAGCTATCACCACTGGTTCAGTTGCATCCCAGAAAACTTATGGCCAATCCAATATAGCAATTGCCGTGTATGGGTCTATTTTCCCCATAGATGCCAGCTGCTGCCCCATCATGACACATCACGTCCCTCGCCTCCCTGTGGGTGATTTAAGGCCACACGATCAAGGTGATCTTAGCCTGCAAGACTGAGCTCAGGTTTCATCTTGTCCCAGGCTGGCAATCTATTTAGCAGAGATAACAGAAACTTGTCAAACCCTGTGTACTTGCTCTCCTAGTGCTGTCCCACCACTCCTGGGCTTTCTCCTTGCTCCACACTGCATGTTGCCTACAAGTTGGTTCAGTGCTCTTGCCCCACCGTTGTCCGTTCTGCTTCTAACGTGTTTTCACACAGAGAAATGCTGTCCAAGAAAGAGTCTGAGGAAATACGCTGTGGTTTGCAAACTGAATTCCTTAATGACTTTCTCATTAGAAGAGCTCACTGCCAAATGCTGTTTGCGTTTGCCTAAAGGACGGTCTGCATGATTAAGAGTAGCTCTGCTTTGCATGAAGTATTGTTTTCAGGCCACTGCCACAGGCAGCTGCTTCGCACCAGGCGAGAGAGAGAGAGAAACAAACATCAGTGAATGCACAGAGCGACCAAGCAACACAAGAAACCCATAGGTATCCCATCCCAGATTCCCACCACCACAAGGACTAATGCCCACTTGTAAAGCCAAGGCAGGGCCTGGGTCTTTTGGCGAGGGTCAGCCCAGACGGGGAGGCTGAATTCCAGAGCAGCTCTGCTGTGAAAATATTTCCTGTAAGAACGCGCAAGCCCAAGAAACCAGGAGAAGCAGCAGCAGCTCTCTAGCAGGGACGGATTTCATTTGTCTAGCACATCCATTTCAGGAGTGAGCCTCTAAATGGAATTCATCTTGTGGTTGAAGGTTTGTGATGAGACAGTGCACCTCAGCTGCAGCAAGGGGGCAAAGAATCTTCTACCCTGAGCTGTCAGAACATACATCCACCTGGACGACTCCTGCATTTTCTCATTTTCTCTTTCTGATCCCACAAATTCTAATCTATATATAAGATAAAACTGATAGAATAATTTCATTGCAAAGGTTTCAGAATTTATTTGATGCATGCCATCAAAATCTTCTATGGTCTCGTCATCGAAAGTTCAGATTCAAATTCAGCTCCTTGTCCCTAACTTTCTATTTTTAACAGAGAGACCACAACTCATTGTTTCCAAAGCAGGGATTTGGAAAATATTCTGAGAAGGGAAAATCCCCAGTGATTGCATTTGCTAATGAGGCTTAAAACGAATATCTGGACAAACAGCTTATACAAAAAAAGACCTCCATGCCAAAAAGGGTTTAAGGCCAGGCAGGGGAAGAGAATAGTTCAAGATTAACTTAGTGTCTTCTCTGATATCTAGTATTTATGTTCTATAAAAAGAAAAAAGGAGGGATGGATTCTGGACCTAAAGCCAGTCACGAGCCTTCACATACATACTCTGTACGTGATGAGTCAGCAGGCCTGGCTGTCTCTTGTGTGATGGGAAGAACTTGTCTGGGGGCCTCTATACTTCCACCTTTTGTTTTGTCCGTTGCTGTGCTGTATTTTCCATCCTTGAGAGTCAAGGATTTCACTGTGCTCAAAGAATGTTTGAATACAATAGGGCAGACTGCTTGAGAGCTGGCAGGGTCATCTCTGATGGCAGACATTGCTCCTAACAACCCATGCACAGGATACTTCATCCTCATGGAAGTCAGTTGTGAGGGTTGTGGACAATTTTTTGTATTTCATTCCATTTTTCTTTATAATGGAGCACCAAAGACCAAGTGGTTACAAGTGAGAGCATTTCTTGGACCTATTTGCAATGCTAAAGCCTAGACCTCCTGCTTCTGCAGCCAGTGCTTAACCCATGAGCCACAGCACCGGCCCCTCTGCCAAGAGCCCGGACCTCTCTCTTACCACATCTAAAACTTGTGGCTAACAGGAGTGGTCTGCACTCTCCTAGTGCTTTTTCACCTGTAGACTTCAAAGCATTCCTTGAAGTGGAAATACATTACTTGCCCATTTCTACTGTTGACCTAAGTATAGAAATTTGAAGCAATGCTTACACCAGGTGCACTGTGGCTGGATTTCCCAGATGGGGTTTATGTTCCCACCTTGTTGTAGCACATCACTTAAATTCTGAGGTCACGGTGTCTGAAAAAAGGGTAAAACTTCTGGCTGCTTCCTCATGGTTATGGTGTGCAGCCGCTGAAGTGCTTGAGATCTGCAGGTTCTAACACCTTGCTGCAATGAGAGAGGAGCAGTAAGGGCCAGTTCTGTACCCAGCAGTGATGAGTTCCCGCCCTGTGGCAGGAATATGTTTCAGAGTCTGAGTTTGCCGTTTCCTTCTGGGATCCCTTCAAACCCACTTGGCCTCTGCAGGAGGGGAGGGACTGGCCCCTACATTGCAGGGATCAGGCAAGGAGAACTGGAGAGGGAGGAGAATGAAATCTTCAGCTGGAGCTTGGAGGTGCCTTATTTCAAACAGGCTTTCTCATTTTCTAGACACAAATATTTTTCCTCCACCATTTATTTCCTCCCAGGTTCAATGGCAAAGCCCAGTGCTGTGCTTTCAAACAGTAACAGTTCCTGGAGCACTTGGCTGTCCCTGCTTTGTTTCTTGCCTGAGCCAGAATAAGGCTCTACCCAGCATTCAGAAAAAGTGCAATGAGAGGCAGTTTCACTACATAGATACAGGGCTCAAAGAAATGCCAGGCACAATAGCAGACAATCAAAGAAGGATCTCTTTAATAGCTTTTAAGAGAAAAAAAGTCTTTCCTCATTTAAAATGTCAGTTCTGATTTTCAACAAGAATTTTGCTCTACGCATTTCCAAGAACAGGAGTTTTTCTCACTTCACACATTGTATTGTAACATGGCATGAAACCAACCTTTAAATGGAGTTTGATTTACATATTTCAACTTATTCCATGCTCCGTAATACTAACAATATGATTCTCCATTTGGAACTACGGGCTTTCTTCTTCTGCTGTGTTATTTGTACGAGATGTATCTGGGATGCATGAAAGCAGGCAGAAATTGTGAAAATGGCTAGGAGTACACTTTATTTTATACTTAATACTTTTTGAGTTAAAGGGGAGATGGAAATTGTCCATGTAATGGATCTTAGCTATAGAGAATTATCATCTTTCGGTAATAAAGTATTACCTGTCTCAAGGGCTCACACACACAGCTTGACCTCAGAGCACGTAATGTTTTCTCTGTCAAGAGAATCTATTCATAATGACGTGTCACAGGTGCTCACACATAATATGTTTCCCGTCAAAAGTGATCATCCATATTTTATATAGCAGCTTTGATGACAAATATTTTGTACTTCAGCTGCTTTTTCTTCCCTCTGTCAGATTTAATGAAGGAAAGTCACGGATAGTTTTTAAATAATGTCAGCTTCTTAGATCATGTTACTGTGTCTGCCTTTGAAAGTAGTTTTATACAAGAGCTGCAAGACAGGGGAGAGAGAGACAAGGACATTTTCATTTACTTAACTTTAAAAAGAAAGCAAATTTTTCAGGTTCTTAATTTCAAAATGAATATATACTCTGTATCTTTGGAGTCTTCTCAGAAAAAAATATACTATACTTCTTGAGCATGCAGCATTTTGAGAGTCTAGTGAAAGCAAGTCCAGTAACTGAACTGGGGTTTCAGCTTCTCACTATGCAGAATACTGTTTGTCCTCATAGTAGCGGTGTGTTCTTGTGGTAAAACACTTTCTTTCAGGTTGCTCTACAAAGTGAGTTGCTTGGGGGACACAGAGAACTGAGTTCTTATATTCTCATTGAAATTATTTTTTCTGCATCAGGGCCAAAGTTTGCTCTTCTCCTATGTGTTCAGCCCGACTGAAAGAAATAACCCTCATTCCTCATTCTATTAATGAAAAAGAAAAAGTGAACTTGAACTCCCTTTGAGGTTTCTCAGATTGCGGGACTGGTCATCGAAACCTCAGAGCACAGAGGAGTGCTTTTCCCATTCATGAGCTGTGTCTTTTCTGCCAAAACTGTGAGTCAACAAACTACAGAGGTATTCCTGAACGTTCCTGCCACCAGGCAAAATACCTGCCACCCGAGCTAGCAAAGCGCAGTGGCTTCCAGCCTGTAAGTCATGGATTCATGGTCCAAGGGATCCACAGAAGGGAACTGACAAAAGCAAGTTCATTGTGCATGCAGGCTATTGAGCAGTGTCTGCAGATAAAATTAAAACACTAATATAGGCAATCAAAGTATGACAGGTGCATATTTTTAAAGTTATTACTGGCCTGAGGATAAGGCAGAACAGGAAGCCAGTAGTATTTACAAATAGGATTTACAACTGTAAATGAGGACTGGATTTCTCTTACATATGGAATATAACCAGAGGTGTCAGGTTGAGAGATGAAAGCTTATACTTAGAAAAATGCCTGGCTTTTTTATACAATATAGGGCCAAAAAGAGAGAGGGGGACAGGGTCTGGAGCTACTTGATGTTCAATTATTTTTCAGATACAACTGGTATTTAAGAATGCAACCAAGAAGGAATTAAAAGTAGGTAACAACTTCTAAAGTACAGGAGGATGCAAAATGTTATTCTCTACCACTGATTAATGTCTGCTCCTGAGAAGTCTGCAATAGCATCTTCTTTTGTGCTACCCCACGCCCCTAAAGAAGAACTGAATAGTCTTAAGCAGTGAGTGTAATAAGTTTTCCTTTCCTTGTCTGAAGAATTAGAACAATTCAATTTAAAGGCAAATATAATCCTACCTATGCTCCATGCTGGGACTGGGGCAGAGTAAATGCCACAGTTAAGTCTGAACATCAGGTTGTAATTGTTAGAGATAAAAAACATGCCAGAAAGAACATTCCAGGGAAAGAAGGAGGGTGAGAAGGATGGCTCTTCTGTGTCTTTTTATGTAGGCAAATTAGCATCAGATCTTACAAGGGCATATTCCTGCACAGCAGAACTCAATCAAAAGGCATTTAGTCAATGAAGGAAATTATACACTAAGTTGATTTTTCATCATCCAGTTAGGAAAAGCAAAGACAAGTGAACATGTATTTATCTGCTGAGCCAAGTGCATACAAGGCAGAAAAACCACTGAAAATAACTAAAAGAAAAATAACTGTTCTTTAAGATGCTGCTCTTCCATAAAATCTATTTCAAATATAATTTGCTGTTAGCTATTTCTGCAAGATGTGAGCACATCAGATGAGCTTCTCATTTTCGTGCAGGTGAAACAAATCACTGAAATTAAATGTCAGGTCATAAGAGACACAAGAAAAAATGAAGCAATCTTTAAGAGATGTCAGAGAGGTGGATGGTCCACCCTTCCAAGTACAGAGGAACCGGCATTTCATGGTCTTGTCTAATATCTTGTTCTCTCACTGTTTTTTTTTCTCTCTTTTTTTTTTTTTTAGTGCTTGTCTTCTCAGTGCATCCTAATGTGAGCCAGGGTTGCCAAGGAGGGTGTGCTACGTGTTCTGACTACAACGGATGCCTGTCATGTAAACCCAGGCTCTTTTTTGTTCTGGAGAGGATTGGCATGAAACAGATCGGAGTATGTCTTTCCTCGTGTCCGAGCGGATACTATGGGACTCGATATCCCGACATTAATAAATGTGCAAGTAAGTGCTGGGGAAGGGGGAAGAGCATGGATTGGTTTGTTCTCTTTTGAGTGCTGTGTCCCCTTAGGAGTCAAGTCAGCAGAGAAACAGACAGACCAGCCGTGTCTTTACTTGTTCAGTTCTTTTATGGTAGTGCAGTAAATATTAACCCCAGCAAGAAGTTAAGGTGAAAGATCACAAAACGGCCTAAAGCTCAGGGATCCCGTCTCTGCACAAGTGACCAGCCTAGGACCCAGGTGATGGTCTCCTTCTTGACACCCCCATGCAAAGGGGCAGCACTGGTGGGTGTCAGGCACTGCCCTCCAGCAGCAACAGGCAGCGGAGGCAGCTCCGAAGAGAGGGAACCGAGGGACGCTGAATCTCCGTGTCTGGAGCCATTTAACCCACTGCCCTTACCAGCCTGACTCCTGCGACAAGGAGAGAAGATGGCAGGTGGCATTCTTTGGACATGCGGTTTGTCCTGGTCTCTTTATAGCTTGTCTCACACTCAGTGTAGTCCTCTAAATGCCTGTAGCAGCTGGCCAGGTTTCAGCCCAATCTGGGAGAAGTTACCAGTTCATGTTCTCTTCAGGCTGGGGGACAGAGAACCCAACTCTATTCTTTACCGCTCAGGCAATATTTTGAGCCCATTGTGTATTTTGAACCATAAATGAGCTGGAAAAGATTGCAATGGCCTCCCCAGTCCTCTTTTTGTTGTTGAATTCACTGTTTTTGATCCCACAGGTGATATAAAAACATAAGAGCGACGGCCAAGCAACTCTCCCAGTTTTAGTCTGGTAATAAAAGTTATTTAATGAACAGACTCCAGAGTAAAGTCTTACAGAGTAACTTGATACTGTAAAGTATTTGCTCACTTTTTAGCAGTGTGTGGCTTTTCATATCAGACACGAGCTGTGTCATACACAAGTTTTTATGTATTTCTTTTAAAAATATCCGAGAATTGGGGAACATACCACTAATGCCAATTTTTGTAATCATATAGAGAACACATAAAATACAACAGGACACCTGATTCAACATCAGGGAGTAATTTAAAAAAGAAAAAGATGTTAATGCAAAACAGTCTTAAGCAGATTCTAAGTTCTGGCATATTTTTATTTCTCCTGGATGAATGGAGATAGATAGTGTGGAACTGGCCCAGCACTGTGCGCTGTGGGGTTAATTAGTATCTATGCTATGTCAGTGTAGGGCAGAAGCAGCATATTATTATTCTGATGGGCTGTGCTCTGTCTTCTCTTTGCATAGGTCTGCAAGAAGACAAGCAGTGTGAGGCCATTCAGCAGCAGGCCACCCTTATTAAACCCTCACCCATGGCAAGGTCACTTGTGGCTGGCCTCACTATGTGTACAGGCCACGAAAAAGATCTAAATAGAATTTGCTCCCTTTGAAGACTGTTTAACATTGCTAGAATTGTGTGATTCTGGTATATGTGAGAGGGCATTTCGTGGCTAAAAGCAACAACGTTGTCTACGGTTTGCTTTTCAGAATGTAAAGCTGACTGTGATACCTGCTTCACCAGAAACTTCTGTACAAAGTGTAAAAGTGGGTTTTACTTATACAGTGGAAAGTGCCTTGAAAAGTGCCCTGATGGGCTGGAAGCCAACAATCACACGATGGAGTGCACTAGCATCGGTAAGTCCCTGCCTGGCTTTCTCACAAGGGATGGGGGATCTAAGGAGGGTATAAGTTGCAAGATAGGTTGCACCGCCAGGAAAGTGCAACTTAAAATGGAAATGTTCTGCATCACCAGATGTGTTCCCTAGCACAAAAAAGCTCAAGGTATTTCCCAAGTCTGCCACTTCACAAGAGGCACAAGCTTGGTTGTGCCCCACAGACGCTAAGGGCGATCCTGCCTCAGGAAATACGGCCTGTTTGGTCTGCCCTGAGGCAGAATGACATCCATCTCTTACTTGCTCTGTTATGGTGTTATGCAGCACTGCTAACATCAAAGGTTCAAAAATCCTGAGCCAGACCCCACATGTAGATGAAAGATTAAAATACTAACTGCTTTGCTTTAGCTCCCTCGTACTACCTGAGCCTTCAAAGCATGCATGCGTCAACATTTTGAAGCTTACTTTCACAAAGGTGAAGGCTAGAAACTAAAACATTCATGAAAAAAAAAACCATAAAACCCCCAAACTGTAAAATGGTATGTGTTCATGATCACCTGACTCCATAAACCGAGGATTAAAATAAAACACCAAATAGTGTGGCACTGTCACTGAAGGAATGAGGGTGGCGACACTGGTCCTGTGACTCACTGGTTGCGGGGAAGAGACCTGCTTTTGTATCTCTCCAGCCTCTGACTCACCAGCTCCGATTATTCATGCCGGGGCAATTTGGAGGTCACCACACCTAACCATCTGCTCCATCCCTCTGCCACCACTCTGGCTGACAGCTGAACAAGTGATATATTTGCCTCTGGGCTGCTGCAGTTGACATCCCCTGCCATGGTCATGCCAAAGCTGTGGCAAAGTTCAGCTTATTTTAGTACGCTGGCTGTGAATTGTGGTGGCTGAGGGCTGCGAACTGTGGTGGAAGCAGTAACCTCTTCAGCCACCAGCAACCAGGGAGCACTTAGGCACAGTCTGGCTGTGATGGAAATCTCCTCCCCCACAGTATCATGCACATAGCTCTCCCTGGCATCGCCTGTTTTGGAGGGGAAGTAATGCAGGAATAAAAATAATGTACAGTAGTTTGGCATTTTCCTTCTCAAATATATATTAGTTCAGGTGGTAGTGATAGTTTTTACGGTTTTATTTTCAAGCAAAGACTTTCATCTTTGAAAGAAATTCAAGGGATCGTTTTCATTTCTTGAAGGCTGTTTCCAAGTGCTGTAGACTTAGCTGCTTTAACAATGAGTCAGTCTCAACTAGGAAAAGCCATTTAAAGTTACGGAGGAAAAACAGAACCTTTTTGTGCACGTGAAGGCCAATTATTTTAACAGGAGAGCTCCAGTGTAATATGAAAAACAAAATGACCCACATGACAATTCACTGGAGGAAGGCTCAGAGATTGCCTGAGGTCAGTTATATTTTTAGGTTTTGAAAAATTTGGAAGTAAATTCTAGAGCTGGAAAAATGTTGACTTACAAACTCCTCTTTATAGAGTGGCTGTAAGTCTGTCTTTCTTCAGCTGTGCTTTATAGTCGTAAGCACACACGTGAACATAAAGTAAATATAATTGTTTACTATCTTTTTTCAAGAGAAGAATACTGAGGAGATGGCACAAAAGAAGGATAACTATTAAAAGCACATTGTTAAGCTTCCGAGATTCCTCCCATTTTCATTTACACTGTTTGGACAAGTGTCCAGATGCACACCTTTTGAGTTGCCAATGGTGTAGGACGCACATTCAGATCACTGCTGTTTATAAAACGTAACCCTTTCTTTTCTGAAAAGCTTGCACTCCCCTGACCCAAATTCTCCTCTGCTTTGCCTACTTACAGCTTGTATATGCTACAGATGATTGTTCTTTCATTATTTAAGCTGAATACCAAGCAGCAGATCTCCAAAGATACTTGATTTGATATCAGTTGGTCCTTTATTGATTTCTAAATTCAATACCTTAAAGACCAGCTGCAGCAGCTTGACCCCATGACTTCACTCTCCTTTCACATAGACATGACCAAAGTTTGATTCCACAGAAGCTACAAGGTTTTATACCTACAAAAAACCAGAGCAACCTCAGAACAAGCCCCAGTAACTGATTTCATTGAGACCAATTGTGTTTTTGTTGCCCTCTTTCAGGAAGGGAATTACAAAACAGCAAGTACAAAATAGTAACTGACAACTATTTGACATTATTTTGTGCAGTATATCCTCAGCAGCCCAATTTCTGTCAATTCTCTGCTGTAAATCCTGATTAATTCCACTAATTTTTGCTACCTTTTGGCTGATGCAGAATAAAATTAATGTACCATATGCATTGTGTATACAAAAAGATATTGGCCAGGCTCAGCTTGTCCTATGTTTATTGCAGTGCACTGTGAAGCTAGTGAGTGGAGTCCATGGAGCCCTTGCACAAAGAAAGGAAAAACATGTGGTTTCAAAAGAGGAAATGAAGTAAGGGTCAGAGAGATCGTACAGCATCCGTCAGCAAGGGGCAATCCTTGCCCAGCTACAAGCGAGAGCAGAAAATGTATTGTACAAAGAAAGAGATGTCAGAAGGAAGGAAAAGGTACCACGTTATCATCATCATAATATGAGATTGGTATTGTGCTTGTTTAATAACTCACATCTGAAATCACAGGCCTCGATTGCAGGCTTCACCAGACCTCCCATTGATGTGGTGTTCTTTGGGCTGGAGAGAACTATGCCCTTGCCTGGAGTAAATAAAGTCCTAACACTGCTCAAAAAATGTGCTTTGTGTGATCTAGAGAGGACAGGGTGGGTTGGATGGGAAGGCACATTCTCTCTCGGTTATGCTGAAAGAGCTGCCAAGATGAGAGGTTGCATGTGGGGCTGAGAACGAAGAGCTCCATCGTAAAACATGTATGGTGGTAGTTGTTTGTTGGGTATCAGGCAGCCAAGTTTCACACTTCAACCGTGGGATTCCTCCAAAATGATTCCTATTTCATGCTTCCCTACAGGTAAGACCATAACTCTTGCAATTGCAGTGCTGTGGCCTCTCTCCCACTCTGAACTCCTACTAGCTCTTTCTGAACATCATGGCCTGATCCTGCTGCCTGCATCTGGTTCATGGAGTCCCAGCATGGGAGAAAGACCACAACACTGTGTAGCAGCCAAGGGAAACTCCGCTTGGTTTCACCCAATAAGCAATAGTGCCATCAGAGCCACCCCTCCATGCGAGCCAGCTTGTTGGACTTATTGCTCATCACAGCACCTAGTGAATGGTATCCCGCATGTTAAGAATGGGAGATGCTTAAGAAGGCTATGAAATAATAATTTATTCAAATTTCACCCGGTAGAGATTGTTGTTGTACTGTTCCTTTTTCTCCCCTTCTTGCAGCAGGGAAGTTACTTGCTCTATCCTGGGTGCAGTTACTCTGGTTGGCACAGGAGTGTTGATGGAATATTTCCTTTTCCCCAACCCTCCCTTTTTCCCCATCCTTCCCTTTTCCCCATCCCTCCCATTTTTCCCATCCTTCCCATTTCCCCATCCCTTCTATTTCCCTTTCATCCCAACTCAAAGGTTTCGCCCCTTTTGAGGATGAGTGGAACAGGTGGTCCCCCTGTGTGAACATCTGTGAGCCAGCATGAGCTGCTGGTACCAAGTAGTAATTTACTGTTTCATTGTTAAATTATTTCTAGGGTGTAAATTATCTCTAGCAATCTCTACAGATTACTTATAGAAATGTTAAAGGGGTTTGGAGCTTGTAATGCTCTGGAAGCTTGGCTTGTTCCCTAGGGATATACCTCATGAGAAGGAAAATACCTCATGAGAAGGGAAATAACATTAGGAGGAGGATCTGACGAACCAGATAGCTACAGGTTCCTCCTCCCCCTTAGCCAAGAACTGGCTAGACCTATTGATTTATGGGAGCCTATGGGATAGATGTCACCTCCTCGTCCTTGTGTCAGGCAGTGCCTTGGTAGAGGGGTGTATCTGCCTCAGGGGAGCAGCCACGGCAAGCTATTCACGGATTCCCTTATGCTTGGAATCTACGTCCAAAATGTCCATGCTTGCTTCTGCTTCTGCCCAGTGGCACAACCTGAAACACAGACTATCATTAGCCTATTGTAACTGGGGGAAGTGTCCTCTTTTTGTCTACCAAAGCTAATTTTGCCAGAGTGAAAAATGTAATTTTGGAACGGTGATGTTGGGTTTTTTTGAGGTGATAATGATGTTGTGTATTTGCTTATGGCAATTTGGCAGTCTCTTCAGATTGGACAAGCCATTTCTCTTTGAGAAATGCTTGCTGTCCCCGTGTACTTTAGAAGAAGTACTCACTTAATTTACTGTCCATCCTTATTTTATGGGATCTGAGTCAAACCATACTTTAAAAATACTGCACACCACAAGAATTCATTCACAATCATGAATCTTTTTCTTTCTTTTTTTCTTGCAATGTGCATAAAGGTGGGGGTTTTTCTTACGTTTGAGCAAGTCACAGGTTATATTCTAGCACTCAGGAGACAATTCCTTTGAAATCAATGCAGACAGATGGAACCCGTGTTCCAACTCTACCCATGCCCTTGGGATTTGAGAGCCATGGGTCTGAGAGCCATTTTTTTTAATGTTCTGAAGTCCTCCATTATATACTCCTCAGTATCCACAAAAGCTGTCCTGTTCACTTTCACACACCTTCACAGGGAGATGAATTTACATTTTTTTAAAAGAAGATAATTCTTAACAAAACTGAGGGAATTCACACATAAAACATTAGGTTAAAATAGCTCTAAGGAATGGATTATGGTGACAGGCCAGGAAACAGAATTAAGATAGAAGTTTTCCTTCTGTTCCTACTGGATTGTGGAAATGAAGCTTTCCAACTTAAACTCCAGGCAACTTATCTTTTCTACTGCTACTGTCCCCTATTACACAGAGAAAAACTTCTGTTCTGCTTTGAACAGAATAATTGCACGAGAAACCAAGCCAGCCTCTGTTCTTATGGCTAGCTGCATTCAATCGGTGAGAGCAAAAGGAGGTAATAACAAAAACACTTTGGGAAAGGGAAGAGAAAGTAGATACACTTGCATTTACTGTTAAGAAATATCGAAAATGCTCTTTTGTATTGTATGGCTTCCCATTGCTGCTTGGGCATTGCTTTGGAGTTTAGCTTTCACAGCATCAGCTTTTGAAGTCTAGCAGCAGACCCAGCAGTCTGCTAACCTTTTCTCTGCAGCCATGAAGAGAGCGTTAGCTCGGCCATTTCCATGCTGAATAGATGTCTGTGGCCAAGGGAGTTAGGGCAAAGACCACATGATGACGGGGTATGCTCGTCACAGATGCCTCAATGACTTTGCTCGAGAAGTTGAGGTCAGAGACAGGATGTTAGTCAGTTAAGTCGCTGCTATCACACAGAACCAAGGGCATGTTTCTGGAATGGCTACATAAAACAAGATAAAACGGATGAAGAAGGGGTTTTTTTATTTGTTTCCATCTGCTGCTCTGTCATTAAAGCTGGTGAGATCCATTACAACTCATTTTTTTCCCTCACTGGCTATAAAATGAAGTTTTACTGGGAGAAGGTGCTAGCATTTACAGAATGAATAAAAATAAATGGGAATAATGAGGATACAAATAGTCTAACTAGCCTAAAAGGTTCTTTTTACTCATTTTAGCACTAAATTAGTTGATCCTACTGTATTTAATGTGGTAATTCCCATGTGTTTCACATACAGGCTCCTTTTATACCTCAGTCCCATCCAAACTTTACTGGATTTTATTTCATAATTCTCCTCTTTTAATCCCATGATGAGTTCTTTTTAGTCTGCATGATTTTAAGTTCCGGTTTCTTCTGCCTTTCTTTCCCTCACATTTTTTGTTTTGTTCCCTCACTGTTACTTTCACCTTCCCACACTTAGCTTCTTCTTGACTCCTACCTGCCACTGATAGACACACGTTGAGAGTCAAGTTTCCTGTAGCCATGTCCACTAATGGCAAATGGCCAAATAGATGTATTGGAAAAGCATAACTTGCAAGGCTCTTCAAACACTGCAAATTATCCATTAATATTATTCCTTTACCTTAACAAATGTGCCCTGGCCAAACAAAAGTCCCTTTGAACTGCTGTCAGGAAATGTGTGAGATTTACTTTTATTGGCCAAATATCAGAATTGAATACGAAAGTATCTGTGGGGAAGGAATTGCATGTTTTCACGCATGAGCAATTCTGCCAAGAAGAGAACATTCACCGTATGACTTTCTGTTGATTCACAACTAAACCCCCCAGTGAGCAGACAGTTTTAAGTGCCTCCAGAGAACATGTTCTGGTCAGTTTGAAGAGACTAAAAACACTCACCAAAAGACTAAGTGTGAAGTCATGAGCAAGGAAAATATCTTAGAAAGTTGGGTGTTATGCAAGCCAACTGATAGGCTACATTGGTTACACAGTTCTATTGCTGTAAACAAATAAATAATGCATTTCAATCGTTACTTTTTCATATCTTGATTTATTTGCATGCTGGTGGTATTTAGATGTTCAAAGTAAACAACCAGTGTTAACTGTGTCCCGTTCTGTGCACGCATAGACCAAAGAAAGTTCCTGTTCCTAGCAGGCAAAAATTTAAAAATTCACCATGAAGACACGGTAAGATGAACGTAGAATAACATATTTCTTTTTCACCACGGGGTGTAGGAATTGTCACCTTGTAGAGTCTGAAAGCAGGATAGTGTCATGAAAGGAAGAGGGGCAATTTTAGTTAAAATTCACAAGACAGCAACCCCCTGGAGGCAAGATAGCTTGTCAGCTAATGGTTTGTGCTGCAAGGGGAATACAGATATTATGCCGTGAGTACATCTGCTTATTCAAAGGTGAATTGCCCGTTAGAGAATAAGCTACGAAGAGTCTGTCCCTATACACTCCACACATCAAAGATAAAAGACTCTTCCCAGGGCAATGGAGGCCCACATCAGCCCAATAATTCCTAGGTGTACTATTTTTAAAGAAAAACAAAAAAAAGGAATTGGGGGAAATTCTGGGTATTTTATTTTTTGTACTGAGTATTTTTACTAATCACATTTATCCCTAGTATTGCTATGTGGGAAAGTAAGATATTCCAATCCAAGCTCATTCCAAAAGTCACATCCTTTCCCTCATATATAGCTCAGTGGCATTCAAAATAAAAGGGCTAGAGCATGTGGGCCGGGGAGGCATCACAGCCCACAGTTCGCTCGTGTAACTGTGAGAGATGGGGTGTCCTGTGTGAAGGTCACTAGTGTGGTTATGGTTAATGACCTTACTCCATGGCAGGTCACAGGACTTCTGAAGCCTCAAAATGAACAGAAAGCTAATTACTGCATCCCTGTGTTTACATACTGCATACGCCAATGGGTCATAACTCTGGCCTTTGCGAGCCTGTGTTACTATAATTGAGGAATCTGTCTTGTGAAGAGTTTGGTTGTTTATTTTCTGTTTGTTGCTGCCAAGAGGACCTCTCATTTCCTTTCCTTGCAGGGGTTTTGACTCTTTAACTTTAACACATTTCCAGCCTCCGAGAGTTAAGGCTGTTGGGACCGGGAATACGTTTGTGGCAACATGAAGTGAAATGGTGTCCTGGGGATGCCTTGAGCAAGGCAGGGCACGGACAGCACAGGGCTGCCCACTGCCGCCGGCAGGCACACGGAGGGGTGATCAAGAAAAGAGATCTGGGTGAGAAGGGTTAAAAGGGGAAAAATAGGACCAATATGAGACGGAGAGATTTGTAAATCCAAAATAGTAGAGGATGTACTGGCTTTACAATGCAAGGGCTGAAGAGGTTTGAAAAAGCCATTTTTAAGCTTTGATCATAGCATTCTCAAAATTTAATCACAGCCAGTTTTGAAAGTCTTATTAAGTTACTACCTGCAAACAGAGACCTTAAAATCGGAACTAATTCATAATAATACTGTGTTTTGCTACAGGTATGTTTATTTTGTTTGTGTTAGTGTGAACATAAAATTCTCATCATACCTCCCAGTTCTCACAGACACGTATCAACCATGTAAGCAGGTAGTACATACACACTGCGTGCCTGTGCACGTACGGTACTATACATGTATGCTTGCTCTGTGTACATGCATGCCATGCCAAGGCTGTATTCTCTGAATAATATGCATCTCGACAAACAGTCAGTCTGGAAATGGCTGTGGCTATTAGCCAGCCTGTCAGGCCCTCAGGTATCAAAATGGGTTTTAGCCTCACAGGGTGCTGGGCTGATGCTGTCTCTGTGTTCCTCGGGAGATGTTCTCCTCTCCTGCCACCTCTCGTCTCCTCCCCGTCCCGGGGGGCCTGGGAACAGAGGTCACTCAGCCGCCCTGAGGTCCTCTGGAGCACGTTAGAAAAAACGTGCTGGACACACTGCTGATAAACAGCACCAACCTCAAAGTAACAGGAATGGTATCAAATCTGAGAAAGAAGAGTGTGGTCAATTGCTCCCGTAAGGAAAGTAAATCAGAAAAAAGCTGATTGCATTCTTCCATTAAAATGTGAACAATGTGAAAGCTGTTATCCTCGAATCGCTAAACCAAATAAGGGATAGAAATCAGCTCTTTTTCTCTTTCTGATCTTCCCTTCTGGTGCCTCCTTGTGCTCCAGAATGGGCTGGCTGACTATCTTTTAGATGCGTGAGCTCTGTAGGAAAAACAGGAGGGAATACAAACCTCTCATGAACTCCTCTTCCTCTCCCTTCCAAAGTGCCCATCAGGTATTCATTCAGCACCAGATTTCCAGCACCTGCCTAAAATCTTCCCTCTTTATTAAAAATGTTTGGTATTGAGAGGAGCAGCTCCAGCTCTAGAAGGTGAAATCCACAGTTATGTCTGTACTGCTACAGAAAAGCAGGTAAAGGTCCGCTCCTTGGCCACAAGGCCAAGGGCCACCTTCTGGCTTTTATCCAAACTGGCTGGGGCTATTCCCCCTGTAGTAGTTTTGACTGGGGAAGAGGGATGGCTGTTGCAGGTCAAACAGGGTCCTGCAACAAACCACCAGTTATGCTGTGCAGACACACAGGGATCTGCCTGGTCTCTGACCTTCTTCCCTAGTACAGATGTACTTGACGTACCTATGGCACCTTCACCTTCAGCAAATTCACAGTGTTGAGTTTCAGGGAGAGACAAATAGGAAACTGTGGCTTCCCTCTCTTCTAAGCTCAGGGCAGAGACCATGTGCAAAAGAGCTGAGCATTGTCCTCTCTTACCCCACATCACTTCCTTGCCCTGCCTGCACATCCTCTCTTGCCTGTCTTTCTCTCCACAATGGTCTTTCTATCGCTTTTTGCAGTTGACGCTTCCAAAGTCCTTGCCCTAACTTCTAGTGCTTTAAGGAGCTCTTTCTGAGGGAGGGACATTTTTGTCACAGCTGGAAGAGGAAATGAGCCTCTTCCAGGCTGCGTGCCATGGCAAGATATCTTGACAACTTCTTTCTCTTGACTCTCCAGAAGACCACAGCAAGCTGTTTTCTCAACTTTGGGCAATATTACCACAAAGTAAAGGCGAAGGGAAGTGGCTGCTGACAGCAGGGCTCACCCAGCCCTTGCCACCTGGAGATCTAAAACCCTCGCTATTTTGGCCTGTGTGTCCTGGAAAGAAGAATAAACGCAAGAGAGAAGTTTGCTAGTACATCTATCAAATTTAGTCCAAGAATGCAAAACATTTGGGGTATGTGAGTTACAGAGTAAATTAGGCAGTGGATATTTCAAGTCTAATGGTCACACATGCAGCACTGTTTAATGAGCTAAATCCTGAGCTGTGGAACACTTCCATGTATAGCAATGCTGTTATAACACTGCCAGTTGTGGCCAGCAATGGCACTCATTCACTATTGTATTATAGCCGCGCTTCTCTTAAAGGGCCTGATCCAAGACCCACTGAAATCCCATTGACTTCAGAGTACTTTGGATCTAGCAGTGAAGAAGGGATTTTCAGCATTCCTTTGTAACAAAGTGAAAACAAAGGAGCACTTTTTGGCTGCTCTTTCTCCTCATCTTACTGGATATTTGTCTGTTCTTCCCCACCCAGGCAGCTCTGTTTGCTTTTCCCCACCCAGGTCTCTGCATCTCCAGTCTCATCGTCTCTTCTCAGCTCACTCTCCCTGCCAGCTCTGACACCTGATGTAGCCTTTGGTCTGCTTAGGCTGCCACCTCCCAGCTCTCTTCCAGCCTTAGAGCTCTGAAAAAGAAAACACTCACTGCCATAACTTTCTTTTACAAAGGTTCAAAGGAGCTTCAGAGTGTTTCCAATGAGGTGGTAACATCCAATGTTATTACCAGAGACTTTAAAATCAGGAGAGAGGTTGTGGGAATCTTCATCATGGAAGATTTTTAAGGATGATAGACAAACATCCATCGGAGACAGTCTGAGTATAGTAGTCCAGCTTCCTAGCCTAGTAAGGGACTAGGTAACGCTTTGCCACTTTGCCAGTTGCCTTCAGTGAGACTTCCACAGAGATACAGCCTATTGCACATTTACAGAGTGCAAATCCAAGTATCTCTATCGATTGACATCAATATAGGGCCTCCTGCTGTCTTTACCAAGCTCAGACTTTTACTTGGGCTTGACCCAAGGAACTGAAATGAACTTCCCTTTCATTTTTTCTAGTTTAGTCATTTGCATTGTTGAGATATCCGTTCATCTTCCTCTTTGCGTTCATCAGCTTTGAATCATTGTTATAGGAAGGGTGTAGGGCTGGAGTTTCTTACAGAAAATTTCAGTGAAATTGTTACACTAATTAACCAGAGATATTAGCTAGCACCTCTCTGCCAATTAAGCTATGTATATTTTAAGAGCAGACGAAGATTTGTCCCATGAGGGCCATATTGCTGCATGCTTAGGCCTGAAAAGAAATGAGCTAATATTATTTTTCAGTAATTTTTGTTGAAGAAATTTTGCAGTGGCAAGAAATTGAAGGGGAGAAAAAAACCCCCCACATTTATCATTTAAGGATGTGATGGACACGCAAAATTGAAACTTCCTACTTTTTCTATTTTTAGTTCCTTGAAATCCAAACTGGTATCAAAAGAATTAACCAGGGGTCCTTGAGTGAAATATACACAGGTGATATTAAAGCTGGAATGTAACAATTAAATGTGGGGATTTTTATATCATTTTTTGGTTTACAAGCAAAATGACCCAGTAATGAAATTTCTCAATTCTAATCTAATCCTCCTCAATATCTGTGGCAAACAGTAGCCCCAGTATAAAGATTTACAGCTACAGTTATGTCTCTGCTTTGTTCTTAAGCATGTATTTACTTCTGCCCATTTGCTTTCTGAAATTCTCTCTCTCATTTGTCATCTGAAGAACTCCATTTAAAAGGAAAACAGGCTTCAGACATGAAACACAGCTACATTCCTGAAACATGAGATGAACAACCTTTAATTCACGCAACCTTTCATTTACAGTAATGTTTAATGGATGGGCCAGTTTCATTATGGACAATGCTTCTCCCTGTCATTAGCCTGCAGAAAGGTTTAAAACTCTTAAGCATTTAAAGGAACGTTGTTTCAGCCTCTGTACTCTTTCCTTCCCTCCTTCCCCCCCTCCTCATCACCCTTTCTGACTGCCCTTGTTCTAAGCGCATAATCTAAACGCTGTACTCTGCAAATTGCACTTATTGTTGGCTTGGAGCTTCGGAGGACCCTTCTGAACACTTTTTATACAAACCCTAACAAGGTCAGAGTTGGAAAAATCTCAGCTGGTGGACTTGGATCCCATGAGCTAGTGACCATTTATAATTAATATTAATGAATGGCAGACGACAGATGTTTATTGCTTAAGTAGAAATGTGCATTGCTAAACCAGAAGGATTTAGTTTAAACCCAGAGGAACTGACTTTATTTCTTGTATGGATGTGGGTGGTGGGAGGGAATGCCAGTGGGTGATCCAGCCCCTGCTACCTTTAAGCACAACCAAGGAAATGATATTCCATAAAAAAGGATACTGAGCTCTCTATTTCACTGAAGCATGAAGTTTAGTCCTTCAAAACATTAATTGAAGTAAGGAGGACTCTCTGTCCACTTCAGTGGCTCTGATTTTCAGCAGTAGGGGTTTTTATCCATAGATCCCAAAGCACTTACAAAAATTAAGGAACTCTTATGTCCATTTTACAGTTTTGGAACTTGGGGAAGTCATATGAAGACCATATTATAAAGAAAAAGAGGTTCGTCACTGAGACGAAGGATCACATTCCCAGCCACAGTATATTTTATGTTGCTGGATTTTTTTCTGCAGTGGTCTTAAATCAAACTAAAGCTGTGATGGATAAATCTCTTGAGTTTAAATGTGACACAGTGGAAGATGGAACATGGAGATGCAAGAGTCTCTGTTAATCCCTCTGGATACTACAGTCTTAAGGTTGATGGAACCTCTGTTTCCTAACTTAAAGCAATTCATTCTTTCAGAGCACATAAACTAACTTCCTGGACACAGAGACATCGTGGGTAACATTTTCAAAAGTACTTTTTTAAAGTAAATTCTTAGAGTTTCTGGTTGAGGTTGGCATAAGAGTCTGTTTGCTCTAGATTCTTTGGACAAAGCATCCTGCTCCTTTTGGTATCTTACCACAGGATGTCTGCACCGTTTGCTCTTTTCTTGCCCCTGAGGTTTCTACATTTCTGTATGACAGTCTATAAAGTGTTTTTGAGCATGTCATACCAGACTTTTGCAAAATATTATTGGTTTTAGTGGCTACAGGGTTGGTCTCAGGTGTTATAGAAGAGTGCCTAAGGAGTTGCTAGCTAAAGCAGGTGGCACTCAGATCTGTAGAAATAGTGAGTAGTTTCTCCTTTTGACTAATATAAAAGTTCCTGGACCAAGCAGGACTTAGTTACTCAGTTGTAAAGAGAAGCATGAACATGTTATTTGACTGGTGTACAGTGGTCTTCATCTGGAGGCGTGAGACAGCTGGAAAGAGAGACTGCTGGTCCCCACAGTCCCAGTTTTCAGAAGCTAGAGAAGGTCCTGACTTCTTGCAATACATTGTAGTACAGAAAATATCACTCACTGAACTTTTGCTTTGGGATCCCTAGAACCTTTTTGTAGGCCTACAGTTCGGCTCCCACAACCAGCCCTGCTGTATGGGCTATGCATACACCACAGGCACACCTGGAAGTGTGAAGTCTAGGATTGTTACCAATTTACCAGCACCACTGTTGCACTTTTAAGACACCAGCCATGCACCAAGCAGAAAAATAAAACGTGTCTACATGCCATTGTATACTGCTGGTGGGAGCTGTGCTAGAGACAATGCAGGGCAGATCTCCTGGTGGGATTGCTAAGGGGCTACAGACTTTCCTTAGCACTTGGTGGTGCCCTCTGTCATGAGAAGCTGCTTTGTCATCTCAGTGGGGGCTGCATCTCCTCTAATCTTTGGGCCGTGTGACCTCCTTCGTATCCAATTTAAATGGTGTAGTGGTCAGTTTGTAAAGTATACTAAGTGAAGTGGAGTCCAGTGATGCACTGTCACACGGCATACTCATTCTTCACATTCCACTTCAAGCTACTCATAAAGCCGGCTGCTCACTTCAGTGTGCAAAGCTGTGTTACTACAAACAGCTCTAAAGGCACAGTTCATTCCCAGAGGGATTTAAAAAGAATAAACTTATCACATTCTTGGGAAAAAAAAAAAAANGTGTAACTATCAAATGCAGTTGGGAAAAAAAAAAAAAAAAAAAAGACAGCAAGACTGCCTGGATCAAAATTACATGGATAATTTCTATCTGTGATTCATTTTAAATTGAAGACTTACGGGCAATGTTAAAATACTTGCATTCATGCGTGTCCTCGATGACCCCTACTTTGAAATCTTTTTTTTTAATATTTTATAGGGTTGAATTTTGCAAAGGAATGGAAAATACCAGATTATCAAAGTCATCACATTTCCCAGAAACTTGTTGATTTCAATGATGTCCCAGTGGAAAGAAGGCAGGTTTTGAAACAACTTTGCCTCTGTGTTAGGTTTCTGCCTCTTATCCTGTTGGCTCATCCATTGGGTTGGCCTTTGGCAAACCACCTGGCAGGCTGACAACGACTTGAGAGTCTGAAAACCTGAGATCCCTTTAACAGCATCTTGGTCACCCCAGCTCCCCAGGCTTCCTAGGTCTAAGCTCTGAATCACTTTGGCTTAAAAACTTCCTGAGCCTTTTACAGACGCTGCCCAAGAATCCTGGTGATCCCCATCCCCTTCTCTACCAGCTGCTCTCTACCTGGTGGACTGCTAGGCATCCTCTCAGTAGGTGAGAAAAACTCTTCAGAAACATACGGAGATGGCCAAAATGAAATGTCATGTCACCTTTTTTGAAAGGGGACCTTTGGAGTCCCTGATCTGTATGAAATTTAGAAACCTGACCTACCATTTTAATCAGTGTGAAAATGTGTTTGGAAATACTAGCACTACTTAGAGAGTGATCATTGCTTTGAGCAGCTGAAATAGTACACATGCACTGGAGATACGAAACAGAAAGAAACAGTAGTTTTTCAACACCTTGTTTTGAAAAGTATCCTTGAAAGGAAATTCTCCCTTCGTTTATACCAGAGACCAACCTTGGTGACCTCCGTGTGTTTGGGCAAGTACAACAGAGGGCAGAATCGGGCCTCCAGCAAATTTAAGTAATAGCACCCTGGCTCTGGGCTGATGGTTTTGCTGAGTGGATCCGTCAGGAGCTGCCATTCCCCTGCCTGTGAGCTACTGCTGACCGGCTGATCCATCCGTCAGGCCGGCCTGGGTTACCTGTGGGACACACATGGGCTCCCATCTACCTGTCAGCACAGGTGACTCCCCAGGTGGGAACGCAAACAAACTGCGCTTAGAGCAAGGGGACAAGTGAACCGTGCAGAGCAGGGCCAGAAGGGCATCCTGTTGACTCCTCGTCTTCCTTTACCTTCCTGGCACACTAGGAAATTTAAGGAGATATAAGGATGGGGCTCCAGGAGGTGCAAATAGTTGCACTTATACCAGCAAATGAAATGGTGGAAGATGCCCAGGTTCCCTGGCCCTGGTGTCTAGTACTGGGGCAGGAACTACTGGCCTGGTCCGAACTTTAAGCATTGACACTCGCAAATCACCTCCAGAATCCATACTCAGTCATTGGTATATCCCAGCTCTGAGCTGTGGTCACTTAGGGAAAAAGGCATTCTTATGGATGCATCCAAATATGGGGGTCATATCAGTATCTTCTGCATTGGCAGGTTACATTAATGCAATCAGTTTAAGTAAAGCCAAGGAAAACGTCTTTTCTTGTTTATCCCTCCCTTCAGAGCACTTTGAGTACAAATCTGAGTTCTAAAGAAACAAGTTTCTTTGGGTGTTTTCTCCTTTTTACTATTGTACTAGAAAGAATTCAAATGTCTGCTGAGGCACTAGCATCTGTCTCTTATCATGTATAACTTTTCTTGATTATTTCTAGAGAGGCAGACTAAACATGGGGCTCTGACATAATGCAGCATCACATTTTTATTTCTGGTTTGCTCAAAAGCCTGCATCAGCTGAACTAAGTCTCTAAAAAGGACTATATTTATGACCTCAATCTGAGCTAATGGGAGGGCTTGGATTGTTGGTGTCCGAAAGGAAAGCAAGCTATTATAGATTTCTGCCAATATCCTGGCACTCTAACAACAGGGTAAGGGGTTTTGGTACCAATCACTACTATAGCCAATCTTTGTCTTGGCATCTGATTCCATTAGTCTTAAAAGAGGTTTATAAGGTGGATTTGGACACACATTTACCTTTTTTGCTACTTTTAGGAGAACTGTAAAAATTAAATCCCATTCAGAAGCCACCATTAATAATCTCAGAGCAAGCTCTGCAAGAAAATGCCACTTTCCTAAATACCAGCATGGTGTATGTCGCTTCCCGTTCTTAGCAATGTGGCCTGGTTTTTCTGCTCTGCTAAATAGCCATTACTTTCCTGTCCATGGAAGCTGTGTTCAAACTTCATAAGCTGTGGGTTCTTATAAGATGAAAGCTGTTATGTAATTATAAAATTGCTGTTGTTAGCACAACACTAGTCCTGATTAAAACAAGGCTGCTAACAAATTCCCTTAGTCCCAACAGACAAGTGCAAAGGAAATAAATCCCCACAGGCTCTGGTTTGAAGAGACAGCCGTAAATGTCTCCACAAACAGCAAACAGAACTCATTACAGAAATCCTCCTCCTCTGGCCGCTTCTTTGACTGGAGGATATTCTTGTATTTTCAGACATTGGCAATCTCTTTTCTATGGCACAGGAAAGCCAGATCCAACCCATTTCCATTGCAAAGAGGTCACCAAAACAGTTAAGCCAGGGACTTTCCATAAGTCTTGCTTATGAGCTTATGAGTGTAGCAGTGTCATTTCCCAAGCAACCCACAGAAGAAATGATCCTTTCCTGCTTCCCATACACCTAATGGAGTACAACTTGTTCTTTATCTGCTACAGCAGCAAAGCCTGACATCTCCTGTCCTAGAATAGCTGATCTGCTCAGCCTCCTCTCTTTCCTCTCTGCCTGCTTTATGCAAAGAGCTGTTGCACAGGCCCGATTATTCCTGTATTTAGATGTAATGTTCTTGTTCCCCCTGATGTGTCTGTCTCAGCATTGTCCTCTTCTTGCAAGGACATGCTAGCACACATAAGATAAATAAGAACATTTTTCAAGTGAATACGACCTAGTAGTCCAGATCCTATTTTCAGAGGCAAATGACACTCAAGGATCCTAAATCTCATAGAAAGACTTCTGTAGGTCTCAGGCTCCAACATTGCTTAGAGTCTACATCGAAAGAACTATTTCCATTTTCAAGAGGAGATAGGGCACGTAAGTACAAGTTAGTCACTAAGTCCCCTAATGCTGTTGGGCAACCGTTAGTGTCAATATCATTTGAGGTATCTTGGGTTATCTAAGATCACCACATAGGACTGTGGATATGACACATACCCTAACACCTGAATCCATGTGGACTGGTATGTGAGAGCCAGTTAGGCTTTCCTCATACATCTCAACAGCAGGAGAACCTATGTTTGGTCAAATTAATTGCTCCTTGAACGCCTTTGGACCATAGCTCCTTTAAAATTTTTACACATATTCACTTCAGCAGTTGGTGCATCTTCAAGACTAAGCAAGGCCAGGAGATGCACTGAGCCATGTAGCACCTAGGTAGTACTGAAGTTGTTGACCTTCACCACTCTGGTCACCTGAAAATCTAGTGATTATAAAATAGGGCCACTATAACTAGGAAAACAATGATTGCTGCTAAGAAAGTTATGCTGTTTGAATGTCAAAAAGACATATCAGATGAATCAGCCGCTAGTGGCTTGTGAGTGAAAGGAGACTGTCCTTTGCATCACTTGGCAGTTGGGGGGTTGGAGGCTTGTTATTTTGGCAAGTAGTGTGAGTATATGCTGCAGCCTGTGTTCCAGAACAAAACGTGTCACTTTTCTTGAAAGTGAGAGTGATCTACTCATTTGCATAGTATGCCATGACTGTATTGTAGACAGAGCTGTAGTAAGTGGGTTTAGAGCCCAGAGCATGATCCTCTTACTGGTATCTTCACTCAGCACATGTCATGCTGTTGTTGTCCAGGTCGTGTCATGAGGAAAGGCTGACAGACTTATAGTCTAAGAGGACTAGAAAAAGTCTCTGAGAAGGGTGCAGGCAGGTGGGAAGGAGGGTGACACAGAGTGGTGGCACTTAGCCCCCAGGTTTTGTCCCTCTGCCAGGTAGGTAGGTATTGGGGTGCTGGTACTGGAGCTCCAGGAAGCAGGGAAGTGCTGAGAGGTCAGCCGAGGCTGGGAGGGGTGTGAAAGAACACTGTGGCACGTCACAGCTGTGGCTTGTGGTCTTTTATTACAGCTCTTCATCTTATTACAGTGTGGTGGGGAGGATTTTGTGGTCCGTGGTGACATGCACAGTAGAAGCGCCAGGACCCTTCCAGATAGGGACCTATTACGTTGGTGCCTGCAACCCCAACAGGCGCAGTGCAGTGACTCCTTTTGCCCCTTCTGCTTTCCCAGGGTAAATTTCTTCAGAGGAGGGATCTCTCCAAAAGAAATACACTCATTCCAAATGCCTGACGCCAGATTCTGACCCCTCTGGGGTTTCCATGAGACCTACCCCGTGACAACCCCACAACAAAGCAAAGCAGTTTGCACAATCAGATTTTATGCCTTCCTATGGTGGTTTGGGTTTTCGGTGCCCACGGAAAGGAGAAGTGAACAAATACGCTGCTCTGAGTTCCCTATAGTAATTATAGCTGAATATAATAGGGTGGGACTAAGTGACAATGCCTAAAGTAGGTGAAATCTGGACCCTGCAGTAGTTAATCCATGTCAGCTGTGATTTTTTCAGTAAGTAACCCTCTCTCACATGGTGGTCTTAAGTACCAAGTTCTCCCAAGTTGTGACCAACCCTTCCTCCCTTTACTCCATAAAATACGATTATAGGTCCAGTGGAAACACCACATCTGATGAGATAATGCAAAGACGTCTCTGAAATAATCTGGTTTGCATACTTAAAGATGTGTTCAGCCATGGATTGCATAAATACAGACGCAGGGATTTCTTTGACCAGGGGCTATAAATTAGATTAACAAGAACTCAGCACCTTTAAGCTGATTGAACGTGTAATTATATTGTTGCCTGAATTAATTTCATGCCTGCATTTAATTTGAACTACTGCACTTCTCAAAATTGTAGCATGTCTGTAGATTTTCTTCAATATACAAAGTTGTTATTATTAAAAGCAGTAAAGTATCCCCTATCCACAAGCAAATTCACTGGACAGTGCCTACAGACTAACTCTTCCACTACAGCTGGCTGTATGAAGTTTCGTTTCTGGAACAAAAGCTATTTTAATGCCAAATAGGTACTTCACAGAACGATTAGAATCTCATGAATACACATCTTCATGAGCAAAATATTCTCTTGGAAAATGTTTTATTATCTCCTGTCTAAAATGACTTATCCTTTCTTCCCTTTCTTCCCTTTCTTCCCTTTCTTCCCTTTCTTCCCTTTCTTCCCTTTCTTCCCTTTCTTCCCTTTCTTCCCTT
>VXBO01007998.1:198555-228121 GCA_013400135.1 Rhinoptilus africanus
CCCATATATATATGTGTGTGTTTATATATATATGCATAAAAGGTGACATGTTCAAACACCGAAGGGTTTTCTAACAACAAAATTCTTCACAAGGGAAACTGAAATTTCGGGAGGATACTGTCTTCTAAGTGACATTATTGCATCATTTGCGGCTTTGACGAGCCTCAGCTCTAACGCTGTCCTTGCCTTTTCTTCTTCTCCAAATGCAAAGTAGCTCAGAGATGAACTCATAAACGTAACGGCCCATGTAATTTTTTGCACTTTTCATTTCACAGATAGCCAAATGCCCAAATTTCCAATGAGTTCTCACAACTTTTGGCATCCAGTTCAATGCGCTGCTATGAAGTGGGCTCCAGGAAGTAGCAAGAAGAAGGAAAAATATTCAGGAAGGAGTCTCTGGGAAGAGGAGAGCAGGGATACGAGCAGGGAGAGAGATGTACACAAGGAGGCGGCTCCAGCTACACCCCAGTGCTAGCAGATAACTGCTGATAGAATCTTCCCTTAGGCCTAAACTGAACCAAGGGCTGACTGGAAGTAATATTATAATGTCATATACAAACTCTCATTTTCTAAAATAGCTGTGAAAGGAGCTAAACCACCAGGAAAGGTGACCCTTCTCTGCTTTATTGCATTAGCAGAACAGTACAGGTCCAGAGGGCAGATCTTCTCACAAATGGCAACAGCACGGGGGTGATGCCATTAAAGCACATACAAAATTGCACAGAGGACTCCAAATTAGTCTTCCTCAGAGCAGAAGAGAATTAGGAATTAATTTTAAGCATTTTTCAGAGAGCAGTTTTGCTTTTTCTTTTTGACGGCACTAGTCTAATTAAAACAGGAGCAGTGAAACTGTGCCTAGATAACTCTCCAGCTAGAGAGAGACAGTGTATTCTGAGTATAGCCCCACACAAACATATAGATACGAACATGCTCACCCACAACCGAACAGGAAACCATTGCGTGTCATTCCAACATACTTAAAGGATCGTGGCTAGGAAGTCACAGCTGAAGGATTTTGGCTGATCACCAAGTGAACATTGTCAAACACTGAATGCCTGGAGAGTTTCCATTCAAACAACATTTCATCTTGGGCCAACTGTATTTACAAACCGCTGGAACGAAAGCCCATGCTGTCATTTATCCATTAGTAAGAGCCAGCGTTACAGCTGGGTGAGACGCAGGCTCGCTTCTGCATGGAGCTCTCCCAGTGGTGGCGGCTCCCACTGAGCCTCCCGTGCTCCTTCTGCACATCTCTCTGCACATCTTAGGCGGCGTTGCCAAATTCAAAGAGGGATTCTGCAGGTATGTGGGCATACATTGGGGTAACCTCTGACTGGTCACCTAAAATTTGAGGCCTTATTTTACATTTAAAGCTTTACTGCATGTTTTGGAAACAACAGATGAGGAAGGCAGATGTTTGTCCTGACTTGGCTTAACATGTGTATCTAAACCTTCCCTTGTTCTCCCATCTCAGGCAGCGATGGTAAGGAATGGAGAAGCTGTAAAATAAGCCCATAGAGCTACGCAACAAGAAGAGGATAGAGCATATCCTTACAGCTTAGTCTTATTCCTTGCTTTCTGCCTTCTCTCCACCTCCTCTGGATCTCTCTCCCTTTATCTGACCTACTCCTCCTTGGATGGTCATCTGTTCTCAGAACAAAGCCACTGCCCCTGCACCTACTCCCCCGCTGTGTCCCACTCCCACAGAGCCCACTGAGGCACCAAAAAGCTCACAGCTCTGGTTTTGACTCTGGAATGCACACAATTCCCTGCATTCAGCACCCCCAACAAGAAGAGCTATTGCCAGGTTTGTGGAACTCCCCCAACATTGGTGTAGGAAAGTCTGGATTATCTCTGTTGACATTTAAAAGCATGAAGTGTTTTTGCTGTAACAGAGAGAGAGGTATTATTTTCAGTAATATTGTTACTATTGATATCATAAAATAGTTTGGACAGATGCTTTTCAACACTCGTCCAGAAATTTCTCCATGTCATAGAGGCATAGAGGTCTGCATGGCATTGTCTCAGGAGAGTCTCAAGCGAGGTTGCTTTTAAAGACATCATGGGGATTCATCTAACCACAGGTGAATTTCAGCTGCACAGTTCTGTAGATGAACCAGTTCCACATCTTGTGTGTGACCAGTAGAAGTAGGGAGGTGATTGTCCCCCTGCACCCTGCACTGGTGAGGCCACACTTTGAGTACTGTGTCCTGTTTTGGGCCCCCCAATATAAGAGAGATATCGAGGTGCTGGAGCGAGTGCAGAGGAGGGCAATGAAGCTGGTGAAGGGCCTGGAGAATAAATCTTATGAAGAGTGATTGAAGGAGCTGGGACTGTTTAGTTTGAGGAAGAGGAGGCTGAGGGGAGACCTCATCACTCTCTACAACTACTTGAAAGGACACTGTAGAGAGGTTGGTGCCGGTCTCTTTTCACAGGTAATTAGCGATAGAATAAGAGGGAATGGCTTCAAGCTGCAACAGGGTAGGTTTAGACTGGACATTAGAAAAAAATTCTTTATAGAAAGAATGGTCAGATACTGGAATAGGCTGCCCAGGGAGGTGGTGGAGTCATCATCCCTGAATGTGTTTAAGAGTCATTTAGATGTGGTGTTGGGGAATATGGTGTAGGGGAGAACTTTGTAGAGTGGGGTTGATGGTTGGACTTGATGATCCCAAGGGTCTTTTCCAACCTGAATGATTCTATGATTCTATGTTTAAGTTCAATTCAATGTCATACCTGCATTGGTTTGTAAAGCAAATAGAAGGTATAGAATCATAAAATCACAGAATGTTTTGGGTTAGAAGAGACCTTTGAAGATCATCTAGTCCAGCCCCTCCCTGCCATGGGACAGGTTTCACTAGACCAGGTTGTTCAAAGTCCTATCCAACCTGGTCTTGGACACTTCCAATGATAAGGCATCCACAACTGCTCTGCATAACCTGTTCTAGTATCTAGACACACTCAGCATAAAGAATTTCTTCCTTAGGTCCAAGCATAAATGCACTACACAGTATCATTTCCACATACACAAAGTTTAATGGGTTGGGAAGCTTTATTGGAGAGGTCTGTAGCAGTAACAAAATCCTCAACATCTTACCTTTGTAAGTATTTTAAGGAATAAAGTACTTGAATACCTAATTTTGTAACAATGGTCTAAAGCTTGACTTGAGACTTGGAACACCACATTTTGGTTTGAAGAGGGCCACATGCCTGTGCTGGAACTGACACTCTGTCATGGGATTCATGTTGGAATACCAAGAATCCCCCAGGATATGGGTGTGGTGGGCGTTAAGGGAGAGGAAAGGGATTTTTAAAAGACATAGATGCTGAGCATTGGCAGTGAAGGGGAGGAACATGATGGCTCATTTCCTCGCACCATATGCTCTGGGTCCCAGCCCAAGACAAATTTAGACCAGTCAATAATTAATGCTACCTGGCTTCAGCCATAGGTGTCCCCAAACCAGCTGTGTTTTGGTGGAGTCCATGGAGCTGTGCCCCTGGCTGTGGGGACGGGCTATGAGTGTGTGAGATATTTATACCAGCTCTAAAGCACCAGGAATCCCCAGGGAGTTCCAGGTGCTTTGCTCAGAGTTGGACTGATGGGAGGTGCTAGTCTGGTGGCCGAATTTAGTAGTTTGATGAAGAACTGGACATTTCTAAACACTAGTACTAGTGTCCAGTTTCTAATGGGAGGTGCTAATCCAGGTCCAGTTTTACAGGCTATGGCAAAGCGAGGGAGTCAGAAATTGCAACAGCCTGAGCAAATCTTCTAATGTGCCATCATTTTTGTTTCAGGGAAAAAAAATAGGGAGGAGAAAAGAAAAAAATCCAACAAAGATGAAAGCAAGGAGACAAGACAGGAAAGCAAAGGGCGAGCAGCCCGAAGACAAAACCGAGAACAGAGGGAAAACAATAATAAAACGCAACCGAAGAAAAGAAAAGCCCCAAATAAAGAAGAGAACCTGGCACCCGTCGACACTGCACACTAACAGCCCTCCATGATTGTTTAAGTCTTATGATGCTGCTATCTCTACCAGACCGCCCTGACCGGTGCTTCAACTGTTCAGGCCACAAATGGACAATGCTACCAGTTATTATTAAACTTTAACGACATTCCAAATACTTCCTATATTCTCCAAGCAACCATAGTTTATTAAAGAGATTGACATGAGCCAAGGGAAAAAAAAGAAATCTAAAAATGGGATACTTTAAAACTGTTATATTATATGCTTCCATGCATCTGTAAAAGGCAATTAAGAAATTTTGTATATATTAATAATAGGGTATAAAATATAGCAATATAATAATGAATGACATTCAGATGAACAATGTTCTTTTTCTTTGTAAAATATTTTTCAAGTTATTGTTTAAGTGAGGCAAGAGATATGTCTAAATCAAAGACGCAAATCGTATCCCTTCATATATTGTACATAAATATTAAAAGAAGGAGGAAAACGTTTCTGAAGAGCCAGTAGGAACCCAAGGTTTCACAACCTCTGGTGGAGTGGGATGGGGTTGCCCTGTGGTTCCCCGGTCCGTGCTGCGGACGTGGGTGAGGAACACCAGGGGAAAGCCAGCGGGGCTTCATGAGCTGAGGGAAAAGAAGCAGAGGCATCTGCAGCTTTGAAGACTGAACCCCTCAGGCAGAAGGCGACAGAGCTGAGTTTGAAGAGTGCTCTTATCTGTGGGACAACACAATGTTTTCTGGTCTAAACAGTGGTACCGTGTGTGCTGTTTTATGCTTTTTATACCTATGTGTAACTTAAGTCTACATTTCAAATCTTCTGGTGAATGACAAATCGTATTTGTAGGAGACAATGTTGAGTTAATAAAACCCAGAAAAATAGATCATGTAAGTATGCATTTTTCACAGTGGTGGTGTCTTCTGCTGGGGGAGGGAATCATTTCATAGCTTCACAGACAGAAGAGGATACAATCCATGATGCACATCTAGTGAAAGAGTATCCATGATGATAAATCTATTGAAGGACAGAAATTGCAAACTTCTGTTCAATTTTGCTTAAATTCTTGTCCTAGTTCTTCTTTCTGATGCAACAGAGGTGAAAATCTCCACTGCTTAGAGGACAAACCAACCCCCTTGGTACCATTCTGGCTATATCAGTGGCTAGAGTGACGCAGGAGTGAAGCACAGGCTATGCTATACACTGACTCGCTGCTGGAAATGGATTTACCCTTTACAGGATTATGTTGAGGACCCAACATGCTTCATAGCTGGTGTTCTGTTGCCACGCTTTCCCCAGGGGCAGCTGTCACAGGGGTAACAGCCTGCCCAGTGTGGTGTGTGGACTAGAAAGCATTGGCATGCAAGCCTTCCCGGCCAGTTCCCATCCCTGTTCACTATTTCTGTTTCTCACAGTGTGTTTGACCTTAAAAAAGACTTTGCCTTACGTTGAAGCTTCTCTCTCAGATTGAGGAAGCCTAAGCGACAGGCTTCAGTGACTTTTTGAGGAATACCCTAATCATGCAGACAGTGATGCAGGATAGTTGCCTACATTTTGCTGCAGTAGTATAATAACATGGGTGTTTAAGACTCCCACATCTTGCCTCCAACTTTCATGAGAATTAGTCAAAAATTTCTGCAACCGGTCCCTGATTATATGCATATATTATATTTTTGCTGGTGAGAAGACCTAATAGTTAAAGGCTGAATTTTACAGAGATGAGCATCATATGCATGTAACACTCATCACACACAATGAAGTCTGCATGGGTGAGAGAGAAAAGCAGGGTGTGCGGAATGCCAGTGAGAAGCACCTAACAGTGGGAAACTGGGGTGGGGGTGTCTATCTGTGGGCTCCCAGCTCCATCGTATAACTCATCTACACTCTCCTCCAGAGTGAGCAGGTCTCAGACCCCCACTACTGACCCTGGCAGCAGCAGTCATCTTCCTCCACCAACACCTTCCCACCTTCTTAGCAGCAGCAGCTGAGGAGAATCTGGTCTCAGAGAAGCGGAGGGTGCAGGACCTGTGCTGATGCTGAAGGGAGGCAGAGAGACGAAAGGAGCAATCCTGCTGCTGCCAGACTCAGAGGCTGGCACCAGAAGATGAGGTGCAAGCAGCAGCTCTGGGCTGAGAGGGGGTGGCATCACCACAGAAAGCGGCACTCAGTGCTTCAGACCCTCTCCTGCAGCTGCTGTCACCCTTCCGTCTGGGGTGCTGGCGGGCAGACAGGGATGTTCAGCTGCTTAGGAAGATCTACTGCTCAATTTACTTCCTCCAGGAAGTTGCTGGCCAGATGAAGTATCCCTAGTTGGATTCAGCAACCAGAATCTGACCATCACCTGGACTACATGGATAACTGAACTCAGGGAATATTTGTCTGCAACTCTTAAAACTAACCGGTAGGATTGTGTCTTTTCCCTGCCTTAATTAAATATGGGAATTAAATGGCAAGGGGTTTTCAGATGGAAGAATGGTTCTTGATAAAAGCAAAAGCAAAACCTATAAAAATGAACAAGAGTGATTAAAAGGGAATTAAAAAGAGGAAAAAGCAAAGCAAAGAGCTAAACCCAGAATGTCCCTGATCTCAGTTATTCTCTCCTACAACACTTGGAGGAGTAAAAGGAATACCATGTATCTGGCAAAGACAGACAGAAGACCAGAAAGTCAGTATCAAGTAGTACTTCAAGAGCCACAGACTGAAGTTAAAAAAAAAAAGAGGGGGAAAAAAAGAGAGAAGAATTTAGGATACAAATGTGAGATTTGTTATGCACTGCCACATAAAGCTTTATTACAAACTCCAGCGTGCCTCTCCCTGCTTACTCAAGTGGCACTGACAAGAGAGATGGTTTGTCTTACCAAGAGCAGGACTTGGAATACTATCACCTTTCAGCAAGGGATAAAAATGTAAAAGGAATTTGGCTCGTGGCAGTAATAATTCATAGCAATAATACCTGAAAAACCATGATACAACTTTTCCTGGAAATGATCAAGGAAGATGCCGTCATGTTGTTCCCTGCCACACAGGATGATGTTTGATAATATTGCCTGTAGCCATGGTGAAGCAGTAAAAACTGCATCCAGCTCATCTGGGCAACTAACATTTTCTCCAGTCCTGGCACTGAATGTAGACTGTTGCGATGGTAGGTGAACAACTTCCACTCCCAAAAAACTGAAGAACAATACGGACCTTTGTAGGTCAAATATATATTGCAATGACAGCTTTTGCCCACCCAGTAATAAATATGCAAAATCAGGAGTCAATGATCTTACGTGCTAACTGAGTAAGAGCTAATGGGGACTCACATGACCTTACTGGAGAAGATATGATTAAGTTCTGCAAGTAGCTGTGACTAAATTTGTGTGAAACTTCTTTCCTGACAATGGCTTCCTAGTTAAAAAATACCTCAAAAGATTAAGGGTAATTTTAAAGTAATTTCCAGAGGATTATGAACAGAGTAGGATTATGAACAACTTTTCTTAAAATGGGGCCTAAATTGAATGGGTGTCGATTGTCAGCCAAATTCATATTAAATAACAAGTTATTAAAGAACAATTATTAAAGAATAAGTCTGGAATAAAATGCTAAATAGCAGTGATGGTCAGTAGATAAACACAAATGAGGTGCTATTTCTGACAAGCTGCTCAGGGAATTATAAACAGTAACAAAGAGGCAGAAAAATGCCAAAAACCAGCAACTGTTATGGCCCAGGTTTCAGATCTGTCTGACCAAGCTGTAGTAGAACTGTAGCTTGTTCTCTCACCTGGCCCCATGTTAGTGAAGACCTGAATAATCCAGTGTTCAGGTATCGTAAACAGTCTAAGCTCTGAACAACGAACCCTTCATTGAAATTGTCCCAGCAGCTTTATTCTGAGCCACCAGAGCAGAATCATAGAATCATAGAATGGTTTGGGTTGGAAGGGACCTTAAAGATCATTTAGTACCAACCCCCTGCCATGGGCAGGGACACCTCCCACTAGACCAGGCTGCTCAAAGCCCCATCCAGCCTGGCCTTGAGCACCTCCAGGGATGGGGCATCCACAGCTTCCCTGGACAACCTGTTCCACTGCCTCAACACCCAGAGTTGTGGGGCGGATCAATGCATTATATAAATGGCAGGGGTTTGCTCTACCCAGTAGGTAAAGTGGCAGCAGAAGGACCCATCAGCAGAATGGGACCATCACCAGTCATCCTCCACAATGAAGATCTTGTGTCATACCCTCTACCGACTGCCTCTGGATGCTTGTGGTTGACATGCTGATGGGAAAGCAGCACATGAATATTGTTATTAATTCAGAAGTATTCCTCTATAGCCCTCATGAGTCACTGTCATTTATTTTTTGTTTCTGTGGTTTTAGGCTCTGAAGCTTATTGAAGGCTTAACTTTATGATGCCGCAAGAATGTACCACAACTCTTGCACTTAATTGCTATGCGTTGTCATTTTCAGAGACAGCACTGGGTTTCGTTTGCATGGTTCACGTGAAGTTGCAAGAAATCATACCAAAAAATCTGCACAGCATGACATAACAGCTGATGACGGCAGCCCCTCTTCACAGGGACATTCTGCAAGCGTCAGCTGAAGCTGCAGTTTCGGGCTTTCTTAAGCCAAGCAGCGAGTGCTTGGGTGGTACTGTCGCATTGTCAGGCTCAGATCTGCCACTTCATTGCCGTTCATTAGTCCAAAGCTTACGGGGTAAAGCCCTTGCAGTCTTATGCAGCAAGCGTACTCTGCAGCTACACGTCCTCAAATAATTCTCCCATGCGGCTTCTTGTTAACCGGGGATTAGATTTTTCCTACTGTTTTGTAATAAATTGGCATCATTTAAAGATAAGTTAAGTCAGTATGTTTGTTCACCATTATAGTAACCAGTCTGTCCCTTACATCTTCCTCTCCTACCTCAGCTGTGATATTCCTAATGGATTTAGGCCTGCTCTTTCAGATCCAGAATGCTAATTGCATTTGCCTTTGAGAAATAAGAGTATCCGTTTATTGGTTTAGCACAGAAATTTTTGGTTTTTCATGGGTAGATGCAATTTTTGTTGATACTGTTCTCTAGAGCATTTCAGAGTACTAATAATAATGTCCATACCAACCCCTCATACACAAGACAGTTATTCAATTTCTTAAAAATCAACTCTCTGCACTCCTGCAGAAGACTGGCTGGAAGTCCATCTTGCCTGAGGGACATTTGTTAAAAATCTTTTTAGATATAAAGCTGTCTGAGAATGATTATGCATGTGTCAGCAAGAAAACAGGACCTTTAAGGATCTTTTAAATTGGCCACCTGGTGTTGCATTTTAGAATTTTCTAATCATTTGCTAGGAGTAGTCTTAAGACGTATTTCAGCATTTTGTCATTTGTTTCCATCTCATCCTTACATCGTCCAATCTGGGCTGTTCATGGAAAGGTTAATAACAGGTACGGTACTCTCAACCTTCCTCTCTCAGTGGACATGCGTGTCTGCATTTGTGCATACATCCAAATTACTCTGTCCAGCTTAGCTCACATAGACACTGTAGATGGATTTGGGTTTGGATCATTAACCATTGTCCTTTCTGTCTCTCTTTTCTTCAGTTAAGGGTACATATCTTCTGAATTTCCTATCTCCAAATGAACTTTTGAAGTTCTGGTCACTGTGGTCCCACATAGAAAGAAAGAATGGTCTCACATTCACCTCTGTTCTTCCTTCTTCCTCCTGTCCTCTCCACTTTCTGCCTATGTGTCTTTTGCTCCCCCTTGCTTCTGCATTACCCCAGTTCCTCTCCTTCTTCTGATCCATCTTGGGTATCCTCACTGACAAATCTAACTGCTACCTGAGTGGCAAACTGAGTGCATTTGACTTCTGAGTCTCCTCTTTTTCCTTCTCTTCCCAGCTCTCCTTTGCTTATCTTACTTCAGTTGTTCCTTCTTATGAAGGCTATGAAGTAAAGTGAAATCAAGCTGTCTTACCACCAGACTCGCTTGCAATCACGGCCCCCCAGCCTGGAGAAGGAGGGTAGGGTAAGCAGCCTCTCTTGGATAAAATTGCCAACACAACTTTTTCTGTCATCGGTACTGAGAAGGCAGAAATTCTGAAGGTACCACAAAAATAGGATGCAATATAACAGGGACAGGCAGGAAAAGAGTTGCCAGCTGGTCTGCTACCTTTAAAAGGATGATGTGAAAAAAATTAAACTAGCAACAGCAACCGCTTAGTCATGTGTAAAGGGAATTAAGGACTGGGGCAAATGATGCCAGAATGAAACCAATAGGTTTCAATTTATTTAGTTATTGATGTGCCTATAGAACAGAACTAGAGATGAGACAAATTAATGCAGAGATTGGAACAGAGGGATGGCTGGCTGCAGATAAGCAAGAAGCTGAAAAGCATACTGTCACTATTATTTAATCTATGCATGAAAAAGCCTCTGCTCATTCATAGTCTACTCCAGTGCACCTATGGCTAAACAGGTTCATAAAGTTCTACAGATGTCAGTATAGCCATTATTATCCAGGGGGAGCCAGTGCAGCAACCAATACCTGGTACTACTGGAACAGGTATTTTCCCAGAGCATGAGATTAAGGAACTGCTTTCATGATTTTGGGGTTTTTTTGCATGACTGAAAAACAGGAGAGCAGTTCCCCTTTCCGCTTCATGCTACAAAAACAGTTTCATCCTCACTATAGCATCAATGCACTGTGTAAATACACATTAGTCCATAAAATAGGCTTCTATTAGAAAGAAAGATGTGCTTAAAAATTCTTGGTCAAATCAACATAACCTGTTCAAAGCTATGTTATTTTTTTATAAGAAATGACATATTAGTTTTTTCTGCTGTCAAAGTTGAACAATGGTAGCAACTTCAAAAAACATCTTGCAGCAAAAGCATAATTCAACATGATAAAGGAAGTTATTTTTCACAGTGATGCTTTGTTCATAAAACAAACCTCCAGTGAGCAAATGACAACAAAATCTGTCATATAGCTACTCTAATAATTCTGTTCTCTGGAAACAGAATTTACAGTTTCAGACAGCAAGAGGGGGCTCCACATGACACTGGCAGATATTAGTGTACCCCTACTAGTTATTGGAAAAGTAATGTCTGAAGCAATAAATAAACCCAAGGTCATCCTTTTATCATCCTTTCTCCCCACTGTTAGAAGAGCATCTTGTTTTGCAAGCCAGAGACCGAATTGCTGGGCAATGAGCTGTCACTCACTCTGTTTTTAAACCATGAGATTTCTTGAACAGTGGCTGAAGTGGTGGCATCACTTTTGGTGGGGATGCCTCCATGTCAGGTGCATCATGCCGTCACACTATTCACTAACAGTATTTGAGATTTTACTCAAATGCTCCCTTCTACTAAAGAGTGGCTTTGACTATTCCCAGAGTGTGATGAGCTTCTATTTTTTCCAGATCCTGGTTACTTCTTTCTAAAAAAACACATATCTACCCACCATGCCCTGCCTTCTGTTCAGTAGATGGGCCACATGTAGGATAACTAACACAGTTCTGCTGACAACAATATCATGTGATTTGGATGCCCCATGTGTATATGGGTGCGCACTGCGGTCAGAGATGGAAGGACTGGTGGAGAGTGGGTTTTGAATCAAACCCCTCTAAAATAGGGCAGGCATTAGATGAACAACCATTATAGTTTTAAACACCATGAAAGCCTGGAAGGGAGCACTCACACATCTTAGTCTCTGGTAGTCATCCCTGAAATGAATCCCAGGAGAACAGCCTGACCTCTTGGGCTGCAGGTTTGGCCTATTACTACATATTTGCAATATATTGTGTTATTTCTCTATCACTCTCCCCACCATGGATGTTCAGCTCACTTCCTAATGGGAGTTGTAATAAATGAACAGCTTTCCTGAATGATAATTAAGCTGTTTACATTAGTGTTAATGGATAGCGAGTGCCGAGCCACTCGTGGTTCTCCATCCTGACAAATCCTCTTTGGAGTATCTTTTAGTGGTAGCTCTCCAGACTGTCTGAAGTACAAGCGCATATTCTACTCTTCATGAGATCTTTTATTTTACTGGTGTTATCTGAGCTCCAGTAGCTCATTAAATGATGTGATTAGCATCTCTCATCTGTGGTTTCTTTTATCATCCTGTTTCCTCTGACCTTACATTTGCTAGACATATTGTGCTTGCTGCTTAGAGGGAGGGAGAAAAGAGAACTAAGTATTCTCATGGTAGTAGAAATCTTGCTCGAGAGATCAATTTTTTGTTTTGGTTTGTTTTGCCTTTTTATACAATGGAGAAATGTCTACATAAGACAATTTCTTAAGCACATGCACCCTGAGACTTACATTTTAAAAATTAGTCCCAGGGGAAAGGAAAGAATGATAATTAAAAGTGAGTATTTGAAAGTCAGCTGGGCACCTTAAGCTGAGATTCTGGTACACCATTAGGGGGCCATCTCAATATAAGATCTTAAGAAAGAAGCTTTTAGAAAGACTTAGAAGTTTTATTTAGCTGAGACACACTTGCTCGGGGATAAGTGAAAATTCTTTGCAATTTTCTCATGGGTCCCGCAGAATCCTAGGAGCGATTTCATACACTAGGAAATGCAGGTCCACTGCACTTTAGCGACTGTCAGTGGGTGGTTAAAAAGCACAATGTCCACATTGTACCTAAGCTGTAATTAAAGAGGTATGAACTATTTTTCAATATAGAAAGCTTTGTCTTCTGTCTAGAAGAATAAATAAGTCATTGGTCAGGAATGCCGGACAGTCATAATTTCAGGCCTATAAATCATACTTAGTGTGTTTTGTAACTAGCTTTTACTGAAATGTTACCTCATAAAAAACCACACTAGCAGCATCATGCATTGTATTATTTATTACTATGAGTGGGAGCTGCAGAAGCATCCTCATCATCCTTCAGCTATCTCCCCCTGGGGGAGAGCAATAACTGCCATGTTTTGAAAAACAGTTGACAGTATCATGAGGAATTTCAATATTAGTTTGAAAAGTGGACATTCTTGGCTTGCTATAAGGCAACAGTCAATGCAAAGCATCTAGATGAAGTGGCTTATTTAGAGGATACATTGACACCACTGTGTATTTTCTTAAACAGCTTTTAACTTGTTTGTTTTTTTTTTTTTAATACGGTGACGCAGATCTGTAGTCATGGTGTCTTTGCATACCATTTTTTTGTGTGTAAGCAATAACAGTGACTTATAATTCCATATAAAGCTGCCGGCACAAACACGTGCTCCCTTGCATGAGCTCTGCTGAAGCGGGTCTGTAGCTCCTGCAATCTCTTTGCTCAGTGAAGCAGAAGAAGGAGCCTCTCAGAAGGCTACATCCAAAGGCGGAGAAGGTTCCCATGGGCTTTTGCGAGGCAGCAAGACAAAATTCAAAGGGGAGAATGCAGAGCACTCCACGAAGGCAGGAATATACAAATTCACAGTGATAAGAAAAGGCCCCTTAGGCGGCAGCAGTAATTCACAGCTGAATGCAAACAGTGTCATGATATCACAAAGAAAGCAAATATCATACTGGGACACACAGGCAGGAATATGGCCTGTGATATATGTGAAGCACCACTTCTGTTCTACTCAGCACTCCTAGAAGTCTCAGCTGAAGTGCAGCGTCCCCTTAAGGTACCACAGTTCAAAAAAGAGCTGGTCTAACTAGGAATAGTTCAGGCAAAAGCACTGAGAATGGTCAAAGCTCCGGAAAAATCTTCCCACATCTAACTGTATGTATGAAACAGATAATAGACATAGAGCAACGCTGCCAAGGACGAGAGGGATGTGGCCATGAAGGGGAATCATTTGGAGGGCAGATGAAGGAAACAGGACTAAATAAATCTTTATATGTATAAAATCCCCCTTTTCTGGATATAAGAAACAATAAAAATCGCTGAAGGCAGGCAGCAAAAATAAAAATGCAGCACATGGCAAACACACTGAGAAACCTAGGTAGGTAAAACCAAAATATCCCTTCCATCCCATTTGTAGCCAGTTCATAATTTTACCCTTTCCCAGGATATGCAGTGCTTGCATTCCTAGCTCCCACATTCATACATTTAGACAAGAATCACAGCTTTCCTGTTCTTTTCCAAACAAAACTTACCCTCCCTATTTCCCCGTGACTGAAATGAACACTAAAGCCTCCAAATTCAGAAGACAAACACACAATATAAAATCTACCATCTTTCTTAGAGGAAAAAATCCTTAGGTTGTCATGGTGGCTGTCTGGCAGCTAGCTGTCCCAGCAACTTTTCAGTTTGCTGGCCAGTTTCACTTTGATTTGGAAGAAAAAAAAATCCAATAAAATTAAGTTTGTAGAAGGTAGGCATTTGACAGCCAGATCCTGGGCTGCCAGGCAGCAGGTACAGACTTCCAGACCTGTCTGCAAGGGTGCCGTGGGAAGCATGGAGCAGAGGCAGGATTGCTGGGAGGGAAAAGGGAAGGGCTGGGGCCCGAAGACACAAATCCAATGGAAAACTGGCTTCCTTATTTTTGCTGCTCATTGAGTGACCTGCTTTACTTTCTAAACTGGATCAGCGGTACCTGTTAGTAGCCAGGATTGCAGCTTAACATTGTACCTGAAGGATGTTCTTTGGAAGAGCAGAGCCCCCTCTAACATGACACCTGAGCCTACCCCCATATTCAACAACAGGAAAACAATATCTGGAAGATGTCGTTAATGGCCAAGGCAGCTGAACTGCACATACCTTGTGCCACAACCCTGTCTAGCTCAGGGAAAGCTTCTCCACCATGGATTTGTGGCCAGAAGGCAGCTGAGGGCTGCAGGTTGCTCCAGCCAGCATGAATGTGAGGGAAGAGACAAGAGAAGGAGCGCATTCATGCCACTGCTCCACCATCTTCCCAGGCACCCACCTCTGTGTGCAACCCCCCCGGTGTCACCCAGCGGAGGAGCCGATGGGGTACGGCAATGCAGGGCCACCCCAGCAATCACCCTTTAGGTAGGCAGATAAGACTTTGAGAGCTGTTGATTCTGCCACCTTAGGGTATACATATATACATTATATCTAAAATTAATGAAAATGAAGGACTGTCCAGTATTTCTTGAAAGCCTTGGAGCTAGATTAGAAATCTAACTCCTTCCTTCCCTGTCGTATATGGCAATTCCCAATATCAAGATAGTTTCCCCCCTCCTGGCAGCGTATCCTGAAGGCAAGGTCCCTAAAGGGATCCTCGGAAAGCAGAGTAAAGAGCTGCAGAATTGAAAAGAAAATTTTGGGACTGAATATCCAGCTGGGTGCATCAGTACCTACATCCACCCAAGCAGCTGTGCCATTTCATACATATATTGTGATCTGGAAGTCAAAGAAACACATGCAAAGGGACAGGGAGAGACCTCTACTCCAAATACCGAGATCCAGGACAGTGACATTTCACGGGTCGAGCAGACAGCTGGGTTCACAGATGAATGTCCCTGTTTGGAGCGGAGATTGAAGCACAGCAGTGTTCCTACCCTGCGACTGTCCTAGTTTAGGCCGTGCACACTAAAGCAATTAGGATCACATGGCTAGGAAGTAAAGGAACATCTACTTAAAAAACCCACCCTGTTTCAGGATCTCTTGGACACGTAGGTGGCCTCAGGGCTCAAGCAGAGTTACACGTGCTCACCAGCAAAATATGGGTGTGCAGGGCAGAAAGTGGTGTGGCTGGAGAACTGATCCAGGCACAAGTTAAGGAGCAGTTTTGAGGAAAGCAGTGCTTAAAACAGCTACTTCAAATGCACCACAGGAGGCAATAAGAAGAGCCTAGTTACTGGTTTCAAGGCTGTGTTGTTCACAACTCACTGCAGAGGCAATGTTGGCAATGTACAGTGTTAATCTGAGGCAGTGGAGCTGAGGGATGGATGTGTTTATGCACTTCAGCAATCACTGACTTTTCACAGCACTCTTGAAAAGATTACAGCTGCTCTAGCACAACAAGCTTCCTGGTAATACATCCAGTGCCAAAAGACATTTCCTTACATCGAAACCGAAGGATATGAATCACAGGAGAGAGCCAGTGTCCCAGATCAATACTTATCAGCTCTTTGGTTGGAGGAAGTATTGAGGAAGAATGAAGGAACATGAATAACAGATGGGATAGAAAATTTGGTGATGATAACATGCCAGTAAAACATATTTTACCTGGAACTCCTTTACTACTTGCTCTGGATCGTGTTTTCCCCTCCAAGTTTCTATTACAAAATAAAAAAAAAAAAAACCCCTAGTGATCTTGTTTTAGTTTTGATCCTACCCATGTAGGGTATTCCAGACTATTTCCTCAACCAGTTTCAGCCTTAAACCTGGATATAGGATATGAGTGAGTCATGTTAATGTTGTTCTCTGTATTTTCTGACTTACTGCAGTTTTCTGTTTCTAAATTTGAAGTTTCTGCACCATCAGCCGTTTTAGATAATGTATCAAATTCCTTAGCTACAGCGTTCTCACTCATTTATTTTCTATAGCAGCTTAGACGATACTGAAAACCTACCAAGGGACTTCTTACTAACTTTTACTATTTGTCACTGTGTCCAGATGATCTGAACAATGTCTTCTTTTTAAATTCAATGATACATTAATAACACATGAAACATAAGATTTATTAAGATCTTGGCCTTAACATCTGAAAAATACATGCATACACACACACCTGCATATTCTCAATTGTAATTTAGAGGGCCTGCTTGTGGTAGAAAACTTGAAACATCAACTTTGTCTTTTTTTACTCTATTTTCCATGATCCTGTTTAGACATAATGACCAAGACTCCCAGCCGCACCCAAAGGAAAGTGAAATGTAACCCTGAAGAAGGGCATGAGAAGTGATTTTAGCCTATTTTTATTAGCTCAGAAAAATCTATGACCAGTGTTTACCAGTCAAAGGGCTCCTGTACAGTTTTCTGGTTTCCAGTAACAGAGGCTAAGTCACCTCTCAGGGTATTTGAAGTACATCCCAACTAGACTTTGTCTTTCCTGGCAGTGTCCTGCTTGGCAGGTAGGTAATGAGAGAAGCGTTACAGTGACTCAACTGGTCCAGAGGGCGACGTCTCCACAACCGACAGAGTCAGGAGAAGTAATCCTTATGTGGTAAAAATTTGAACCACTGATTCAGGGGTTGTTAACTGGGGATCTGAGACTCAGAGGGGCCTAACACTATCATTTTCTTCATTCTTGTGTTGTGGACTCACAATAATAGCTTAATTATAGTTTTAATTTTTGAAATACAGATTATTGTACTTCAATGCACAGGCCAGACAGATAATGATTTCTTTGTTGCAAGTCTGGCAGAAGACAATGCTTCTTGTTTATAACAGCAACTGGATAATTTATTTGCATGCAGGAGGTATTTTGTTCCACTGGATACCCTTTACCCTTTACTTCTCTATTGTACAGAAATAACACAGTATATTACAATTACAATTATATGACAAGAAGCCTTCAATTATTGGGTAAACCAATTTAATCAAACACGAGCATGGCTCATACATAGCTGCAATTACCTGTAAAGTTATGGGTACTGGCAGTTAACAATACTGTCTTTTGTCTTTCACTCCATCATGAGAAATGGCATTTCCTAATTTAAATATGCTCAAATATCAGCAAGACTTCCATTGTTAAAGAATATTACGGTAATTATTCTATGATGGTATTATTCCACCTTACTACCCACAGATGCACAGCGGAAAGGTGAAAACTTTGGTGTCCCTTGTATACGTTGTACAGTCCCCTCACTGCCGTCATGCAGCAGAAATTTTTATGTACAGCTCATTATATATCAAAAAGATCACGAGTGTAAGCTCATGTGATGCAACTCGTCAGCATCTGCCATCATGGCAGAAAAGCCTTGTCCGCCTTGGCCAGTGCAGCAGCTACCAGCCCTGTTAGCAACAGCACCTCTTTTGTTCACAGCTGCCCAGAAGACCTTTGGCTTCTACCAGAACACATGTATTTTGGCATGGGCAAGCGTAATTCCCAGCAAGAAGGGACAGTTCCAGGAGCAGGAGTTGGTGACTTCCTGGGGCACAACCCCGTTGGCGAGTCAGCCTCTGTGCATGACCTCTCTGTTTCAGCCCTGAGGGAAAGGATGAGGTTCAGTCTGAGACGAGCATACCTAATTTTCACTGTCTCTGTGAAGGTATCTGCACAGGTTAGGTGTCTGAAGTCCTGTTATTGTCAATGGAGAATTGGTGAATCCAGTCAGTGAGCCTGGAGGGTGATTCAGTTGTCCAAAGGCAGTGCCCAGGGCCATTTTACACTCCCTATCATAAGCCACCTGTCTTCCAAACAGCACTTTAAAAAGGGCACAGGTCTTCTGTAAGGCCTGTGTCATATCTCCAATAATGCATGGTTCTCACCTGCCCTCTTGAGATGGCATTAGATGTCACAGCAACTGTTTCCCACTTTCAGCCTCTACTTTAGAGTAAACTGAATTAATTTGGAGACTCTTCAGACTGTACTGCCCAGGAGCTCTGTGCGGCTGCCGGAACACCACACAGAGTGCCATCCAAGGTACCCTGGGACATCCTGCCTGTAGCCCAGCTACCACTGCAGAGGAAAATGTATATCCCAAAGACCTTGTGTCAGATGTTCAAGCCCCAGGTGGGTGTCTCAGAAACCCTACAGCATCTCAAGAGGCACAAGATACCTGTACAGTGGCACTTGAATCCTACCTACATCTCCATAGACTTAAATGGGTGGCTTGTCTATAGAAATCTACATATAGAGGCTGGAGTGTGTATTAGACTCATATTGAATCTCATCCAGCGTGATGTAGCTTTAACCTACTTCCTTCTGGTTTAAAAGTTTATACAAAGACAGTTATGGGCACTCAACTAAGAGCATCAGCTCTTAAGCTGTCATAACTGGACTATGTGTCTAATCTAAACCAAGTTAACAATTTTAAATGAGTGTAAAATATGAGATCTCCCTTCTCTACCCTTCTCAGTCTACTATCATCTAGGGCGCCTCTCCAATAAGAGCTTTCATATTTTCCAGGGAGATCTAGACTGCTAATACATCTTAGCTGGATGACCAGTTAAAGAATGTTCCTTTATAAATTCTTGCTCTGTGTGAAGCTGCTGGCTCTCTCACCCTTATTTTAGGTACAAGAGCTTTCTATCTCATTGCTGGGCACAACCTTAATGAAAAAATCAATGCCACAGAATCTGGGCTCCTAAAGAAGATTCATCATCTCTTCAGCTAATTGAAGAGGAATGATGATAGGTACCATGCACCTCACTGAAAAACGAGGCCTGACATTATCAGATAAAACTACAGAATGAATAATCATACCACTGCTAAACATTTCAGCAGAAATATCCAGCTTCCACACTGTCCAGCACTATCCAGCAATCCCAAACTGTCCACAACATCTATCTAGATACCCTGAGTCCCAAATACTACTCTGCAGAGCTGGCAAAGCTTTCTGTTCCTCCTGCAGAGTTGTGTAATTTATTGCTCCTGATGCCATTTTACAGCAAACTAGAAAATGAAGTGGGAATAATGAGGTATAATAAGATAGATAATGCAAAGAATTGCTCCATCAACACAATTAGCTGACATCACATCAAGCTGAACCAAAACTACCAGTGCTAATTTACCTGAACCTACACAAAATATCTACTTTGCTGGGCCTGAGCATCACAGAAATTTTGCCACAGAACACAAAACATGAAACATCCACAACTGTATATGTGAGGATGTACACAACTGCACGCATTCCTTAAAAACCTATAGATACTTTCCGTGCTATGGAAATGCAAATGAAAGTGCAGGTGCATTCATCATCTTCTCTCAAACCAAGCACACTACGCCTCCTATAAAACATACTGCTTAACCTTTGAAATCTATAGTCTTGCAGATCCTGTTATATGAATCAGAAGTAAGTTAATGCATTCATCCATATCTGCTCAGCTCTTCTAGCCCTACTGCTCACTCTTTAAGACATTACAATCTATTTCAGCTTTGTTTCACTATCCAATTGTGTTGGAGTCTTGGATGAAATCATACAAATGAATCTGCAGCAGGTGTAAACCAGTGTCACTTCACTGGAACTCGAGGAATTATATGTTCTTACAACAGCAATGAATTTAATCCATGATCTGTGGAATAACATAGTTGCAGCATCCTGCTCAAAATGAATAATGGAGGCAGCTTTGAGCCCCCAGGTAAATAGATGCCATAAATTCAGCCCTTGAATAAATCCAGGAATAGGTACCAGGGATGGATGCAACCTAGTCATCTTGCTGTTCACACGCTCTGTAGTTTAAAGGCTAGACACCACTCACTGCTGATGTGAGTAGCTGAAAGTCTGCTAAACTCCACGGAATGGCACTGAGCTGCGCTGGCTGTGAGAGTGTCCCTATGGCATTGCCCAATACACAGCTAAACTCAGCGGTGCCGAATGCTGACACAAAATGGAGACATGCAAAATGAGATTATTCAGAGCTCATTTCAAAGTTAATGGAAATTGTGTAGCCATTTCCTTTACCTGAATCTAAAGAAGGCTATCACAACTCCCATGGAGAGAGGACAACAGCAGTGGAAGAAGGGATCATTGTATGTCTGAATGAATTAACTGAAACTGGTGAAACTAATTCTGGAGTAAAGTGCTATCCAGCAAGAACAAGGGCGAGAACTGAGCCCAAAGTAACATTCTACTCAACCCTAGGAAGGGTGGTGAACTGAGACTCCTCATCTGTTTCTAATATGAACCCCTCATGGGTTCATATCAGCACTGCTGGAAGTCAAGAAGCAAGAACACCTGATTTCACTGCTCTTTCCCCAGCTTTCAATGCTCCACATAATTAGAACACCCCTAAAAATGCAGCTCATGTGAGAACTTTGAAAAAAATAACAAAATGCGCAATCTATTTACCTTAGTCCTTCAAAAGAATACAGATTCTTTCACATTAATGATGCATTAACACATCAGAAGCTTTTCAGTGTTATTAAAAAGGACCTAAAACCACAAACAAACTCCAAGTTAACATTACAGATGCACCAAGAGACCTAATTCACACAACAATAAACCCTGGAATAGCACTCTTTATCTCACTTAAATTCCAGTGCGACCAATAATTATGAACTGACGCACACAAAGGCTGAGGCTCGAGCGTAGCAATCCCCAGGGCAGCATCGCCACAAGCTGAACAAATGAATTTCATCTTGAGATCCTATCAGACCTACGAAGGAGAAAAAAATGCATTAGAGAAAATCCAAGTAGATATAAACTCAAGCATACATAATAGACAATGGACAATAAATGGTAAATAACCAGTTTAGGAATGACTGCTCTCCTCAGAGGGTCCTCAGACAATACGTAGGAACCTGGAGAGGATTATGGTGCCAGCAGAATACCACCACTTCACACTCTCTGTCTTCAAAGGATTATAACTAATGAACCATCACAGGGCCCCTGTGAGACATGTAAGCATTATAACCCATCTCACAGGTAGATAAATTGGCTACTGATTTGGTAAGGCTTATGCCAGAGCAGAGATTAGAAAGCTGTACTTCCTGAATTTTGGGAAGTAATCCTTCTGTGAGCTTTCCTTTTCCTTCTGCTTTCTTTTGCCTGCCCTCTTCCTCTGGGTCCAGAGAGGGAATATAGTGTTGCTGCAGCTAATTTTTGTCATTCAATGAAATCCGCAGAACTGACGTGCACTCCATCAGAACAATTAGGACTACTACAGCAGACACGATGAGCAGGAAACGGCCGAAGTTAAGGCATTACGGGTACAGAAGGAAAGGGTATTGCACTCTAGGCCACAGAAAACACATCCCTTCCCTGGAGATTACAAGTCATTTATCTTCTACTGGAGTACCTCCTCCTGATAAACAGTGCTAGCAGGGCAGCCTGCTCATGCCATTTCTAAACGAGTTTGTCAGCGAACTCAACCAGGATGTAGATTTGTCTCTCTCTTCCCCTTGGCGAAGATCTACACAGGGGTTAATTGCACTCTCATGTTTTTAAACCCTTTCTTGTTCCCTTCTGTAGGAGAAGCCACAAAACCCCTTCATACGTGCCCGAGGCCAATCCAAGTGGACTGCAAGGCAGCAGGCAGTTAAACACACAGAGATATTCACGTGGGCAGTTTATCCTGCTGGACTTAATGAAACTACGTGTAAAATGTAAGGTCGTGTGTAAGTAAGTGCTGGCTCGGGGGCTATGTGGGTAATCAGAATTATTAACTTCTAACTTTATTCTTTTTAACATTCAAATGGTTATTTTGCAAGCTATGCTGAACATCCCTTTATCATTGCTTATGGATGCTATTTCCCCTCACTGAATTCGTTAATTAAACTCTAAGACATAAGAGGCAGTGCGGCATTACTGATTAATGCATGCCTCAAATCCTCAGTGAACTCCTCTCAGCTCAGAGTTTATGCCACTAAGAAATGCACTTTTCTATGCTATGCTGCCATACTGCCTGAGAACGCTTTATAAAATAGATGCAGAAGATACCGTGTCGTTTCCATCTGCAACACCACCTTTGCATTAAGTGTCCCACCCTGTGTGGCTCTTAGAGGTGACAGTCATTAAAATTGCAATTGTAATAATTATTTAAGCATTGATTGACATTGATTTCCCTCTTAGATTTTGTCATAACAACTCCATCTTCTTTTCCTTCTTTAAGGAGAAAAGCCTGGTGAAACCACGGAAAGAAACTCCTCACAGACATTTATTTAGACTACTTTATTGGCATTTAAAAATTCAAATAACATGGGGAAGCACTTCTCCACGGCAATACTACTTCAACTGCGTAGCTGAAAAGTGCATTACAAGTCCGACCTAATCCTACATTCTCTGTAACATCAGCCATTGCAGCCATCTCACTGGGAGACGTGAGTGTACAGAGAAAGAGAGGAGACTTCAAACGGGAACATTTACCCCAGTTATTTTCTTTACATCAGGACGTTATTGCTCACTCAAGAAACAAAGAGATGCTGCCACGCTACGCGGCTACATGTTGCAGCCAAGGTGAATGTTTCTTTTGGGCGGCATAGCTACTTACTCTCACTTTTCTCTATCATAGCTCTAAACATCTTCAGAAAACATTTTCTCTGGCTAGTCTTAAGTCCTACAAAAATTGATCCGTTCCCTGTGTCCAGAAACCGAAACTTGCTTTAGGGGGGACTCCCGTTCTGCTGAGGATATTGTAAGAGGACGGTGCTGCGTGCCTGCCACTCTCTTTTCCTCATTCACCGCCTTGGTGCAACGCTGGGGGACTACACGCCACACAGCACGTCCCACATTCCTCACCCCCTTCCCTCCTGAGATCCGTTTTGTCCCACTCTTTCTCTCTGCCACTGGGGCAGAAAGGACACACCACCCGAGAGCACTGCCCTGCCAAACCCCAGGGAGAAGGCTGGGGGGAGAGCAAAGGCACAGCGGGGTTGGCTGTGCAGAAGAGAGCAACACACGCCGAGTCCTTCTCCGTGGCGTTTCAGGCGGCTGTGGAAACTGGTGACACTGTGAGAAGCTGCTGTGAAAGCTTCAGATGATAATGAAAGGGTCTCTCACCCAGAAAGCCACAGAGCCTAAGCACAGGAGAGATCAAGGGAATGCAAAAAGCACAAACCACCAAAGAGCAAAGTAGCCTCCTATATGGAACAGAAGTAAAGATTTAACTGCAGAATTGTGCCCATAAATCTTGCTAATGTTACCCTTCACACACATATAAACCATAGAGGACAGAGTCAGCCAGAGACATTTTAATTTTCAATTGAAAACTTTCAAACTAAAATGTCATTGTCATAATTGGAAACTGGAAATCGGTCCCTTTAAGCTGCTGAACCGGCCATCCAAATGGAGCAGCACAAAATGCTCTTGTTTCTTCTATGAAATTATAACAAAATCATCTGACTTGTTAATCAAAATACCCGGGTGCTTGTTAGTTGTTATCATATTTGTTAGAAGACTTACATGTCCTAAGGTTGCAGTGATTCCAGGCCCTAACAAGAGCTCAGACAAGGAAGGTTTCTTGAGTCACATCAGCCTTTTAATGGATTCAGCAACAGAATTCTTCTGAGATGTTAAAATTCACATTGATCTTCTTATAATTTCTGGGAACAAATATTTTTATGGAGTTTGTTTTAGCTATTCTTTGCTCATTTGCCCTATTATTTTCTTACTTTATTTGTTTTCCTATTCTGCCTATTTTTAATCCGTTTTTTTTCTTTTATAATTGCTATAGGAGATTCTGTTTTGATTGTGCTGTTGCAGCATTCAAAAAAAATTACCTGCAAAAATAATAATGTGCCCTCTAGTGTAAAAGTAGCTGCTTGCACAGCAACTATACGATACTTCATATAGGCATAACTAAAATGACGAGCCTGTATTTCCATTTGTCCTGTCTTGGTAAGGACTTCCAGGCCTATCGAGAGCTGACCAGCAGGTAGCTCAGAGGGTCCGACACACGCAGTGTAAAGACTTTGCCAAGTTTCCAAGAAAGTGTAGGTGTTTTCAAGCATTTGGATACAGAGTTCCTCTTTTAAATTATAACCCTGAGTAAGAGGCCTAACTAGTGTGCTGTTTCCTAGAAGACGTCAGCACAGAACCAAACCACTCGGCAAAGTTTTGACACTGACTGCAATAGGACCTGGGTTTTGGTACAAGAAGAAGCGGTTTTAGTTGTCAGGATCAGCTTTGCACGCATGTCCTCTCTAAGCCAGGAGTCGGGTCAGTGGAACAGCTGGATTGGGAGAAACAGCAGCACCTATGCTCTATCAAAAATTGTTATGAAGCGCTCAGCTTCCCTACAGTTACCATATACCATCTAGTGATACAAAAGGAAACTGCAATGTCTAATCCATTATTCTTTAAATGAAAGATGAATATGGCACCAACATATTTTTAATATTTTGCTTTCCTTCTGCTAAAGTAATATGTAGTCCTGAGTGTGCCATCTCCTCTCTGCAATTAACAGATTTTCCATTTATCAAGAAACTTGTGACTCTGGCCAGTTTTCAAGAAGATTTCATCTCTGAAGATGTATGATTACACAAGAATCTCAGCTTCAATAAAGTTTAAATAAAGTCTACAGAACTGCATTTTATCTGTAGTTCAGATGTAAAACTCAGGGACAAATTTAAAAGAAACCCAAAATCTAACTTTGTAATTTTTGTAAGCTCCATGATTTTGAAGGTCCAAAATAATTATATTTTTTAAAAAATATGAGGTTAATGTTCCGTGTTGATGAGAAGGAAGTCAAACAGAAAAAGGTCTTAGTGGTCTTGAGACTAAGGCATAAGATTCGCTAATGGAAAAAGTAGGTTTTAATCCTGAAAACTCTCTGCCTGGAAAACGAAAGGATTTAAACACGCTGTACTGTAAGGCAGTAACTTTTTTTTTGTGGTGTGTTTTTTTTCTGCTTGTCTGCATCTCCATATGGATGATTTCAGTTCAACAGCACCATACACTGTGATATGATTCTGACAGCTGGGATAATGGAAAAAGTCAATGTTTACTTATTGGTGGAAGAAAATTTTACCTTGCCTGCCAACTGGGGCAATAAAATAAATTTGTTTTGTATGCTGTGTGGAATTTTTTACTGCCACTAAATGAAAGCAAAACAATCAGGATCTCTCCCTGGGAGTTCACAGACAGAATGGGTACAGATCCAGCGAAAGTCACAGATTGAGAGAACCGAGAAAGAGAACTCGCCCTCAGCTCCTCTTCTCCCACTTCTCCTCCTCAGCATGGTTCAACTTTCTGTTTTTAAAGCAAAATGGGTTTGTTCTTATGACTAACCAACACAATCCTTCCAAAACTGTTAAGTAACAGCTTATTTGGCAGAGGTTGCTACATATCTAGATTATGTAAGTAAAATACAGAAATTATATGAGGTAGAGTAGTTGGACTTTCAGACGCCAATTCAGGCTTCGATATTTTGTTCTGAACCTACAACTAGTGACTAGAAATCAGTTCAGCTACAGCGCAGCGGGACCGTAAGTGCAGACTGCTGAGACAGACACGAGCCTCGGCAGTTTCCAGCTAGTCAAAATGAAAGACCACTTGCAAACCCAAGGCTTTGGGCTCCCATCAATCAACTTGCCTTTTGTACATCACCGGAACAACTGCAATTGCATTTCAAGGGATGTCATTTTGTCTCACTGACACCGGCTTGGGCACTGCTCTTACACTTTGCCAGGACTGCCAGGTGCCAGGGCCAGAGACTGATGGAGGCAGCCTGACGTTGGTTGCCTGCTGCCAGAGTCATCCCTGGCTAGACCAACTGTCCATCAGGTTGCTCTGTGCTGTTAACATCCTTAAAACACTTGAAGCACAAGGGACAAGTCTGTGTCACGGACTGTAAAAACTATAAGCATCATTTAAAAAAAAAAAGATATCATTCTGGAAAAATCAAATCTTATTCAGTCTTCAATGACAGTAAAAAAATTATCACTAATGAAAATCATATAATCATAGAACAGAATCATAGAATAGAATCAGAGAAGAGTTTGGGTTGGAAGGGACCTTTAAAGGTCACCTATTCCATCCTCCCCTGCAGTGAGCAGGGACATCTGGTAGTGTAAGATGGGAACCCCATATTCTACAGCAGCGTAGAGGAAAGGAACGCAGTGAGTGATAAGCAACAGGGGTTCATGGAAGAAACGTGCCACTGGAACACAGTCGGGATTTGTGTTTAATATATTTACACTTTGGAAGTCAACCTGCATCCCCTCCTCGCTGGCAGCAGGGAAGAGCCAAGGGTACACTTACACTTGAGGGGCACACGGCTGACTTCACACCTTCTCCGTTTGGTACAGAGGGTTGGCTGAAGGCGCAGGAGCGTGGAAAGCAGGGGCATGATACCACTTGTCATCCACTCCTTCACTGCTAGCACAACCTGCAGCAATTCTGAGGGTCTCCACGCTAACTCCCCAAACTGTTTTGATATAAACTGACTCAAAAGCACAGCAGAAGGGAACTGATTTTCTCCCCTCTTTCTTTAACTGCGCCAAGTGCAGCAAGGATTGAGCTCTTGGTGAATGTAAGACATCAGCATATCTGCAAAGGTTTATATAGTATCGCATACACATGAAGAAGCAGAAAAAATGTTTTATAAATAGAATCACTGAAACATGGATTAATAGTTCTCGATTGTCAAAGCATCAGCAAAATATTAATGGTGGGACTGTAGACACTTAACAGGGGAAGTGGTGTCTTTTAAGGATTACTCTGGTGATTCTTTACTTTTCAATCCACTGCATTCATTAATAATTTAGTGGCAAGCATCAGACATACATTACAGATTGATGACATTGTAGACAACAGTAAAAACAAACAAGGAAAAACGTGGGAGAGAACGTAAGTGTGAAATAAGCAGAGGTAGAAAAGTTATGAGGTGATTTCAATTATAACGAACAGGTATAAACTAGTAAGTGTCAAGGAAGCCATTGTTGGAACAGATGGATTGTATTCATGCCAAAAGTAGAAACAAAGAAACAAAAAAAGAGATATGTAAGTAATACCCATTCTGACTGAAACAAGAGCTGGTAATAAGGATTGATAGTAGTGCAGGTAACATTTTAGAAGGTATAATCTTACTAGAATTTAAGCAGGTCATTTCTGATGCCCTTATTCCAATCTATTCAACTAGATAGCTTTTGCTCCTTATTTCTTTAGTCCAATAAGGTGCAATCCATTTAATTTCTTGGTTACTAGCTTTAGCACTGTCCAATATTCCCTTTAACTGCCATGTTTGCTCCACAACTCATGGAGTGTAGAATAAAATCTTGCCTTTTCTAGTGCATTTTGTCCATCAACCTGCAGCTGCAGTGAAGTCGCAAACCTGTCCAAACACAGCCATGGACTTCTTTTTTACAAAGGAGAATTTTCCAGTGTGCTGCTTCTCTTACAAAGCTGCACGCATCGAGAGTAGCTTTGCTTGAATTCTTTAGATCTCTTAAGAGCCCAGGCCTGCTTTCCTTTTTTAGGTCAAATTCTAACCGAAACCGACAGGAATTTGGACTCAAAAGCTTCAACAGGATCAAGGTCTGGTTCAGGAAAGGATTAAGCCTATTGTTGCTTAACACACACTGCCAGTAAGTGTTCCTTTTCTCTAATCTCTATTCTTTGACCCAGCCTCACACAAATCTCTTTAAATAGCAGTATAGGTTGCCATGTAAATGTTTGTCCTTGGATGCCATCATGTCACATTTGTTAAAACCAGTGCTAATTATGGGTCGGCTGTTCTGGATTTTTAGAAAAACTCAGCGGTTTAACCAAATGCATTTGTTTTAACATTTCTGATCACATTTAGATTTTAGTATTCAAAGATTTTTCATCTTTAATGTTCTCCAATGCTTCTGATTTCTGGGTGTTAAAATAGCGAGAAGAGCAGCCAACAGGACTTCTTGGTCTATCAAGCCCTTGGCTCGACAATTTGCACCTTTAGTCATGTTGAAACATTTTGGTTTCCATTTATGTGCACTAAATACCCAGACACACAGCCCCTCTTCCCCCAGCTAAATGATTCACTCCAACTTAAATGAGATATGGATCATCATTTCCCACACTGGTTTATTCAAGAATTAATACAGCAGACTTTTCAATTGTTTCTGACAACAGCAGGCAACACAAGTCTCCCCCCCTCACTCCATCTCAAAAGGAGTAGCTCAGCTTTGGGACAGTACAACCCCCTGCAGTTACACCCGGGTTGTGCCCAGGTCCATCTCCACCTGTGGGAGGCCACCAAAGCAACCAGCCCTCCACCAGCCACCCAAACACGGCTGGGCAGCACACAGTGGCACAAGTCACTGGCCTGGTTAAGTTGGAACAGTGACTTTAGCAGATTGCCAAGCCATTAACATTTTCCAGCAAATGAGCCACAAGATGTACTCCTGGAAAGGCCAGGAACCCCTCTTGTCTCCTGCTGGTTCTACTCCCTGGGCTCATCGGTGGGCACAGGTACACCCGCAATCCACCTTCAAGTCAATCAAGCATACCAGAGCTCTGCTAGCTCATTTTCCTCCAAGCCCTGTCATCTGCCTGGGTCCCTGATGCCATGTCACTTGATTGACGAACCCCAAGGAAGCGTGCCTGTCTATTTTCTGGGCAGAAAGCTCATGGAAATCATAGAATAGTTTAGGTTGAAAGGGACCTTAAAGATTACCCAGTTCCAACCCCCCTATCATGGGCAGGGACACCTCCCACAAGCCCAGGCTGCTCAAAGCCCCATCCAGCCTGGCCTTGGACACTTCCAGGGATGGGGCATCCACAGCTTCTCTGGGCAGCCTGTTCCAGTGCCTCACCACAGTAAAGAATTTCTTCCCGTTATCTAATCTAAACCTGCCCTCTTCCAGTTCGAAGCCATTACCCCTCATCCTATCACTACATGCCCTTGTAAAGAGTCCCTCCCCATCTTTCCTGTAGCCCCTTCAGGTACTGGAAGGCTGCTCTAAGGACTCGCCAGAGCCTTCTCTTCTCCAGGCTGAACAACCCCAACTCTCTCAGCCTGTCCTCACAGGAGAGGTGCTCCAGCCCTCTCATCATCTTCGTGGCCCTTCTCTGGACCCGCTCCAAGAGGTCTACGTCCTTCTTGTGCTGAGGGGCTCCCACGACTCCACACTTGCTCTGTGAGGGAGGGGGCTTCGACCTGAGCAGGGGCCCCGGGAAGGCCGGGCCGGGC
>VXBO01007998.1:228488-247965 GCA_013400135.1 Rhinoptilus africanus
TCCCTCCTGCCGCCGGCGGGGGTTCGCCTCCGAGGGAGGCGGCGTCCCGTGCGGAAGGAGGGTGCGGGCGGTGCGGCCGGCCGGGGCCCGGATCTCCAGGTTTGGTTGCGTCGGGTGGTGAAACAGGTGAGTAGCGTTCGGGGTGGCCTCGTCACGCGTGGCGGAGTCCCCCGAGGAGACGCGGTCCTCGCACCCGTGCTCTGAGGTGCTTCCAGAGGAGCCCCTGCGGGCTGTCGCTGGCCTTTGGGAGCGTCCCTTTGGCCGCCGGTAAGGAGCGGTGTCAGCCGGGCAGGGCAGTGCTGCAGGCGGTCACGGGAGCGCAGTGCAAAGCACCGAAAAAGGAGTAACTGCTGGGTTTTGGTGTCGGGTTTGGCTTTTTTTTTTTTTTTAAATGGAAGCGCCCCTGTGTCTTTGTGCTCGGTGGCCTCCGCTCAAGTGTTGGGATTGCGTCCCTTCAGCGCGGTAAAGTGGGATGTGGAAATGGGTCCGGCTTTTGGTGAGGTACATGTTGCCACCATTGAAAAATTATCGCAAAGTATTTGGTAAACACGAGTTTTTCATACCAAAAAAAAACCCAACCCCAACAATAACAAACCAATGATCAGAACGGTGAAATAGTTAAAACCAAGTAAAGGTGTGGGGTTTTAAAATCCTAGTCTAAATTTTCAGTGATGGAATCCAGGAGGGCTGTGGATTTTGTTACTGGAGGTGTAGTGTGCAAGCACACACTCAGTAATTACAGGGAGTAGAGCTCTGCTTTTGTCAGATTTGTAACGCTAAAAATACGGTCCTGCGACTTTGTTAGCCGCTGCCTGCAGACAGCGTGCTATTTAAAAATAGTTCTTAAAGCATCTCTGAAAAGGCACTACCCAAAATTACAGTTTGTAGTAGTATTGACACAGTGAAATCTGAACATTGATTTGGTCATTTTGAGTGAATCTTCAATATTGAGTGTTTGCAAGAACGTGCTTTATAGCCTTGTGTGGTTAATGCTGTGGTTTCTTTCCAAGTGAATCAAAGTACCAATTGTTTCCATTGCTATAATGCGGAATCTGTACTGAGCGAAGGGAGAAGTTCTGTTCTTGTTCCCTTCAAAATATACTGCATCAATTTAGATCTAATTGAACCGTCGTTTATTTAGGGAGCTGGAAGTACAGTATTTTTAAAGGCTATTGAACAGCAGACTCCTGGAATTGGTGGGGGAAAAGTCTTTTTGTTGAAATTGATTCCCCCCTCCCCACGTTCTGTGCATGCTAATCAAGTCTATATATATATATATATGAAGAGATCTTCCTGAGATCTTCCTGTACTTGCTTTCTGTTTCTAACATTGACAACTTCAGATGAACCAGTTTCTGCTTCGTTTTCCACACAGTGTCATTTTATTTGTGTGAAAAACTAACGTTTTGCTCTGTTAAATAAATTGAAATAGGATATATGCTCAAAATTCAAATTCAGTGCTCCAGTTGTAGCACAGGAGAATAACCTCATTTTGAGTAAATGTGTGGCAGTTCAATACTGAAATGGTTGACTGTTCTGCACTTGACTGTTCTTCTGTGCTTCAGTTCCAAATGCACATATACGGGTTGGTTTTTTTAATAAATGTGTAATAGCGAAGGATAAGGAATGACAGGCAGTTTGAAGCCTCATTGCAATCGGCAGTTCCTGAAGATATTCTAAATTTAAGAAACAGATACAGAAAAGTAGGTAACAGGAAACAGCAAGTTTATTTATCTGTTGTGCTCTCCAGTGCCAGGGACAGTTTAAAAAAATACCCGATAGGCTCAGTACCTTGAGCCAATGCTATATTGACAGTAGCGGACCTTTGGACAGGAGAGACTTTTCCTATTTAAAAAGCCAGCCTCATTCCTTCTTTCTTCCCACAGCATTTGGCTTGTGGTGGCTTCTAGGGAAGGGCAGAAACTGCGAATCTTTTTCCCCTCCTGCCCCCTTCCCCCCCCNCGAGTTAGGGAGCTTGATGGAAAAATCCAAGTATTTACAGAAAAGCATTTACTCTTTTGAAGTCATGCTGTAGCGGTTGAGTTTTCAACCTATAGCAGGCGGGAATGGTGAATTTGTGATAGATATTTTAAAGTAATATGTACAGAGTTTCAGAATTTGTTGAGATCATCTGCCATTTGAGGTAGGACTCAAATAATAGTCTTTGGCTGGTTTGGTTAGGAGCTGGTGTTAGTTGAATTTACCAATGGTTTATGCTTGTTTGTTTCAAAAAAGCTAAGCTTTTACTTACAGAAAAGACTTCTTAAGTACGTAACACTTCATCGACATCTAGAGCTGGCTTCTTAAATATGTAAGTTACTGTCTTCTCCAAATAAATGGAGAAGTAGAAAAAATTGTGTTTGGTCTGATAGTTTGCTGGGAATCCATTGGGCACAGCTGACTGAACTAATGAGAAATTATTTCATTCCATCTTGGTCTCGTAAAAGCTTGAAATGTTTCTTCAGGAGAAACTGAAATCATTTTTGGGAGGTCGGTCTGGTAGGAAGTCCACCACTTCAGTGTCTTAAAGTTGTATGGAAGAAGGGGACATGACTTTTCCCAGCCAGCGTCCTGAGAGACTTTCAGGGGGGCAAAGAGCGGTTAAATGGTGGCTGAGCCTCAGTTTGGGAGGGAAAGTTGTCCAGTTTAAATTCTTGCTCCTGGTCCGTGGGATTGTCCTTTTATGCGTTGCAGTCTCAAAATCAGCGTGTGATAGGATGCATGGATTTAATGAGCGTGCAGAAGGAAGGGATGCTTGCAGGTAGCTGCGGATAGCGTAACTCCTCATACTACATGCCTTGCTAGCGTGGAAAATGAATTGCTAAGTATAGAACATGACCCTCACCCACTTGACTTTAAAGGAGTCATCATCGTCCAGGAAAGGCCTGTGTGTAAGTAACCACAAGTGTCTTTTATCCGGTTTAGTAAGATTTTCAAGGCTAGCTTATTAAATAAATAACAATGTCATGAAACGTAGAGGTTACCTGAAGTCAGTTTGTGAACTATTTCTTTTTAAAAGTTATGCAGCAATTAGAAAGTTGCCTTACCATAATCCTATAATTATGCCCTAATTGGATTCTTCTAGGTATAATTACATACCTTGAATATGTGCATGTATTTTTTTTTATTTCCTAAGAAATCTGCCAGAACTGACCCAACCTTTTTCTCCCATCTCCACCGAACATGTAGGTTTATGATGTGCCACCTCTAATAGTGGCTTGCGAGAGGTAGTAGATAAAAGGCTTGGAGTGCTACCTACAGAAGTAACAGAAAACCAGCTCCTAAGATGAAGGCCTGAACACCACACCCACAGCATCCAGCTTGTTGCAACTGCCTCTTTGATCATAGCAAACATAGTATCTTGTCTGAGTGGATTAGTAGAGCCAAAATTTTAATGCGATTGCAGCTCTTGGTTTGAGATTGATGTGTGAAGAAAGGGGAAGCTGCTAGAACCATGAGGGGAGAAAAGGTGTGGATAGGCTTGTTAATTTTTGCGGTTTTCCCTAGGAGCTCTTTCTAAAAATAGCTACACAGAATGTTACATGGAGCTCAGCTATAAAGAAAATAACATAGTTGAATAATGTGTCTTATACTGAAGTCATCTGAACATTTCGCTCTGATGTTATTAATGATAAATGTTCAATCATTTGATGAAGGACTGTAGCACAGGATACTATAATACCGAATGCTACGTGTTCTTTTAGGGACTTACCGCTCCTTGACTTTACTCGACTCTGTACGTGTCTGATCTGCACTGTATTTATGCTGAAATGATTCTTTCCTTGAGCAAATTGAAATCTAAGACACGACATTCTTGGGTCTGCTTCATATCATTCCTGTATTTTGCAGCAACTGGAAATTGTAGTTCAAAATGCTTAAAAATTATCTTGAAAGCTAGAGCCCAGAAGGAAGATACAACCCTATGGCTCATCAGTCTTTTTACAGAGGATTCCCAAATACTTTCTGTAACTAAGGGTGACTATTTTAGGTCAAGACCTTCCTGGTTAGGGTGTGAGGATGCGACAGTGAATGGTCCTCCTGCCTTCTCTGAGTTTGCAGATTCCTGCTTCCCTATGGTAGAGTTATTTAGGTATTTGTTAGACACTCACTGGTTTCCAGTGATTAGTATGTATTTGTGAAATGTCTTAGCTCAGGTTCTGGTTGGTGATGTACCCAAAATGTATTGTGACTGACATTACCTGCCAGCTCAGAGAGAGGTATATTACCTCAGAGGTGTGGAGGCTGAGTCGTGTCTTTGTCCCCTTTTTCAGAGATCATATGCATTCATTACATGAATGAACCTCACAGCCCTTCGGCACTTTCTAAAGAAATAAAGGAAGATCCTAATTAATCCTTTTTTTGTTTACCTTGTTAAGCATCAAATCTAGGTCACAGAGTTTGTTTATAAGCCAGTATGAGGACATACATATGTAGATTTATTAAGAAAAAAAAGTGCTGAAGGGTTCTGAGGTTCATTCATGAAATGAATGCATGCGGACTCTGAAAAAGGGGGCAAGAATGCAAGGGCTCTGAGCTACAGAGTGCTTGAAATATGGAGAGGGCCTAATGGAAATCAGCCCTTTTCTCCTCAAGCGTCTGACACTGGCCCCTGTTAAGAGACAAGATACAAGTGCAGGTAGTCCTTTGGAACGGTATGATATGGATGGTTTTATAAACAGGTTTAGGAAGGCATTGTGGCTTTTTAAAACTCTCTGAATATAAGGAGTCATTTATTAGAGGTTAGATTTACATATACATAATGTGTTCCTAATTTTGGTTCCTCCTTTTGTGTACATGGTCACTTTATGGAAATGAGCCATTAACTTAAAGATAATTGCCTTTTGTAATACTTTAGAAAAACATACTTTGCTTAAGTTGGACATCAAAATAATTAACATCAAAGCTGTGGGCTAAAATTGATTATTGCAAAAAATAAAACAGAAGTCTGATGATATTTTTAGTGAAAATCAGGTCAATGAAAGCACAGTAATTTCTTTTCTGTAACAGGACCGTGGCATTGTATTTTGCTTGCATATACCTCTTTACTACAACATTGTAATGGTGATATTTGCTTTCCATTAGTTTGCAGAGAAGCTGAAACCACCATAGCGTACCGTTGGGCAGGACAAGTAAGGAATGAGCCAGCCTTGGGAAAGAGGACCTGCCATCCTAGCTGGAGACATCTGAAAAGAGGACATTTTAGTCTTGTGGCATGCTCCAGTAGGAATTATTCAGAAAAAGTAAGCTCTTGTTTTGTTAATGGACTTCTACGTGGCAGCTCCTTGACAGACTGCTTACTTGCAGCTAGAATGTGGAGTTTGAAAAATTACTCAGTTCTGAGGTGGTTTTGTGGGAATTTACTTTTTCTTCAGTAGAGTCCTAGAAGGCCCAGGGTCTTTTCATATAGATTTTTTACATCACCTCTTCCATACTTGGTGTAACCACAGAAGGATAATAGAGAGGTGGGATCTGACACGATTTTTGACTAGCTGCTTCTTGGTTGGCTTAGGCTGTATTTATGTTAAAATGCAGTGTTCAGATGCTTATTGTTCCCTTACTTATACATGAACCGAGGATCTAACTGCTTCAGGTAAAATTATTTTTAGGACTTGTCTTTCAGTTTGATTAATTTTTAGCCTCCCTATTCAATAATGTAATTTTCCCTGTTGCCATAAGTGACTTAAGGGAACCCAGTCCTCCAAAACCCAGAGCTTTACTGTTTGATAACGGTTCTAATATGAAGTCAGTTTTGATTAAATCTTGTTATAAAATATTACTCTTAACTTCAGGAAAAATACTCTGCGGTCATTTTTGTTTAGTTCTTAGTACCATGAAGTTGCAATGAAAGTGCTTCCACAGCCATAATGTAGCAGAATAGCAGTCCTAGATGTCTTTCCTCCTTTCTGAAGGATTACCTTTTCATTGAGAATCTACACGTACATCCTCATACCAGCTTGTATATGCACTCTCTATGACCTAGATTTGGTAATTAAAAAGGTAAACAAAAAAGGATTAATTAGGATCTTCCTTTAAAAAAAAAAATTAGACAGCATCAGTTTAGTTGATAGGAATCTTCAAGTGCATAATTGTCCTGCATTCTGAGCACATGCAAGTGCAGTTGTGCTTATCTTTTAAGAGTTTTATGTTGCTGGGTAGCGCTTGCTTAGAGATAAGGGTTTATTCCTCCAGCTGTATTCATTTTACACATCACATTTTCCTTTGAGTCATTAAAAATCACACAAGAGTTTCAAGATAAGGCATTTACTCCTTTCTTTTCATATCCTGCATTATTGTCTTGATATAGTAAGAGTCAAAGAACCCTCACATTGATGGGTGACCTACTGAGCACGGTTCAGCTGTTTGCATTTTTGTGCTTTCGGTGAACAGGTGAGAACTTTCACTCTGCTTTTAGGTTATGAATAACTTAGCTCATGGTATCAGAATTTGATATGTCAAAACGCATTGCATTTTTAATCACAGCATTGCATTTTAATCTCCTCCAAAATCTTAATTATGATACGTGACTTGTGTGGAAGTTACTTATCTACATATTGTTTTAATCTTTGACTCTGAAAAGTATAATGTTATAAAGTGTATTCAGGGAGAAGCAGTCTTTTGTAAAATTGTAGCGTGGAAGTAAAACTCTGCTGCCGTGCCTTTTTGCTCAGTGGTATCTCATTATGGGAGCACTTGAAAATTCAGATCCTTTACTTCAGCCGTGGTTAGCGCACGTTAATCAATACTTGGATTTCTCTTTCAGCTCTTCTGTTGTGAGATACCAGTTGGGTTGTGTTTGTGGGTATTCTGAAGTCTCAATAGCTTGTCTTCCCCCCCTTTTTCTAATGAGTTTCTCACTTTAAACCCCTAGTTTTGGTGTAAAATTCTGTTGCAAAATACAGCCTCAAGAGTGAGGTTCCCAGAAAGCAACTTGTTCACAACACTGTTAGCATGGATCTCTCAGATAGATGTGTACTGTACAGTAAAAAGACAGTTTCCAGGTGGTAGGTAATGCTGTGTCTGTATCTGGCATGCTGATTTAAGAACTGGTATGCAGATTTGTCTTTAATCTCAGAGAAAGAAATCCAGATACGAAACTGAAACACGGGTAGATACAATTACATGCTGCTTCAGGAAAAAATATTTGAGCTATAGAGCTTTTAAAAGAATGATCTGATAAAAAAATAGGATTAAAGATATATTGGTCTTTCAAGAGGAAATTATAGTGATAGAAAGGAACAGACAGCATACAGCAATACATTTTTAAGTAAATAGCACTTATACGTTACGGTAAAGCTAAATACAGATACTGAAGCATAAATGTTTTGGGTTGGTTTTTTTTTTTGTTTTTAATCCCAGTATGTGTTCATAAGATGTTTAAAGCAGCGAAGGCTTTTACAGTAACACTAGGCATTTTCTCTTGAGGTAACGCAGTCTGCTAGAAATGTGTATAAAGCTAGAACAGGCTGTCCGGGGAGGTTGTGGTATCTCCATCGTTGCAGGTTTCAAAAAAACTCACCTAGACAAAAGCACAGCTGATCTCATCTAGTGGTGGCAGTGCTATGAGGAGCAGGAGATTGGACTACATGACCTCTAAAGGTCCCTTTTGGCCCACATGCCTGTGATAGTTTTGCATGAACTATTCCTAGCTGCTTGTACAACAAAGCCTAGTTTCACTGACAGGCTGTTTTGCTGAGTGTCAGTCCTATGCCTCAAAGTTCCTTGGGGATTTGAAGGAAAAAGGCACCTTTTTAGACCCCATCCCCCAAAGCCCATCCTTCTCCCTTATTTGATAGCTGGTGTTTGGTTTTGATTGCTAATAAATAAGAACATAAAAGGAAAATTACCATGAAGCAGACTGTGGAAGATTGCCATGGCAAAAATGTAGTTGACAAGGCATTTGCATATTTAGGCTAGAATTTTTCAACTACTGAAATCCTACCCAATGCTAAATTGACACAGTTCTGCATTCCCTGCTCTCTTACAGTTGCTACAAAAATCATTTTTAATGACAGAAATAAGATATGGCCAGAGAAGGCAGAGGTAATGACTTTGCAAACCAATCAAATCCTGGTTGTGTGTCTTCTGTGATATACTGCTCCTTCTGCTGGGCTGCAACGATTGCTTTTGAGATGCACTCAGCTATATCACTTGATGGTTCGGAAAAAGAAGTGCAGAGTATCTTTTGGAAAAGCCACGTTAGTTTTCAAATCCTGTTCTTTCCGCAGCCCTGTGGTTGTTGTGAGCCCAGTTTGAGGGATGGTATACTGTGGTGCAAGGGGACTAAGGAACCGAGCAGGGGAATACTTCGGCCGGGTACTGCTGCCAGGTGTATTTTCTGCTGTGGAAACGTAGCCTGAGGTACTACTCAGGCAATCCCTTAATCAAATGGATGATCACCAGTACCATGAAGAGAGATTGTTTTAAGTTCAATGTTTGCAGCTAAATCACCTCTTGAGGAAAGAATTGTAGCTTCTTTAAATTTCCCGAGGAGGCTCCAAAGTAACTGGCTGGCTGGAGGTTCGCTAATCAACACCACTTCAGAGAAAGAACAGAGGACATTCCAAAACTTGTTTTCTAACTTGGCATGAAAATGAAACAGATAAAGATTGGTGATTAGCAAAAGAAATTCTCCCAGTACTCAATTTAGTCTGTCAGCTCAGGAAACAGAATGTTAACCTGTCAGTTTCTTTTAGCTGAACCTCATAAATGATGCCTTAATTTAGGGTAAGCGTCTCATTCTGTGGATGCTGAGGTCAGAGGTGATATACGCTGCCAGTTTAGGTTGACGCATTAAACTGATTTAAATTTATCTTTGATCCTCTGCAGGATGGCTGGCTGTGGCGAAATAGATCATTCGATCAACATGCTTCCCACAAACAGGAAGACAAATGAGTCGTGTGCTAACGCAGCACCTTCCCTGACAGTCCCCGAATGTGCTATCTGTCTGCAAACATGTGTCCATCCAGTAAGTCTGCCGTGTAAACACGTTTTCTGCTATCTGTGTGTGAAGGGAGCTTCTTGGCTTGGGAAACGATGTGCACTCTGCCGGCAGGAGATTCCGGAGGATTTTCTTGACAAGCCAACCTTATTGTCGCCGGAAGAACTCAAAGCGGCAAGCAGAGGCAATGGAGAATATGCCTGGTACTACGAAGGTAGAAATGGTTGGTGGCAGTATGATGAACGTACCAGCAGAGAGCTGGAAGATGCCTTTTCCAAGGGTAAAAAGAGCACTGAAATGCTAATCGCCGGGTTTTTATACGTAGCAGATCTTGAAAATATGGTTCAGTATAGGAGAAATGAGCACGGACGCCGCAGAAAAATAAAACGGGACATAATAGATATACCAAAGAAGGGAGTGGCTGGGCTGAGGCTGGACTGTGACGCTAACACTGTCAACCTGGCGAGAGAGAGCTCCGCTGACGGTGCAGACAGCACGCCTGCCCCGGGGGCTGCAGCTGGGCAGGCTCTAGCGTCCATTTCTGCCAGGCCCCTGCCCTCACTAGATGGTCAGCTGGTGAGCCCTTCAACGCCGTCACCTGACGCGAGCAATTCTCTAGAGAACTCCTTTGCCCACTTACAAATAAATGGAGACAGTATGGCTGAAAGGAGTCACAGGGGAGAGGGAGAAGAAGATCACGAATCATCATCATCTGGTAGGGTGCCAGCCCCTGACACCTCTGCGGAGGAGACCGAATCGGATGCTAGCAGCGATAGCGAGGATGCCTCTGCCCACCTTCAGCAACGCCCGCCCTCTGTCCCGCAGAGACTCTTGAACACCAACGCGGGCCAGTCAGGAGCAGATAGACCAGTGGCAGGGGGTGGGGTGGCCAACACAAGCGTAAGGTCTAGGCGGCCAGATGGACAGTGCACAGTCACTGAAGTTTAAATCTAGAGCCATGCGAATAAAAACTCGGTCCTCTACCTGTAAATTTTCTGTCCACGGTGGCATTGCACTCAAACCTAGCAGTGTGTTTGGTGGGAGGCTGGGGTGAAGGGGAGAAACAGATTTGGCCTGTTTAACTTAACAAGTCTCTTAACATGTCTCGGCTGGAAGACTCTAACTGTAGGAAACTGGGTTGTCCTGCTAATGGTTTGAAAGCTGCTTAGCAATACCCAGTTTTCTTGAAAATGTCTTGTGTTTATTTTGTAGCATTTTCCCCTCGGAGATACTCGATCCCTTTTTGGCCAATGTATATCTACTGTACAACTTGAATTGTCTTCATTATCTGACTGTTGCATTAAGTGTCTTACTACTTTCTGCATGGATTGATGTATGAAAAGAACACTAAAGCAACGCAGGAGCAGGCAAGATGTTGGGTGTGAGCAGGATGCTTAATTTAATGTGAGAAAATAGATGTGAGTTTGGAGTTAAAATGTGTTTTTACTAGACAAGAGCAATCATTTACCTTCCTTCAATGGAAATGTAAAAATGCTGTTAACTTTTGTTGCAAATTCTTACCTTTACATTCTTCATGGCATTTTCACTGGCTTTGCCATCTAGTCCTTGTAGTTTTGTTTTTGAGGTCTTTCTTGAGCTGTCTCGTTTTTGTTACGGAATTTATAATTTAATAAAACTACATTTTATCAGTAACAATCTCGGATATGTCTCTGGTTTAATTGAACTTCACTGGAGGAACTTTAAAGAAAACTATCATAAAACAGCTTCCTGTGTTTGCCAAAAGGGAGGACTGGCCCTGAGTGGTACCTCAGAGTTCCTGTGTCTCTGCCTGGCTGTCTCTCAAACACGGCGCTGTAGGAATATGCCTTAAGGCTGAAAAATCATGAGTTGCAGCCTTAATGCTCGCGTGAGCTTAACGCTCGCTTCTCGTCTGAAGAGCTGAACAACCTGCTCCACTGTTACGGCGGGCAGAAGCATGGCACACAGCCTTACTTTAACAGCAGAAATGTTGGCGTGAAAGAGCAAATGCTATCAGACTTGACCCTGTAACAAAGAACACAGATGTTTATCTGATCTTCACGACAAAACTGGTGGCAGCACAGCAAAGGTAGTTTTGTGCTTGTATTAGAAATGCATCTCCTGGATCTTCTGCAGACTGACTTCAGCATGTTAGAGGTTAGACTCTTGAAAAGCACAGCTTGTCTTTTCTGTCTGTGGCAGTTGTTTTATTTTGGTTTATTATTATTTTTTTTTAAATGAGAAACACCATCAGCTGATTCTGGACTCAATCTTTAAAATAAAGCTAATTAAACTCCGATTCTTCATACATGTTTCCCTGAATAGAAAGGGAAAGCAACTGATACCTAAGTACCACATATCTTCAGACAAAAGGTGCTGTAGGCATATAACTCTTTGAGGGGAATTAAATGGACTGATGTTTAACAATGTCAGATTTAAACTTCTAAAATGTTCTTTTTACTGTAAAGATGGCTGATGTGTCTCACCTTGGGCAGAGCCAGTAGCATGGACTTCAGAAGGAAAAAGAGGATGGAATGTCTTGTCTTCTGTTTGTTAGGTGCCAGCTGCCTTATTTCCCTGATCTGAGTGAGCACACAGTGGCTCTAACCAAAGCCTGGCTTTGTGCTGCAGAAACCCTCCCTAAGAACGCTTCTGCTATGTGCGTGCATTTTACTTCATATGAGGGCACGTACTGTAAAGACAGCAAGAAGCAAGAATTTGACGGGCTATGATGTACTTAATTTCAGGACTTTTCAGCCCAAACAGTCTACAAAATAATTTTATCGGTGATTGATTATCCTTCGGTCAAGAACTCCCAAGCAGAGAGGCAGCCCTCTGTTCAGCCAAACACTCAGTGCTGCCTGTGGCTCCTGCCGGCTGACTGCAGCTGCAAAGTGCTAAAATGAGATCGGGTAAGGTTGGTGAGAGCTTAATAGCCAAGCGTCGGAGCGGCACGTGCACTCCTCCGATCAAGCCAGGAAAAAGCAGTAACTGGTAATTCCCATCTTGTATTCCCACCGTTGCCTTCAGCAGGAGATGTGTCAATTTTAGCGAAGCCACAGCCACGCTGCGTTATGTGGTTTTCTGGAACTCCATGCATTAAGTGATTTTAAACTTGGACAGCATAGCTAGAGAAATGCACAGTGGAGCAGAATGGAAAGGAAAAAGCAAATTAAAATCCTATAAAATCTACCGCATCTCTTCATTTCCAGGAGAACAGATTCTCTTCATTTCCAGGAGAACGGATAACCACAGATACAGCAATTCTATGGCATCGTAAAAAAAGAAAAGTCACATAGCGAATGAAGCATTCAGCAAAGAACACCTAGCTTACCCAGGGTGCCCATTTGGTAAGTGTATTTCTGTCAGCAGCAAATACAATAAAGTATCATCTGTAACGCTAAAAGTGATCTCCAGCATCCACCCTTTGAACACTTGGCGCAGAGTCCGCACCCCCAGTAAGCACGCGGGCTGTCCCAGCACACAGAGGCAAAGGAACAGGACCGGTATTTCGCAGTGTAATAGGAAACCTAGTTTGCTGAGGAGGGAGCTGGCAAACTAGCCCCTAGGAGATGCAAAAGCTCGCACTCCATTTAATTAGGAGACCGGGAGTATCAATTTTGAACAAGGGTTTCTAATTCTTTTTGTGCATTTGGCGCTTGGGGGTTTTTAGGCCATTTCTGAAGGGGAACAAAAACTGAGATGAAGCTTGTAGTCTTTAACAATTATAAAGAAAAGATAAATGCTTATCAGCTGCTAGTTACGGATATTTGCCACTTCAAGATGATAAGCAAGTATTCTATGAAATAAAACATTTAGGTTTGAAATTGGTAAAACGGGATTCCATTTCATCTCACTCACTCCGGACCTCTCACGCTAGCACTCACGGTAATTTAGTTAGGCTGCTTTTCATACGAAGGCCTGTATTTGTTTTTAAAACAGAAGAGAAACCAGAAAACGTGGTATTAAGCTGCTCACAAAGTCCTCGATCAAAAGAAACGCCTGCAATTACCTTCAGAGTCTCCTGTTTGGTGTATTTGTGATTCCAACAGACCAGAGGACAAAATGAGTTTCTGTAACCTTTTCGGAAAGTGTCTTACTCAGTACCAGTTAATTATTTGTCCTGTTCTTAGAAGCAAACGTTGGCCTTTGATACAAATCAGAGAGGATGGCTGGGGAAATGCATTTGCTGAAGTGAGAAGCAAGCTCATTGTCTACAAATCAAAACAGAAAGAGGCCCCTAATAGATGGACGTACAGAGTTCCACTTACTGGCAGCGCAGGTCTAGTTCAAAACGTGCAAGTAAAACAGATTCTGCTTTTCTGCTGCTATTTCTTCCCTTTCACATTTTTGTCACCCACCCCTGAGAATGCACTGATGAGCCTTACAGCCCGGCACCTGAAAACATCAAAAATGATTCAAGGGGCTTGCGCACCTTCTAAGCAATTTTCACACCCATTTTAAAAACATAATCACAGTATTAGTAATGGAAAATTTATTCTTCTTATGGCAAAGACATAACCAGTTACCCTTTAAAGCACTGATTTTTTGACTGGCGACAACGCCATGTGCTATTGCTTCAAAAAGTTGGAGGAGTAGGGACTGGAGCATGCTCCGAAGGTTCAGTGATGTTGGCAGTCTGGAATCCCTCATGAGTGTGTAGAGGACTGATTATATTAAAACATCCGTATTTCAGAAGTAATGGGTCTGAAGTCCTTTAGAGCACGGGAAAGAATCTAGCTGCACAGGGCACTAACAACTGAGGTACTGGATTAAAAAATGGGTGCACGGGGGGACAGAGATGCAAACCAGAACATTGTCTCCTCATGTTCCCATTCCCATCCTTTTAGCTTGGAAGTAAAAAATGAACTTTTTTTTTTGCTGGGGGAGAGAGATTTGAAATCTTCCTCTAGCTGCAGCCTCAGGTGTGAAGGCAAAGAGGCAGGATCAACAGGGCAGAGTAAGTTCCTTATCCTCCCTGAGGTGCCAGCTCAAAACGCATCCCTTTCTTCAGCACTTCCTGCGGTTGCTTCAGGCCATACACGCTCCCCGCTGTGAAAGCCATACAGTAAAACACCCCCAGCAGAGCACAGCATCTGCTCGAAAGCTGCAGAATCCTAACAGCAATCCAGACCTAACTCCCATCATTGATCTGTCCCAAGATCCTCACACATACATACAGTTACCTCACTGCCTAAAAAGCTGGAATCCTGCCACACTGTAGAAATTGTAACACGGATTTTCATCCAAAGAATCACCTCCTTTTCCCTAAAGGAAGCTTGTTCCCCGTATATCTAGAGTTAGTTATGCCCGGTCAGAGCAAGAATGCATGTCAATGCCACATAGCCCAGATTCCACCTTAACACGCTGCCCTGGAGCACATGGGTCCTGGGCTCAGATCTCAGCCCCTCCTGGATTCAGGGACAAGTGCATCCTAACCAGCAACACAGGAAACTCTCAGTCACGGGTATGTCTGTGTGGTTTTGCTCTCACAGATGTTTTGTTTTAAGAATCATATGCCAAAGCAGGGACTCGGTGACAGTTTCTACTTTCTAAAGGGAAAACCCTCCCCACTGAGTTATCATCTAACTACTTGTAGAGGCACCAGCATGAAGTGGAGACCGAGTTCCAAATCTTCTGGTCAGCCCAAATATGTCCTGCCGGTAAAAACACGCTGAAGTAAGCCATAGACAGATCCACACACAGGTCTTTCCAGAATGCTGAAGTACTCCGATCACCCAGTCAGTCAAGGACAGCCCACGTTGGGCACGGTACATCACCACCTTCCAAGGTTTCAACTAGATTCTATGGGAAGAATCAGGTCAGCAGCTCTGCACGTGCTCAGCAGCACAGGTCCCGGCTGCGGGAATGTGCAGATGTGTATGTAAGTAGTCGGCTCCTTGAGCTGTGAGAAGACACCTAAATGCATTTAAAGACCTGAATTGCTGTCCGTGCATGAGGGCTATAAGATCCTCGGTGAGTCAGAGTTTCTCCTGTAAAAATCACCATTAAAATTGAAGTATCCTTGGATACTTTCTCAGCAATTATACAAAGAACTGACTGAGGATGAAAAAATAAAAGCTATCGTCTCACCAGTTAACATCCCTTCAAAGCTGCTTAAAGACACCGGTCTCATGTTGGGGAACTCATATTTTGCAGCTTCAGATGCACCTGTTCTGCAAATAAATAAACCTCACATCTTTCAAGCAATTCATTTCCAGTTAGAAAAACAAAACTCCAAAGAAAGTAATCTTCAGCCTCATTCCAAAAGAATTATAGTTCTATTCTCAGCACAGTATTTACCTTTACACACTAATTTCACTAATCCCCATTCAGTTGGTGATTAGGACAGTAAAGAATCTGCCGGGGATTTCTCTGTGGTTGCACACCAAATATGTCTGCCTGACGTGAATGACAAGAATGTTAATGCCGGTTTAAATGAACGAGTCCTTAAATGATTCCGTTTAATACCTGCTTTAGTGAAAGCTTTGTTTGCAAAAAGGTCAAGAACATTGCTTATGCATCGACTGTCATTTATGTTTTGGTCTTCTAACCAATGCCTGCAAATTGGCAGGCCCGCCCCATACAGTTCCGAAAATGTCCTTCTCTGTCCTTAGGGCGGCTTCCAGTGGTAGCTCTCCTCCCGCTGTCACCACCTTTTTCACAGCCCGAATCACACTGGCTGGACCCTCTGTGTACTGGCTCAGCCAGGCGCGGGCTTCTTCTAATGCTCCGGTTTCATCTGAAGATGCCAACGTCTTCTCCGAGAGGCCGAGGCGCAGAGCTCTCTCGGGGTCCACCCTGGCAGCCCCGCTGAGCAGCCGGAGGGCAGCCCCGCTGCCGACCACCCGCACCAGCCGGGCAGCTCCTCCCCAGCCTGGCACCAGACCCATGTGCTTATGGACAAATCGAATTTCACTCCCAGGCGTCATCAACCTGTCAATGGAGAACAAACACGCTGAGGTCAATCTGTGCATCCACGCCCGTATTCAGCTCGCCCGCACTCAATTTTCTATTTTCTCCTCCCCTCCGCTTCCAAAGGCTGATACAACTTGACAGCACGCTGATTACAGCCAGAGCTGCAGTATCTTAATTTCTGCATCGCCTCGTGCCTTAGCTGCAGCTTTTAGCCCTTCTCAAAAGGAGATACGTAGGCTGCCACAAGTAAAGATGCTTAGTGCCCACACTCACACCTGTGGCCAGAAATCAGTTCTAAAAAGTGCTTGAAAACAGAAATGCAAGGATGAAGTGCACACTGCACTTATTAACAGTGACAAAACTGCCTTGCTAAATCATGCCAGGGTTTGGGGTAAAACCCAAGCAAACTAACGCACAAAACGTATTTCCCAAGAGGGTGAATCACGGTCTTAGAGCTGATCTGTGCTGGGGAGGTTCTGTCAGCACCCTGGTGCTTAATTACAGCACAGCTGGTATTCTGTTTGTTCCACACTTTAGAGGGTCTGCGTGAGTTTGATTTTTAACTGCTCACTACAGCAAGGGAAGTCAGGATGGATGCTTGACTTATGGCTCACAACATACAATAGAATTGCTTTCTATTTATGCCTTACAGTGTGTAATAGAATCGCTCCCCTCCAGAAGGTAAAGTCACGTTCCTCTGTTCAAAGATCTCACATCTTTGCTTTTTTTCTACAGTCTGTCACCTCCCTTATTTGAGAACTCCCCCAAGGGCTGATTAAGCTGTCTCCCTGGAGGAGCCCTGCTGCAGCGGACTGCACTCTCTCTGCACAGCGTTCACACTGACACGCATTAGGTTAGTGGAAAAAAGCCTCTAGAAATAGAAACATACAGAAAAGATGTACAGAAACAGACCAGTAGTTGCTCTTCCTTAAGATGATGTTCTGCAGTGTGGCTGCTTGCTGCTGTTTATAAGACAAGGGATGTAAATTACACTTGTGAAGTAGATTAGCTTCTACTTCAAGCGCTAATTGGCTTTCTAAAGATAAATCATGGAATACGAAGATCTACACACAAGTCTGTTGCCTAACAATGCAGTTTTCCACAATGAAAATACTGAAGTGAACAGCTTTAGAAGGGGAAAGAAAAGGAAAACCTTTAAAAATGCAACTACTTCTAGGAACTTGCAGTTCCCAAATCTGCTTAGTTATTGTTTATTGTAAGTTTGCTTCGTTGCTTTTTTCTTAACCGGAGCAGCATCAGCGTTCGTGCTGTACTGTAAAGCACCGGGGCTGAAGAGCTTACGCTTTATCCCAGACCCAACACAATGCACAAAGGCAACAGCTGACATGCCAGATTGCATGAAAGCCTTTTTGTAGAGATAGCGGAGGAAGGTTGTGTGACAAAAGGAAGAGAGCAGAGTATTGCAGGGGAGGAGAGGCTTTCAGCTAACACGAGCAAGAGCAAACCCAGCAAATCCCAGGGAGCTCAGGTCTCTCCTCTCCACAAGTGTTCCAAAACTCCTTTACTGTCTCAGCTTACTTTGCCGATAGCCAGTGTCCCGCTGGGAAAGCAATAATGAAAACATTATTAAGGGTTTAATTCTAGCTGCACTGAGCGACATGAAGTATTGAAAAAAAAAAAGAAAAAGAAGTGGTCACAGGCTGGCAGACATCTGATGCTGGACTATCTGCAGGCAGTCTCGCAAGACAGCCACCGCAGGGCAGCAAGGACAACGTTGTGTTTGTTGAACCTGAGTCTGTCCCAGGCACCTGGGTCTGGGCCTTAAGAAGAGGCATTTCAGAGAAACGTCCTGTGGGCAGCATGTGGACTCATCTGGGAATTTGGGTCAGCGCACTCTGAAGTTTGCACGGCAAGTCAAATTTCACATTAGAAGCACTGCCGATCCATGAGCGCCAACAAGAAAAAAGTTAAAAGCGCTTAGTATATGGGAAAGCCTGCAACCTGCACAGCCTTCACCTCCCGCCGAGAAAATGGAACCTAATGTGACGAAAGGAAAATAAATGCTTGACAGCTAAATCCATGGAGAGACCACAAGGCCGCAACTTCCCAGATCTCACTGAGATTCACCTCTCCCTACAATATTCCTTTGAACGTGCTTCTCGGACTGCCTTCAGGCTTAAAAAAAAAATTATCTGTGGTTTTTCAGACTTTTCAACTATGAATCTTCTCCTGAAGTTACACCATTTCTTACAGAAACGACCCATCACACTCTCTGTTAGGTACCCCGCTCACTTCCAGTCCCCATGCCCAAAGCAATGGAGACCTGAGCTCAGATTTGCAGCAGCACATGCTGCTGCCAAGCTGGCCTGGGATCAGCCTCTGAACATCACCAGCTGCAGCCTTGCATAAATATTTCCCTTTTTACTTTATGAAAGGAATTGAGCCTACCTTCTGAGACATGAGAGATCTGATCCTCCATTAGACGAATTTATGTAACAAAAGTACATCAAGCATTGCTAAACACAGAGGCAGACATCAAAAATATGAAAAGACAGAAGTACTACTCTATTCCTAAACTGTTTATACCTTATTCACCTAAGTACTGGTCCTGCCTGAGACAGAGAAGTAGGTGAATGGAAAATGAACCCTAACTTGACTCAATATGCCTGTTCTTGTCTTCCAGGTCAAGGGAATTAAAATCTGGGTTTCCTGTATCCCAGAGGAAGGTCACATCAGAGGCTCCTGGACACATCCTTCCCTGCCTTATAAAAAGGAGAAAATCTGTTGCATGACAATAGTGAAAAAAAATATTTATTAAATGTCATTCACGTACTAAGTAACTGAAGACCTTCCAAGCAGAGAAACATCCTTCAGGAATGTTAAGGGTAGCAAAATCCTCATAACTTAAATGGGAAACAGGTTAAGGTAATAGAAGCACCAAAGTATAGCTGAAACCTTTAAGAATGTTACATTTCTCTGCTACAAGCAATACAACCCCCCTAGGAAGAAAGCACAGGCACCATGGGCCACATCCAATTTTGGGTTAGTCATCTAAAGCAAACAAGAGCTACAGCAAATGTTCCTGCTGTACATTTTAAAATGTTCTCAGAAGCACTACATGTTCCAAACCCTCCACCTTTGATCGGAGGATTCCTTCACTCCCTGACATCTCATTGCGCCCACTGCCACATCGCATCACACCATCGTCAACGCATGTGAAAAGAAAAGCTTGTTTGCCATTAACACTGCAACCTAACAAATCCCAGCCTTAAACAGGTACACTTGCTTCCTCAAAGGCAACACTTGCTGTGAGCTAACAGCTATGCTTTCCTTCGATAACGAATTTCCCAGACACTTAAAGCTGGGGTAGATACAATGAAAGCTGAAAATGCAAACAAGAATGTATTTCGCAGTTTTTCATACCTGCTTCTAATAGTACTCCCATTACTGAACTGTTCCAACAGGTATAAGCAGTTCCTTGGGCAGAATTAAGATTCTATTAAGGTTTGTGCTGGCCCTTACATCATAGAATCATAGGGTTGGAGGGGACCTCTGGAGATCATCTACTCCAAACCCCCTGCCAGAGCAGGGCCACCTTAGAGCAGGTTGCACAGGAACCCATCCAGGCGGGTTTTGAATGTCTCCAGAGACGGAGACTCCACCACCTCCCTGGGCAGCCTGT
>VXBO01007998.1:255994-283362 GCA_013400135.1 Rhinoptilus africanus
CACACCCGCATCGTGCATCCCCTCTGCAAGCTGCCATGCGACATGAAAGCTGTGCGAGCAACACACCGCTCCCTCGTCCTCAGTCTCGTGCCTGCACTCACGTGAGTTGAGGACATCCAAAAAACAGCCAAAAAAGTAAATTAAAAGGCCTTTCCCAAGTGGGAGAGGCATAGACCTTTTACAATGACACAGTTAGCAATAAATAGTCCCCAGTCCATGGGTGCTGCTTCAGATCTGTTTGTTAACACAGGGGGAAGGAGCAGCATGGCTTTACAAAGGCCTATGAATGCACACAAGGCCCATACCACAATTTAAGAGCGCACAGAACCAAGAGAATAAAACAGACAGTTACACCAGGGAGCTGTTAATTCCCCTGAAGTGTGTACTACAAACTCTGAAAATGGTATGAGTCACCAGAGCCATAAAGACTGAAGCCCCATCATTCAAAATGTAGTGCCTGGATCCTCCTTCTTCCCCACAGTTACACGACAGCAATCCATGGGGTACCACTCCACTTCTCCTCCCTTGCTAACGGCCAATGTCTTACTAACACTCTCTCTCTCTTTTAATTCCCAGCAATGACTTTATATCTATTACCCTGGTGTCAATGTGTCCCAAGCACAGGCACGCTGCAACCTCTGTTACCCTACAGTTATTGCCAGAGTAGTCTTCCTCTTGACATAGCGCTCGGGTCTTACTCATGAAGAAGGTTTTAGCTATCCTGCACAGGCTGCCAAAGTCTCAGTGCACAAGCAAGTGAACGCCAAAATAATGCTCACATAAAAATTACTCATGCTGGAAGTCTAAAATGTTACATGAGTCGTTCCTTCCAAAAAAGGAACTACAGCTATTTGGATTTCATTCAAGCAAGCATTTTCAACAACAGATACGGCTTTTAGACTAAAGCAAAAATTTCCATTAGAAAAGATCCAGCGATATTTTACCAGATTCTTTAATGAAAAAAGACCACTTGGAGGTAAAGATGTTTAATAATGAAATTTTTTGTCAAATCTGAATGCCAGGATTCATCTAGAAATCAAAAAAGTACACCGGAGCTTGTTTTCAAATTGAAAATATTCCATTTTTTAAATTATGTGCACACATTCATGCAGCACATAACCTGGAGGCAGAAAAATCAGTTTCCCACACCTGTATTTCCATCATAATGTTTATCAAGACTGAAGAAAACAGAACAAAAGTCTCCTGGACCAAATTCAAAGAGTTTCTTAAAGCAGGAGCATTTCAGTCATATTCTTTGCTCATCTCTGCTGCTCAACCAGAAAGGGGAGGGGGAGCATCAGAGCTTGGCATCTAAAATGTCAAAAAGGCAAAGATCACCTCGCTCGCCTGAGCTCAGCTGACCGGAAAGGAACAGCATTGCTTGACATCAGCCCTAAGAGATGCAAGGTTCGAGTTGCTCTAAGACTTTATGATGGATTTGATATACCATATTTCTGCAACCCTCAGCATTAAAGGATTTAAAATACGTCGTAACATCACACTAACTAATAAGCTTTTGCAAGACCTAGGGTAACAAGACACACTTTGAAATTCATCTGTCTCTGCATGCACTGCTACTAATGCTGCATTTGCACATCCTACACAACAATTTCTGACTAAAGCAAACAGGGATCATACACTTATTTTGAAATCACTGGTGATTAAATTATAATGAAATGCTGCCATTTTGTCAGGATATCAGGCTAATAATGCCAAACAAAAAAATGCTGAGGGTTGAGGGCTTTTTTTTTTTTCAAATGATCACAGTAGCTGTGACCTAAATTTTCCAGATATGATACATTATTTCAGAGCTTTTTTTTTTTTTTGGAGGCAGAAGGGATGTAACACAATGACATACCTCAAAAAAGGCATAAACGAGATCGAGAATTCAACATTACAATTCTACATTAAAACAGTAATTTAGCTTCTTCACCTCTCCTTTTTAATACAGCATGTTAGTTATGTTGACAGGGAACTAATTCTCTTATCAACAGAAGTATAATTTTTCCTGGTAACTTTTTATTTACAATCTTTCTTTCTCACACACACACACAAATCTGCACTAATTGAAATTACTGGGTTTTCCTCAGTCTGTATATTTGCTTGGCGTTTATGAGTATGAATGCATCAGCACACAGAACTGAAAGACAACACCTAGTAACAGACCATGGATACAGCAGAAGTTCTTACACATACAACAGTTTAAGCACAATAGGAATTTATTTAACATAAGAGTTTATAATTTGATTTATTCTTACTGTGACTGCTGAGTTACAGCAGTAGCAATTAATTTCTCACTAACTCCAGAATCCAGAAAGAAGTAGGAAGCTGAAGCCACCAAGGTTCAAACAAGGTTCAACAGTCTGCAGTCGTCTCACGCAATTTTGGATAAGTTTGTAAGGAACAGGGACACAGAGGCTGAGCTTGCAGGGCTCCAAGTCTTCACTAAGACACTGGGTTGCTTTGGATTAGAGGGAAAAAAAGAAACAGGGGGTGAAGGGGGAGACTGGAAGTTGCAATTGTGAAGGCAATGTTTACAATGAAAGTAGGTTGAGACCCACACACCACCACCTGCTTACATTTGCAAAAACCCAAGGAAGTTCTTCTCAGACTTCATATTAATCAACTTGTGGAGCTATCTGATTTTATATATATATATATATATGTATTTTTTAAAAATTATTTTGGTAGTGAAGATCAGCAATGGAGTGTCAAACTCAAATACCTGCAGGCAGTTTACCTAAACTGGGAATTAATCACTTCACAGATGCAAGCACAATGAACAATTCCAGTGCATTTGTACTCTTCCTAAACTAATTCTCCTTGAACCCTGAATGCTTCCCTACAGTGTACCAACAGCCCGGTGTTTCAGCAAGAACCAGCACGGGTCCAGCTCTGCACTCCCTAAAATCTGCCTTATCTAAGTTTCCCATTATCTGGGCTATCTCTGTTTATTATTACTGTGCAGCACAGAATCAGCTGCAGACAGGATTGTTCAACAGAAAGGACATAAGATTGCATGGTAGAAGTGGTCTAAAATGTAGACACATACTGATAACAAAAATCTCATTCACACAGGATAAGGATAAAATGGCTTGGCTTCCCAAAGAAAAAAACCAACAACTTGGAATGAAGTAAATCCTTACAAAAATACAATCTCAGAAAGAAAACGTCAACTCAAATTTATGGTTTGTTGCCATTCTTTACACTTCCAGTTAAATCAAACAGTAGTAAATTTGAATTGTAGACTATGTAAAAACTTCTCTGCCCGTAATATTGTAAATACATGAAATTCAAACACAAATGAAAACTGGTAATAAAGAAAAAAACAATATGAGTCCATAAATACAAGCCCCATAATACAAGCCCTCAAGTCCATTTCTAGCAGTGCTGCGATTACTTAACCAGATGTCAGGTGTGCCAGGTCAAAAATAAGAGCAGCCTTCTTAAAGGCAGGCAACGTGAAACTTTTAAAACCATAATCCATCTCACTGAAAACTCATCAGAAAATTCTACCAACAAACCTCCCAGGGCTCTAAAAATGTGAAGTAATGCATGACTGCAACAGAATTCTGAAATTGACAATTGATATGAAGGAGGTTTTACCTATACATATACACACACACACACACATACATACATATATATACTAGAGGGGAAAATTTTATGTAGTTAAAAAAAATGCTATCTGTGGCATATAGCAAGCACCTGAAGCTGTGAGAACCCACTCTCAAATTTGGCTACTGATTCTTCTCCTGATGATGTGCAGCAACGTTATGGAGCCACAACTAATGTGAAGTGCTTTGTCAGCCTGGACTTTGCAAGAACTCATGAATATGGGAATCTCATCCTGTTACATTCATATTATGCTCTGCCCAGTGAAAAGAGCTACTGTGTACTGAGGCACCCTTATTTCAAACAGCAGCATCTTGCACACCTAAAAGCTCCTCCTGATAAAAATTAAAAGGCAAAATCCTTGCTTACAGCAAAATATTTTCAAAGAAGTTAGTGTGTTGTGCTCTGACATTCTGGAACCTATTTTTGAAAAAGCTTACTGTAGAAAAATAATGTCTTTACAGTTTCTCCCCCCTCTTTTTTTAAAGGAGCAAAACCTGAAAAGTTGGTCATAGTGGGCCTACATCTATGTAGTGGTTATATTCTCTACTGCTCCTTTCATTTTGTATGAATTACATTTAATGCACTAAATGCATGCTTGTAAAAGGGAATAAACAAGTCATCACAAGAACACACACACCAAAAGCTGTTCAATAATAGTGCATTTCATTGTATCTCTTACTAGAATCATAGAATGGTTTGGGTTGGAAGGGACCTTAAAGATTGCCTAGTTCCAGCCCCCCTGCCCTGGGCAGGGACACCTCCCACTAGACCAGGCTGCTCAAAGCCCCATCCAGCCTGACCTTGAACACTTCCAGGGATGAGGTTTCCACCACCTCTCTCTGCAGCCTTTTCCAGTGTCTCACCACCCTCATGGTGGTCTCACCACCCTTCCTAACATCCATTCTGAATCAACCCATCTCTAGTTTTAATCCATTCCCCCTAGTCCTACCATTACCCGACATCCTAAAAAGTCCCTTACCAGCTTTATGGAACATGCCTAACACCTTAAAATGTAAAGCTAAACATGCCTACATATTTCATAAAAAAACAGAAAATAGACAATTAAAATGCTGCGAGGCCAATTTGATAAATGCAGTATTGTTAGCATAAGCTTCTTCCCTTGTTAAAACCTTGATTCTGCCATTCCTACAGATACAGGGCAGGAGTCTGCTCAGAAAGCAAACACTTCTTTAAATTGATGGTGCTTTTTACGAAGCAGGATACTGCTTAGCACTAACAAGAGTAATGAAACTGGCCCTCTGTGATTTCGCTGTGCAACCCCAACTCCAACTGAAGAAATTATAGTTGATTAATTTATTTTCTAAAAAAGAAAAGGAGAATACTGATGCCTCTACCTATGAGCCCGTTTTGAGGTCAATGGAAAGAGAAATAGGCAGCTTTCCATCTTTGCACTCTCATCCTCTACCTGGAGACACCACCTTTTAAATTGGATTCACAAGGCAGTGACATACCTCTATTTTGACAGCAGTAGCATTACACAGGAAAAAGGGAGTAAGGGGTAAGAGACTCTTATTTTCCAGAGGCACTCAGGTACAATGGAAGTCCATTTGCCAAGCGATGTAGGATCAAATTTTCAAAGTTGTAGATGTGCCAAAAGACCTACACAGACATTGCCCCAGAGAGATTTCTCAAAGGCACCAACATGAAATAAGAGACAAGACAGCTCAGAATTCAAAGTTAGTTATTCTGGCTATCGGCTGGCAGCACTCTGCAGCTACTGTGCTCAGAGATTATTGTGATCTACTAATCGCACTAATAGATTCATTACCAAACTGTCTCTGCCCCATATCTAGCTGTTAGCATATTGCTCAACAACCCACTACAATTCTTGTCCAAATTCCTTACCCAACCCTGCCAAGTCAGTGCTTAACTGCACGTACTGTGCAAGGACAAAATACACTTCCAGTTTCTGCATATAGAGAACTCAGAACAGGTATTTCATTGCACTTATTTGTAAAATTGCATCACCAAATCCAACATCAGTCATTTGTGCACTTCACTGCAGTGACTGCAGTGTCATGCAGAACCGAAACGTACACTGACATTTGGCAGCAGAACCCACGAGCCAACTTCATGGGCTGTGACACACTGAAAAAAGTCTAGGTTTCTTGAAACTGTACTAAAAAGCTCAGCTGTCCAAACAGGTTTCATACCTGCATGGTTTTACATTACTGTTTTACAGAAATAATTGAGATAAGTACAGTGTCAGAAGCCTTATCTTCCCAATTTTCATATCAGAAAAACCCTGAAAGGATTTTAATTACCTTGTACTTGTCTGGACAATGATTTTTTAAATTTTTTTTCCAATCACATGTTTATGATCTTTATAAGGATGTCGCTGTTATGGAAAGTCATACTGCAACAATCCATAAAGCAGCTAAGATTGATGAAGATGTTTTGAGAAGCCTTTTTCCTCCAGATCGAAGGTGAAGTGACTTAAGATACTTTCACTTTTCATCCCCGCCTCTGTGTCAGCAGTAAACGTGCCAGAGTTCACGCAAGCCCTCCCTAATCCCATTTTAAATGAGACGGTTTACAACAGAGTAAGAGACAATTAACCACAAGAACTGCCACTGGAAGAATGCATCAATAATATCTTAAACCACCCCAGCTATTTTCAAATTGGATTTGCCCACACCCCTACTTTAGTAGATATGTGTATCATACTGCCAGGGGACATTTCAGAGAGGGTACACAAGCCATTTTGGTTCAAGTGAATCCCTTCCACAATATCAGTATAGTTAGTGTAGTACAAACTGGCAGAGAGAAAAAGAAGAAAGTATTTCAGGCCAATACCACGCAGTTTGGTAGTTTACATGGTAACTGTGGAAAAAAAAGGAATGGATTTGATAATTTAGAATTAAAAGCAGCCACAACTCAACTTGTTTTGTTCTTAATAAAATAAAATGCCTAAACAGTTTATTCAAGGAAGAAAACAAACCTCTCTGATTTCTGTTCTCGTGTTCCTCTTTTGGCATCTAGGACAGAATACCTGTTCAGCTAATATCTACTCATAGTCCTCAAAAAAACCCCAGATTTTGTCCCCAGTATGAAAATTCTCCAATTCAGGAACAACAGCAGCACAGAGTATGTTTCTCTATCTTGTTGTTGTTATTAATTAAGTCGCATTTCCTGCTCCTGAATTGCTATGATTTAGTTGCACTGGATGGGTGTGTTAGAAAGTAATGGAAGACGGATCAACAGCTGTAGTTATTACGAAAATTATGGCAGCACATCAGAGGAATTGCAGCTGCCCGATTCATGCAAATAAGAGCTACTTGACAATGACTATAATTACACAGTATGTCAAACAACATAGCTGCAGTAAAAGTAGAGAGTACATATTTTAGAAAGCCAAAAGATTTCCATTTCGTTATGTCCACATTCCCTAAACTCCTATTTAGGTATAACAAGACTCACTTTCTGTCTGTGTACTCACAGATACAGAAACATCTACTGAGTCTCCCAGGTGCATTCTCCTGTCAGCGCTGCTGCTGTCAGACCCAGTACCTCTCTGCATGTTTACTGGGCATTTATAATACAGCCTGCACTCAGAGGCCCCAGCCAGAGCTGCGGTTCCAGCTCACTGGCTGCCGTGTAGATACGAAGAAAGATCTGGACGTATCTAGTCTCAAAGCAAAGGCAGACTGCTTCTAAGTGTCTCAGACAACGCAGATACCATCCCCTCTGTCCAAAGCCTTTGCCTGATAACTAGAACAGCAGGGTAATGATCCAGTTTACTTTGCTTAGTAGTACTTTTGAATATAAGTACTTTCAGCTTCTTCTGGACAATTCCTTTCCCGCTTCAGGAGCTGAGGCCCTCTAAAAGGGAGCATTTCCTTCTCTTAGATAAAAATTGCACTAAACGCTCGTCATTTTCAGGGAGGCTGTGCACAGTGCTTATCCTGTTACATCTGTAGGCTGTTTGCACATTAGCAACTGTTTAAATAAAGTGACATTTTATTATTTTAGTTTCTCCCAGTTCCTGTTCTGCATTCAGCCTCTTTAATTAAAGCCGTCTGTTTTTCACTAGTGGTTTCATGCTTGCAAATCCCTGCACCTGCATGGAAAAAAACAGGGACAGAACCTCATTTGCTTTCCTCTGCATCTCTTGTTTCAGAAACTGTACAGCACAAAGTTCTGTTACAAATAATAAACCCAGAACACAAAGCACCAGACTAATGGAGAGTTTTACTTATTTATGTTTACTTATGACAGCCACATAAAGCGACAGAAGCGGATATACAATTTAGCGGTCCTCCTGCCTCTCACTCGGAGGTGAGAAGTCGGACCCACGTGGTCTATGGCACAGTCAGTTGCTAAAGCTCCTCATTGCTCTTGTCTGACACAGTGATACAAGCTGTATAACCTGACAGTTACTCTGTCCTATCAAGAAACCCAAACTCCGTCCCCCTTCCCACCCCCCCACCATGTCCCATTAAGTCTGCTGACAAAGCCCAGTTCCAAGTGCCTTGGAATTCAGGGACCTGACTCCTGGTAAAAGTGGTACTTCAGGCTTCCCACATTTCATAGGGGCAGCCATTAAATCACAGACCCAACATGGCAGCTACTCAAATTGTCGATCTTACCTGAAATCACATGCTGTGGTAAGCTCTGCTCCTCCTCCAACAGCTTTTCCTTGGACTAATGCAACACTGATCAAAGGCAATCTACACAAGAGAGTTTTGTAACCAAAATTCATGCTTTTAGTCTTCTACAAATTACAAAAGGATTCAAGTAAACCATCTCTATAGTAAAAGATCAGAAAAATATGCTGTTCCAACTCATTCAAACAACTACATCTTTGCAGCTAAGTAGCACAATACCAATTCCACTTTTGTTAAAATGGAATCAAAGTAAAGAACATGTTCTATGTTATACAAATACATCCTACAGATTATACCTGGAAGGACTATCTGCGAGAAGGAGTAACAGCACAGCGACACAAGACCCTACACTAAGCCAGTACCCTACAGAAAGCAGTAGAAAGGGGCACTAAAAACTGCATGTGTGGGTTATTTAAAAACAATGAGATTCAGCATAATACCTTCAGCAGCTTTTTCAGAGTGCTACCATATCAGTCATCAACAGAACTTTTTTTTGGAGGACAAAAGCATCCTTTGAGGATAGCAACAATCTGCTACCTTTGATGGTGTTGTATTTAATGATGCTCAAGGTATTTAATCTTGTTCAAGGTAATTCAAAGGACAGAGGGAAGGAAGAGCGTGTAGGGAGAACCTCTCTCCCCACTGCCACTGTGAAATGAATACTAATGAACAGTGACTTAGGATAAACCAAGTTCCCTAAGAAATTAAACTAACTGGTTCATCCCAGACTTTGAATGCTGATACAGCTGTTTTATCTTTTAGTACAAAGAGACATTTAACTCATTGAGCAGTTTTGAAATCACATTCAGAAGTGAGCTTCCCAATCATGACCACAAGTTTGGTTTTACTTCTACTTTTAACAGAAGCACCAACAATTTCTTTTGGCCTAAATTCACTTATGGCAGCACACTTCATACAATACATGGCCTAAGTGAACCCACTAGAAGAGGGTAACCTCATTTTTCCTGTGGTTTATGGGGAATCAGAAAATAGGGGTCCAAGTCCTCTACTCTGGATCCATTTGAGGTGCCTCCTCCAGGATCACAGCTGGCCTCAGCTCCCTCTGAGGGAGAACCATCCCATCTACAATAGATGTCCCCAGACAGCAGTTCAGAGCTCCCCCTGAACCACAGCTTCAACATATTCTAAGTCAAGACACCTGAGGTGAGGGCTTAACCTTCATCCATCTTTCTCCTCTTTGCTTGCCCCATCAATTTTGATTATACGGAGACCAACTTATACAAATGGTTTCTGATCCTGAGGATTCCTTATGGAACTACTAAGTCTCCAATCTCCTGGGCAGTTTTAAAGAATACTGTTCACTCATAACACTTTCTCTTATAGATTATTTGAAAACAAAGAATATTTAACTTCAAAGAGCTCTGAGCAGAAAAAGACAGACGCTACCACACATGGATTTAATAGAAATGTGATTTCTTAAGGGAAGCTAAATCTAAAGGAAAGGAAAAAATGTTTTTCAGAAGTACCAGATGGTAGAACTGAATACATTCCTCTTATGAAGTGGGAAGATTAAATAAATATATTAAATAAATGTTACCTGCGTAGGCTGCATAAGCTGGCCTCGCTTGTTTTTTAAGAGCTACCGATTTCCACTGAGTTACAGAAGTCAGCTTCAGAAACCCTGAAGTCCTAGATTTCCTTAACTCTAGCTTAACTTAACACTATATAAGCCTGTAAGTTTGTTTTCTTTTTTTAACCTGTTCCAGTTTCTGGAAAGTCTAATAGTTGCAAAATGTCAAGACCTAATTTAAATCCATAAATATCCACCTGATTAACATGTGTGAGTATAAGGTCTGTGATTCAAAATTACATACTTAAAACTATGTATTTAACTTTAAACATCTTGTTAAAGAGTTAGCCAAAACATATTCCAATCCTTATAATTACTTCATAAAGAAGGGTAAATAAAATATATTACCTCATAAGTCTGGTTAAGGTGTTTTGCATAAACATGCACATATTCATCCCATCCTACAAAGAATAGGAAATTAAAACATGTTAAATAATCCTAATGTGAAGCAATTAAACACACAGATGGAGCAGACAGGAGTATTCATTACATTTACCCTAGCTGGGCCTTTCCGCTTTGGTTAATCTTGCCCAAATTCCAGGCCAACCCCACTATGCACAAATAGAAACCCTAGCATAAATCAGGCTGAAAAAAATATATCAGAACTCAATCAATTTATATGATTTTCAGTCATAATTAAGACACTGTTAAAAGTAATTGCAATACTGAATTTCTATGATGTGAAATTTTACACCCTTCCCTCTTAATTTCCTCTTCTCACTCCCAGTTAAACACCCATAAAGCTGAAGTCTGTACAGGACCATAGACCGCTGCGCACATTTTACTGTTCCAAATCCATAAAGTTTTAGACAGATACAATTTACTAACTTCATTTTTTATTGTTTGGGACAAAAGCGTTTCAGATGAAAAAAAAAACCAAACAAAAAACCCACAAAAAACCAAACAACCCTGAAAGAAGATTCTTCTTATTTCTCTCCTCCTTTATATTTTACATCAGCGTGCAAACAACAGTGAATACAGAACAATTGTTCCCTTCTTTTCCAGTACAAGAACTAAGGAGCTACAAATAAATTCAGTTGCTGCTAGGTTCAAAAGAAGTGTTTCTTCTTACAACAGGTAGTTAAACTGTGGAACACTCTGCAACAGGACATTACAACCTCAACATAAATTCAAGAACAACTAGATAAACCCTCAACAGAAAAATCAACAAAATTATTAAATACAAGGTAACACCTCTAGTTCTAGCAATTTTAGTCACAAATTGCTGGGGACTAAGAGAATATTTTGAAGCAACATCATTATCTATTTGCCTTCCCTGTTCTTATATTCTTCCTCAGATATCTGGTGTTAATCAGGAACTCGAAAAATGCCTGGGCTAAATGACCCAGTATGACCATGTTCGTATACATACTGAACTGTATACACCGAACTACACATTTAATCCAGATTAAAAAAAAATACCATGAAAAAACCCCAAACAAATGGTAGGAAGAAAAAGAACAAAGTCTCTTTATTGGCATTTACTAATTTCTAAAACACAGTTTTACAGGCGTTGGCAAGTTAAAGAATCTGCCTTAATTAAAAGCTTCTGACTCATACCTCAGGGAAAGAAAAGATATGCAGTAAGTCTTCAGTACATCTTGGAATAGGACCTTGAAATAGGCTTCAGCTGATTTATTGTCCTTTTATTCATGCGTTCCCAAGACCTACTCTGCCCTACACCAACCCACATTATGCTGTTTAGGGACAGATCTTTGGCAGATATAAGTTGCCACGACAATCACTACACAGCAACCAGTGAATTCAGTTTCATCACATTAAAGGCCTGCTTGAAACTTTCAGCACATGTTCATTTACAAAGAGGCTTTCAGTTATCTCTGTAGACACCTCCTACAGTCATTAAGACCAGCAGCAATATTTCCATTCCAAATTAAAGAACAATCAAATCCTCCATGGTAGGTGTCTTAACAGCTAAGTTCAAAACCCACACAGAAATACAAGATACCAGTTCTCAGACATGGACTTGCACAATTCTCATACTACAACCAGCGAGATGAAGCTGCAGAAAAGCTCTTCAGAGAAAGTAATTTTTCACTTCATCACAGCAGTCCTTGCGTTCAAATTGGCTGTCTCAATTCATACCCAAATCCAAAATGGTAATTAAAGATTAATGCCAGGACAGACCAGCTTGATAAACGCAGTTATGGCTGAGCAGACAAAAAGAAAGGTCTTCATATTCTCAGGTGGTAGAGAGATTACTGTGTATCACATGGAAAAAATGCCTGCACCGAAAACACCCTGAACAAAAATTACAATTACTTGAGTCCTGGCCAACATACCCTTCAAACCTTCCTGATAAGAAAAATTAAGGCTACTAGTCAGAGTATTTTATCTGAATAAGAGAGGTGTTCACTGGAGTCTGTGGAATAATCACATTTTCAGCTCTAATACCATCCTAGGAGTAAGAACAAATCTAACAAGCAGAAAATGAGGTAAAATACAGCATGCACTACATATGGAAGAAAAGGATTAATAGTTTGCAGTGACGCTAGGGAATGCAGGGAAGAAGACAGTTGACTTTGTAAAGTAGAAAACTGTACCACTGGCTGGTTTTGCTGCAAGAGCTCAGAGTTCGCTTTCACTACAGACAGAACAGTATTTCCAGACCATCTCCAACTGCTCAAAAGCCCTCCCTCTGTGGTTCACTGATAGGGAACCTCTGTCCTAGGGCTACTAGACAGGGACCAAGGAAAGTGAAATTCTCCTTTGTGCCACCTTCCTCTCAGCTGCCCTTTCAAGAGCCTCTCCTGCTTTTAAGCAAGCCAGCTCTTCAAGACTCGCTCCAGAATGAGGTTATCGCTCTTGGGAGCCAGGATTACAAAGAGAGAAAGAAAAAAAGACATTCTATTTTTTTTTAATTCCACTATTAATTTGCCTTCTGTGATTTGCTCACATAATGTTAGCACTCACTGAAGACAACCAGGCAGGGGATCTGGGTTTGTATCAGCGTAAGGAACAACTGAAACTGGGAGGATGAGGATGAAGAGGAAGAGGAGGAGGAGGAAGAGGAGGAGCCACTAGGGGGCATGAAAATCCTTCAGCATTCTTGGCCATTATTCTGCCTTTCCTGCACCACAGGGAAAGGCAAACTGTATCATAGAATGTAAGAAATACAATCTTCACTCAACCACCCAGCTGAATAAAATAAAAGTGTTTTCTGTAATTACTAAAAGCTATGAGCTAAAGTGGCCTTGCAAAAAAAAAAAAAAAAATAAAAGGCAAAACTTACCAGTTCAGGCACAAAGCTATGCACTTTTTTTTTGCCTTAGGGATGCCTGTGGACAGAATACTTAACCTAAGTTCTTTTAACCCGAAACCAGACAAAAGCTTCTCATCTGTAGCAAGTTAGAGAGCAGAGTTCTGCAAGACTAAAGCACAGCAAATGCTATTCCTTATTCTATTAAAGTTTTATTAAATAAAGACTATTAAATCCCGCCAAACAGATGGTTTAGGAGTTGGTTATTATAAGGAAACTTTCAGTTCAGAATAAATATTTTGAAGTCTCCCAAGGAAACAGAAAGCAACCATGTTTAACTTCTCCTGGAGCATTTCTGGTGACTCTTTGACTTTTATTTTAGTACTAGCACGAGATCTAGATTCTTTGCATAGAATTTTCAACAAAGTTATAATTAATACTAACGCATTTCATTCTGCCCAGTAGATTCGTTATGGACCCGAATCCTTACAAGAGCCCTTTCTGACACTGCAGTGGCTCCAAGTAATTTGTATAAACATACAGACAGAATACTGAATGTCAAAGCAGAATGGAAGCGCAATCACTGAGAATTACTGAACACAGAACTTTTTTTTTAAGCCTGACTGCAGAGGAGAAAAGAATTGGCCCATGCTTGGTTTCAACTCCTTTTCTGTTGTTATAATGCTGAAGTTCAGATTAAAAATATAGATGTATCTGTGATTTTGGCTGGGTTTTTTTAATTTTTTTTTTTTAATGACCAGTGCTTATAAAGCATCCAAATTAAAACTCCCCAAAACCCGTTTATAGCTATAAAGCATGGTGTCTCCATATTAAAAAAAGCGCTTACCTCTCATGGTGTTTCACAAAGGAAACATAGCCTCCTAGACATTTTGAAAACTGGACCATCCTATTTATTTTATCAGGCCAGAAATATGTAAGACAGTGGGTTTTTTATGATATTTAGTTTCATCAACAGAGACAAATCATCACTAAAGACAAATACTAGATTAATCAGTTTTTGAGTTGGTGTTCTTACTGGAACGTTCAATTAAATGTTTAATTTGTGTGGTTAAATCCTGAAACTTGAAGTGTTCACAAAGCACAAAGGATGCCAGTTACCACAGCTGCAAAATGGGATGTAAGAGCAGCAAAGGAAGACCCCTCTTCCCTGCAGCTGACGAAGTCCTATTTCACACGCTGCCAAGAACCACATATTAACCCACAGAAAGAACTGCAGCACACGTCAAAGTTGTCAAGATGGGTGGCATGAGGGAAAAACTGCTATCAAACCCTGACCTCTTCAACTGCATAGTTACACACGAGACTCACCTGACTGAACTACAATATCAAAGCCAAAGCTCTACAGCACAAGAATTGCATCTGTCCTTCCATTTCATGCAGGTCCAAGCACAGTTTTGACTAAATTTAAACCTTTCTGTAATAGCAGCCATGCTACTTAAATTTGTTTTTGACTTTAGAATATATGAGAAATGATTATTTGTATCTGCTTCTAAAGGCCAAACTACTGAAGCACAGCTTATTTGATGTGTAAATTCACCATAAACTGCTCTGAGAAACTAAAATGACATTTTTAAAAGAAAAAGCTAAAAAGAGTACGTAATGTAGTAATTCAGACTTATGAATCAATTACAGTAACACTGAAGCCATGGCTTAAAGCAGTTGCCAGCATTTTTTCAACCATTAAAAGCTGCATTCTGTGACTTGCATGTAAAATTACAGCAGAACCATAGAACCTCTGTCTGAAAAGGATCCCAGAATACCAAAAAGCTCATTTTTCTCCCAAAACTTAATTTGTATCACTACTTGCCTGGGAGTTGGATATTGCTTTGACAGCATTCAAATCAGATCCTGAGCAAAATGTGTTTCCTGCACCATAGATGATAAGGCCTTTGCCATCCTTCCAGTTTTCCAGTTCAGTTACCCTCTCCTGGAGTTCTAGCATCATAGTACCTGTCACAAGAGAGGAGAAGCAAACTTTTTAATAGGAAATTATTATCACCACCATGTTTTATGTTACATTTTTCACCACCATAACTAAGTTATTAATAAGAAATGGGCTTAAAAACACAAGAGAAAGCATCACCTCAAATTCTGCACACAAGCACTGACATACATTTTTTCATCAAAGATGCACTTCATGAAATTCTGAAGGATATTCTGCATGAAGGATATTTGTGTTATAAATTTGTCAAAAAAAAAAAAAAAAGGGCAAGGAGACAAGCATAAACTGTACCCGATTTATTTGTCAGGTCCAGTCTATGATCCTCTAACAAATCCCAGCACTTTTACTGGTTCCTTTCCCTCCTGCATTTATAATTTGGTCATGCTTTTTGTGTGGCACATCACATTTGCTTTCAGTGAGTTTAACCTTGCTGATGTCGAGCTTGTTGTAGCAGTTAATCAAGATCACATTGAATTCCACTCCTCAACTCCACATAATAATTTTCTTCCAAGCTCTCCCAATTTGGGGTCATCTGACAATTTCAGCAGTTTACCTTCTATTCCATCACCCAAGTCATGAAGGAAAACACCCAGCAGAACTAGGCCTAAATGAGATTTTTGTGGGTCTTACTTGAAATGCTTTCCCAGCCTGACAGTAAATTCAACAATTACTTTTCTGCAAAGTTGTTGTTTAAATAGGTGTGCATCAAACCCGTGGATTTCACGTTTTGTGTATTTCCCAAGTTTTCTTACAAAAAAGGTGCTTGCACTGGCATCCAAGCTTTGCCAGAGTCAAGACACAGCACAACCACTGTTTGTGGTGCTTTTAATAATGAAAGCAGCGAGGTATTAAAGAGTCTTTCCACAGAGTATTACAAGCCGAATATCTAGTTAGCTGAAAAATGGAGTTTACAAAAAGGAACTGTGTGAGCCGGATACGTGCAACAGCAGGAGACAAGAGACACTGGCCAGAGCGTGTCCCATCCTCCTTTCATTACTGACAACACTGAACTATTATTTTACCAACACACATAGTCCATGATGTTTGATATAATGATGAGGACAAGATATGAAAGCAAATCCTCATTCTGCCAGCCTTGGACTTTCAGTATTTGTTACCAGTAAGTCTGTGCTCTTCACAGAACTAAATCTACTTGCAATAATAATCTGCCTGCATCTTAATTATAATCTGAGAATAAATGCTTTAAAGTCAATTCTAGAAAATAAAATTATCACCTTTATTATCTAATTCCTGCAAGGCTGGCTCCCTTCTCTTTTAAATTAAGTTCAGTGTTAGTTCAGCAAGAGGTTGGACTGCTGAAATTGGTTCCACCAGGCTTAAACTGACATTATTAGCATTTGTTTCCAAAGAGACCATTTCAAACAGGTGGCTATCAGATTCCAATTAATAAGAGAAAAAAGGCATAACAACCTCCACATTGCCCATTAGCAATTTGCTAACAATTTTGTTCTGCTTTTCGTTCTATGAGTTGCTCAAGCTTAGAATAAACATAATTCCTTTGAGATAAAAAGCTGCTGTGTAAAGTAAGTGCCTGGCAAATAGGATTTCTCTGAACAGTTTAATGATGTTTTGCAGCTTTCTAAAGGAAGCGTGCACGTATATAGAAATTCACATCTGCCACTATCCAGAATCTCCAAGGCAAAATCAACAGAATGTATTTGAGGGGGAGTTATTTACAGGTTTTGGCTGATGAAGTCAACCAGGTCTTGCCAGGGCAATTGAAGAGTCGTGCATCCCATCCCTTTTCATACTTCTACTGAAGGGTATTACTTGATATACAACAAAAGGAAAAGGATCAAGTGCTTGCTAGTTCCTCAGCAACTACAGTTTACAGACAGTAACATTAAAACGAAATGAAGAGCAGCTGAAGGTACTATGCCATACCATCCATTGCAGTGGCCAAGGGGCCAGCATGATTTTGCTTCTACTCTTCCCTCCTGTAACAACAAAAGTTTCTGCCAGGCAGAAGCGCACAGCAGAAAGAAGCAGTAATCTCTTGAAATGCCACAGTAAGATTTTCCAGAGAAAATTTTTGTGGCTATTACCTAGCAAAATGGAGTACTGCTTTCTACAGGGCTCTACACACTACTGTAAAACGGAACTGCCTGATCCCATGGCTCATTTGCTATATGCTAATTAGGGTCTGCAACAAAGACAGAACTATTAATTTCCTCACAGGTTTTTGTATCCTTTCTTTGCTACTGGAGCATCTAATTCACGTATACTAGTAATTTATTTTCACAGCAGTCCTGTAAGGAGAGAAGATATTTTTTTATAGAGCACTAACTGAGCCAGAGAGAAAATAATCTGTTAGTTTTGGGTGCTCAACTTGAGAGGCATGATATGATTTCAGTACATTAACATTATATAGCACTCTGTATAGTCCAAGCACAGCTGTTAGTAGCCTAAAGAGCAGCTGCAACTGCTCAGCACTTCAACAAATCAATTCTGAGTCCCTTCTGCCCAGCGCCCAGAAAACGGAGAACACAGTTGTAAATTCTATGAAGGTCTGATTTAAGCAATTTGACTTGTATTACATCTGATCTCCGTAGCAGACTGGGCTTTATCTGTCCTTTCTCCTTTTGCTATTACATCTCATTTCTCATGTCCCTTTCAACTTAAACAACAAATAAGTTAAGAACACACAGTCTACAAGCTGTACATTGCACAGCTCTGTTTTGAGTCAAAAATGAAAATCAATGCATATAAAAAGAGGAAACAACGATGTAATTATGATTGTATAATAACATGTATGCTGACAGGGAGGCATTCAGAAGGACAATCTCCATGCTAATATCTTTTAGCTACAACTTCTTAAGTTAGGTAATGATTTTATACATGAGTTTTTAAAGGGAAACAAAAGAGAAACTGCAGACACATCTAGGTGTATTACCACTAACGCTGTTGTTCTGTTGGGTTCTCTTCCTTTCAGCTAACAATTATTAGTGGAAGAAGTAGATTGACATTCTCCATGTAAACAGCTCTATGCTTTGCTGGTGGGTTGCAAACATATTTGCTGACAGCAAAGGAACAGTGAGAACTGGGCAGCAAAATAGAACAGCAAAAAAGAAATTAACAAGATGATACAAATGTATCCGTTTCAAAATATTGAGAGATAAAGGCATTCTTAGAGTAAAGGCTTATGCACAGCTCAAGCTCAGGCAGATGCAGACCCTGAACTTGTGCCACTTATGTCTGAAGAGAACGGCATAAATTGAAATATTCTAGAAAGTTAAGGAGAGATAGCAAATATACCTATCTTGGAGATCAAAGCCTCTCATAATACAAGATTAATAAAATAGGGCACTTGGTTTTGATAGCTAAGTATTGTCCAGCATAAAAAGCATATTAATTAGATCCTTACCTATAACAACTGAGAACACCGAGCTCATCTGATCTTTAATTAACCAGTCATTGGTATTTAAGACATAAGGCAAATTAAAAAGAAATGGAAGCCAGTCTGAGTGACTGGCTCAGTCAGAAAAACCAAATTACAGAATCTTAAATTACAGGGAAGGCTTTAGATAGAGAATAAAGAAATAAATTCACTCTTTCTATACCACTTGCAAAACAAAGATGGCATCATCCCACACCCATAAAAACACCCTACATGTTTCCAGAGCAGTAGAGACAAAATGAAAGGGGATACCAGAAAGAGCACAGTAGCAGAACTGTGCTGACTGGAAAAAAAAAAAAGTAAAAAAAAAAGAAAAAAAAGGGAAAAGGGGCACGTTCTGCCTGACAGTCCCTGTGTCACTGAGAATTTCTTACATTCTTACGATGTTTATGGCAAACCTACTATGCAGAACAGTGGACGTTTTCTGTACATCTGAATAAAACTTAAACATTTCTTCTTTTAACTAGGGAACGGTAAGACATAGATTTTCACTTTGGTTAGGCAAAATCTTAAAATGGGTAACTGCAGGAGAAAAAAACCAAACCAGCCACCCTATCAACTAATTAATACCTGTAAAGGCATTCATTAGCTTTGGGTTGTTCAAAGTAAGTATTCCAATGCCATTGTCTTCTCTGGAGAGGTTGATGGATCCACCAGTAAACTGCTGAAGTTTCTTCTTTATCAATTCTTCCTCATAACCATGAGCACTGTTATACAGGGACACTCTTCTCTGCTGTAGTATCCTTTCCTTTGTAGTCTGAAGTAAGTTCTTCCACAGAGAAATGGCCATTTCTGGAAATAAACAGAGGTTAAAAAAAAATAACCAGGAAATTCCCTTTGAAGTCCACCCCAGTCCTTTGACAGAGAGGAAAGCAGAACAGCAGAAACTAATATAAAGGTGATGCAATCACAAAAGTCTACAGAAATCACCACAGACTATATTTGCAAAACTCCTAGTTTTAACCTACTCCCACAAAGTTAATAGAAGCAGTTTTATGAAGTGACTTTGATAGTTAAGAAAAAAAATAGCATGCTTTAAAGTCTTCTAAAAATTACCCAAAAGTATTTGGGTGCAGAACATCAAAGAGGCTCAAGAACTATGTTAAAATGCTTACATATTCCATTAGACTAATTTACTCTGTACTAAATGTTCCAAATTCTCCCCCTTCCACAAAAAAAGAAAAAAATCACACACACACCCCCCACCACACCTGTATTGGAGGAGAAATCCTATCAAAGCCCCGAGTTTTCAGAATCTGTATCTCCTGATTTTCTGTAAGCAACTGTCAACTATTACACCTCAAAACCTTTCTGAGAGAAATACCCAAGGAACAGAAAATCTAAGAACCGAAGACCATTCTTATATGGAGGTCTGTTCCCTGTCATCTGATTCCATTAGCACATTTATCACACTCCATCTTAACACTAGTTAGACTTCCTAGCCTCTGGTAGCTATGTGTTTTTCCCAGTCATTCTAGTAGCTCTTCTTTCACTTTGAACTGATCTCACTTGGACATGGAACACTAGAACCTGTAACAGTAACCCAGAGGAGAAAAAACAGTATTATACACAGAGCATCACACTTGCCTTTTATACAGCTATATAATAACGGTAGTTTATTTCTGTGTACAAGTACACCCATGGTTTATTCCCCTGCTATTTCCACTCTACAATGTATGCATGTAGAGTGGAATACACCATGAAATAATACCAGGAAATAATATGGAAGTCATTATCAAATATTATTCTTGATCGCAGCTCTGCCTTACTTTACTTACTGTGGAAATGGGTCTACTGGAGAAAGTGGCTGACAAGTGATTTGAAAGAAATTGGGTAAAGCCTGAACCGGAGACAGCTCATCTGAAAAAATCAAGGCATCTTAGAAGACACTCAGAGTGTGAGTCAAAAAAACCACCACAGAACACAGAAAAATGTTTACTATATTAAAGCCTTGCAATCTGCTAGACTAGTCCTAGCTTTGCCCCAACCCCCTTTTTAATGGATACAGCTATTCAGAAGACATTGTAGATGCTAATCTTTTGGAGAACTGGGAAAAGACTATCTTTGTTTCTTAATCATATTTGGCAGAAACAAGGCTCTTTCAAAATTGGCAAGAAGCTCCTGGAAAGTTTTCTAAGGTGAACCCAGAACACAAACACGTTCAGAGACAGAATTTGGTGACAGCTATATTTTGTGCTGCGTTCAGGGCATCTTACAGTCTACAGACTCAAAATTTTAAAACATTTATTATATACGCAAACAAGCAAACACGCGTTAAAAAAACCACACACAATTAGTTTCTAACGAACGACATGAACAATCCTGTCAGGTGTATACTTATCTTGCCTCTAGCTGCACCATCCCACACTGAAGTGGAAAACGCTTCTGTTGGGTCAGGTATAATCCTTGTGGAAACAGAGAAGGAGTCTGCACAGCAACCACATTACGGCTGTCAGAGGAGTATGCACCGCACCAGGCAGTTTCACACAGAGCCACCTATGCCAGTAGATTCATACCTGTCCTGCCACATCCCATCCACCAATACAGCATTATCTCACAAGTTCAACACAAAGAAACTAGTAAGGCCTGTAGGAATCTATGCATTATAAGGTCATATGCACTGAAATAGTTAAAGGGATCAATTTTTAGCACCTGGTGAGACACTTCAAAGGGTCTTCCGAGTTCCTTACTAAATTCAAGGTTTTAATCTGTCACGATCAACTTTCTTACACCCAAGTGTAAACTAATAAAACTAATTAAATCAAGTTAAAATCTGATTGAATACAAGATTCATTGCTTCTTAAATACAACCCGACTGCTCCTGCACCCCGCCACACTGTTCATCTATGCACATTCTAATATTGTCTGCAGTATTTCAGCCATCACCTTTCAGAACTTTTAAAATGGCTTCTCTTGGTGAAATTTTATTTAAGAGTGTTAACAGGTTTCCAAAGCTCATTTCTCAGCTAAATGATTCTTTTTATATTCAGACTCTCAGAGGAGAAACAGCCCTCCATTTTCTTTAAAACTTCAGTAGTCATTCCCCAACATACATTCATGCAATAAAACTTTCCATCCAGCTACTAGTTTTTTCTCAGGAGAGAACAAACATTAAAAAGATGGATAGTGCAGGCTCTCATTGCCAAGTGTAGCTTTGACAATTAGCTCCCAATTTTTAATGAACACAAAGCCTCCCCAGTCCTCATAAGAAGACAGGCTAGATTTAATTCTCTGGGAGGCCACAATGATTGGCCTGAAAGCAAAGCAAAGTCTGGTCTGTGAACCGAACTCTCTACCAAATTATAGTTGTTTGATCACTTTTACGCCACCTAGATTTCACATGTCAAAAAAAGTACAGAGCAAAATAGACTTAAGATATGGAAATTTTATTCCACAAAAAAAGAAAAAGAGTCTGTCATTTTCAACTGCGTGGTTATATGCATTAACAGCTCTTTAATATTATCACTATGGTAATAAAGAGCATCAGCAAGTGCGGGATTAGAAAACAAATTGGACATCGCTGCCTGCTGATCATGACTCATGATTAATGACTCATGCAAGGTATTATCATTGAATTATTTTCTTTAAAACCACCTCTTTCAGTACCGGTCAGCATCCAGTACTTTTTTAATAAAAACAAGATTATTTTAACAGCTCAGTCTGAGAAAGCTAACCACTCAGGAAAAGCGTGATATTTAAACTACAGCTCTCTCAAACTAAAGGGATTTCTGCTGATTTCTGACAAATAACATCCAAGATTTCAATCAGTATGGAGCACTCACAATCCATGGCATGACTGAGATTGATTTTCTGTACTGTAAGTGAAAGCAGTGCAAGAGAGAGATGTTGCAGTAACCCGCACAATAGTGTAGGACAAGCTAATAGATTTTTATCACACTAAAATTTTCAGATTTGCAGTTTAACGTAATTACATCTATTTAGATACACTTGCAGAAATGAAGTCTTAGTCTAATTTTAAAGTCAGACATGCTATATCCATTAACATCTGTAGCACACACAGTTTATCCGCAGTTAAAAAAATTCTATTTAGTAAAATTTAGTGAAAAAAATTCCGACGGTACAGGAATAACAAACGCTGTGGGCAACTAGCATCTTTCAAATGTTTTAAGAACTGCTATAGCTGCTACATATTACTGGTGATAACTAAGAGATAAGCCGATAGTATGGATATCAATAGTTTTTCATTCCCCAATTATTGTACCTCTTACATAAAACAACAGTTTAAATCCGATTTGGCACTCAAGTGATTTTATAGCACCCTTGCCTGTGGGCTAGCAGACTGTGGGTTAATATGAACACTTATCCAATGTCAGCACTTCAGTATCAAAGGAATGACACACATTACGCAAGAGCAACATATGTATTGACATACAGACATTCACACATAATATATGTGGGTTTGTGTATGCAAATGCCTTCTGAAAGCCTCTGGTAGCTGCCTAGTTAAAATTCAGCTCTCACGACATTAATAAAAAAATAACAGGGATAACATCAGCATTAATATTCCCTAACTGAGCAGATTCTCTGGCAAACTAATAAAGCCCAACTCTTGAATATTTGCCCTCACCATTCACCACTACTCTATTACAACTCCAGTTTTTCTCTTAAAATATGCTGTATTAAACAGCAACCTCCACCAGCGTTGCCAGTTGCAATTGCCAGTAAGCTCACCCATAGCCAGCCAGAGCACTGGATGCGGGAAGCAACTTACTGGGCGGGCAGAAGAACTAAGACAAACCAGAATACTTGACACTGGGTACCTAAACAAGCATTTAAGCTGCATGCATAAATAAGAAATGCTGCCCTACAGAGCAGCTACAGAGAACTAATCAGCAAGCTAAAATACGTGTGCGGGGCCAGGGGGGAGTGGGGGGAGAGGGGAACAAACCAACTCAAACATAGTGCCTGAATTATTGACACAAGTGAGGAAAAAAGAAGATGGCAGTAAAGATGCAGGGATGTGTTTTCAATACATCAGGGAAACAAGCACACCCCTTCATACAGGCAGGAAGTGAAAGGTGCAATGTGTCTCTCTCTGTATCACAAAATACAACTTGTGAGCCACCTACAGAAAAAAAAAAAAATCAGCCGAATTTCTGGTTTCAGATAAAGGTATACTGAGATAAACTGTAGCAGAGATAAAGGGATCCAACACACAAATCCCACAAAAGAAATTTCAGGGAGAAGACAATGTTCAAATGACAAAACAAAAGACCAATTAGGAAGCCACTTTTGTGACACTGCCAAAGGCATCAAAGGCAGCTGATGGGTTAAGAAGCACAGGAGAATTTGACTTGATTTATGGACTTGAAAGACCTTCAGCAGCTGCAGTTTCAGTGACGAGCACAGGAGTGAAGAAAGGGCATGCAGAAAGGGATGGAAGATGCGAACTGAAGATGACGATGATATGACTCACAGTTCAACCCTGTGTGTGTATTTTACCAGACCCTGTACAAGGCATTCATCTGCGTTAGAAAGCAGTGTATGTGACTATGGGATGCTTCATCAGGTTCCTGCAGTGACTGACTAATGAATGGAAAGCAAGAGATGACCCAGTGCTGAAGACTGGCACAACTGACCCTACAGCATGAAAGCAGAAGGAAGAACAGAGTGAAAGAGAATATAACCAAAGCATGAAAATAGTCCATCTGTACGAAAAAAAAAAAAGTAGGTTGAAAATGCATGGAAATCATTAACACCAACTGACTGGAACCTGGGCCAGTGGGTTGGCGGGTTATTGTGGGGAGAGGAAAAAAAAAATTCCTGTGTTGGACAGAGAGAAGGAATTCAGAAACAGCAAGGTCCAAGGGGGCCAGCCTGGACGTAAATCAAGACAACAGCATGGATCTCATAGCAAAGAGGAGTCACCAGACCCTGCCTTCAGACAGAAGAAAGGTGTAGGAGGGAGGTCTCACCTGCAGGATTCCTCCCTAGCACTGGCTCAGCAGGTCACTGTCATCACCCTTCACCTGAAGGTCACAGAGCTCCATCCACCTCATCTGCTTACACATCTCTCTTCTTTCCCTCAGTGATGCGTGGGTTAAGTTAACTTCAACACCTTACCTGACAGGTTCTTCCCACTCTTGATACTTACCAGCTGAGGCAAGCTGAGGGCAGTCACCTCTCCAGCTGGCTTTCCTTCAGCTGGAAGAAAGCAGTGAGCAGATCTTAACATGCTAAGGGACTGGCAGCAGAAAACCTACTGACAAAACGTAACTTACAAACAAAGAAACTAAACAAAGCATGGGAAATTCTGCCTCCCCAAGAAGGAAAACGCACCTCATCTGTGGCATCTCTATACAAAGCAGGACTCCTACCAAGTTCAACAGGAGACACCTCAAGCTCATTCCTTTCTCAAGACACTGTGGCCCTCAAACTTTCTGAACCCTGTTCCAATTTTTAGTGTATTATCTCTGGTAACTACATTGTAGACAAATTAGATGGGATCAGTAGTCTTTCCAATTCAGCATGATACTTAAAGAGCTTTGTGACTCCTCCAGAAGCCAGCTTTAGAAGTAGCTGGTATTATAAAGGACAGGGTTTTTAGCCTCTACATTACTTAGAGAACAAGAAGCTTATGCCTCCTGGTCTCTAGATGTCAGCATTAGAAACAATGTTTACCTGTCCAGAAATGGAGAGAACAAGAAGTCACATGTCCACATTAACTAACTGAAATGGCTTCAAATCATGCACATGTGAAATAAAAATAAATTGTGTAAAAAACCCCACCTTTTGACACTAAGTAAAAACCCTCTTTGATGTGGTTTCAGTTTTAAGCTGTCCTACCCTTTACACTTCTTTTCTGCTTCTACCTCTCTCTTTTCCTTGTTTTTTTCATTGTTTCTGAGCAGGTGAATTCCAGGGATAGCAAGCTATGTGTTTTCTAAATTATTTGTTCTTTATTTAGTTTTGTATTTTTTAATAGTACCTACAGGATAAGGTTTACATGTGAATTGTCTCTCTATTCCTAACCTATTGTATACTCTTTTAATCACATTTTAATTACTTTGAACACCTGTAAATAAATCACAAAGAACTATACCCAAGTCCAGTGAAAAACAATGGCATTCAAGGATGCAAAACAGCTGACAAAAGAAGTCTTTCCATAAACACACGTGGGTTTGGTCACACAGTGAGTACAAGATCTTGAGTTTCACAGCAGGAATCTGTTATATTCTGCAAAAAACACACAGGCCCTTTATTTTCTAACACTTTGACCTAAAGAGGTTCTCTTTGCCTTTGTAACAGTGACAGAAAACACTTTTAAGTTCACAAAAAGCTCGCTGCCCGCTAGGTGTATTTTGAACAGTTTTGAAATGAACAGATGTGCTACTTCACAGGAAGGGAAATCACCACTCACGTTTTAATTGCTAAATCCTACACCATGAGAAGTGTAAGGATGAATTCATTCCAGTTGCAACTGCAAATACTGATGCTTTCCCAAGGATTAATTTGACTTGAAAACTGTAAAAAGTTTTGTAGCCGAGCACTGCTCCGAATTCCACTTAGTACAACGTTCTTTACTATTGGTCTCCTTACCACCATCACCACCAGTGAATAAATGCTCCTGCTGGCAGCAGCAGGAAAACTGCATCCCAATGTCAGAAACTGACACGCAACACAGTTCGCAGGGGCACATCTACTGCTCCCCTGTAACGGCGCTGGGAAGCAGCAGAAACACACCAGCACGGACTGACACCTGGCTCCTTGGCTCTATGCACTCAATTCTGGGAAGCAAAGGCATCCCGCATGGTATCAACCCTGGGAAGAAAGCCTCAAAGGGGAGAAGGGGTAAGCTCCTTCCCCAGCAGAGGTTTCTTGCTGCTGACTTTGTACAATGCCAAAATCCCAACAATGAGCTGGTGCACTTGGCCTGACCTGGGCACGGACTCTTTTGTATGTATTTATGTATTTTAAATCCACAGCCAAGAAAGAGCTCTGTGCCCAGCGGGGCTGAAGGGGGCCGTAACCGGCTGTTCCCAAAATAAGACCCGAGGTCTCTGGGCTGAGACCGAGTAAAAGCATAGCGTTTTCAGGCAGAAACACCAGCGGCCGCTCCAGCACCGGCGAGGCCGCTTTGCCTTTACAGCAGCGGCCCCGCGGGGCCCAGGCNAGGCTTCGGGGCTGGGCCGGGCCTGCAGCCGCCCCGCCGTGGGCAGCAGCGGGGACCGGGGAAGCCCGTGGGGCCATTAAAGAGAATATTGAGCCCCGGCGAGCCCGATGCCGCCTGGGGGCCGGCAGCCGGGTGGCCTGAGCCGCGGCGGGGGAGCGGCGTCCCTTTCTCCGTGCCACATCCACCCAGGGGTGACGCCGGGCACCGAAAATTCGCCCTAAATTTAAGCAGTTTTGCTGCAGAAGACGCTTGTTAGCTCCAGGGTTGCTCAGTACTACATAAGCGGGTCATTATTATTTTTGTTTGCTGCACCAGTAGCATCGCAAAAAAAGCAAGCCCAGGATTTCCATCCAAGGCAGTGTAATGAAAGATGCTAATTTCTCCATCGTCCCAGAATGACATCAGGACACAGGCCTCTGCCGGGAGGATCCCGCCTGGAGCGAAGGGGCTGCTCACTGACCTCCCGCCCGCTGCTGGAGAGGCACTAATGCCCTACCCGTTGTGGTAAAACAGAGTATGATTGTGATTCCTGGTAAGAAGGAAGTGGAAAGTGGCAGTTGGCAGCGAGCTACAAAATATGGTGTGGAAAATAACTAGCNTTCACAGCAGCGCCCCCGCGGGGCCCAGCCCGCCCCCCGCCGGGCCCGGGCCTGGGCCCTGGCCCCCTCCTCAGCCCAAAGCCCCCTCTCGACCCTGCCCTTCCCCTTCGCCCCAGAGGCCCCGAGCCACCCCTTTCCCCCCGCGGTCCCGGCGAGCCGCCTGGGCAGCCCCCGAGCGCCGCAGGGCCCGGGCCGGGATG
>VXBO01007998.1:283386-347989 GCA_013400135.1 Rhinoptilus africanus
TCATTAATTATTATTTTTGTTTGCTGCACCAGTAGCATCGCAAAAAAAGCAAGCCCAGGATTTCCATCCAAGGCAGTGTAATGAAAGATGCTAATTTCTCCATCGTCCCAGAATGACATCAGGACACAGGCCTCTGCCGGGAGGATCCCGCCTGGAGCGAAGGGGCTGCTCACTGACCTCCCGCCCGCTGCTGGAGAGGCACTAATGCCCTACCCGTTGTGGTAAAACAGAGTATGATTGTGATTCCTGGTAAGAAGGAAGTGGAAAGTGGCAGTTGGCAGCGAGCGACAAAATATGGTGTGGAAAATAACTAGCTCTATGCAACTTAGCCAACATATTGTATAACCTACTTAACAAACCGCAAGCGCTTTAAGCAGGTCACAAGAAAGGACACAAAGAGGAAGACTTTGATCTTCGTCCCAAGGACCACCAGAAGGACCCCTAAGACCCCTGCACCAAACCTATGCAAACGCATTAAAAGAACCGCCACGTCGCAAGCAACTCTCGGAACCAATTTGCATAGGTCCACCATTTCCTGGAAATAGTTGACATAATGCTGCATATGTATGACTAGAATTGTATAAAAGGTGAAAGGCTAACCTGAGCGGTGTGCGAGTTGGCGGAGCGATGACTCCCCTCGCACCCAGTGCTGCTTGCTTATCTCCCATCAACAAACAATAAAAAAATTGGCTGCTAACTTCGGTGTTGGCGAGAATTCTTTATAACACCATCCTGCCACAAAGAGAGACTCAGGCTCCCCATCTTCATGTATATCTATTTTATTTGTCAGCCCTTTTTTATCTGTGAGCCTTTTCCTGCCACTGCCTCCCCGGCTTCAGGTGCCACACACCTGCACCCGCGGTCTGCCGGCTGGGACAAAGTGACCAGCCAGCTGCAAACTACTCCGGCATCAAAAGGGAGTAGTCCTTCGGGTGTAATTTGTCTAAACTTACAGCTGGCATGAAATGGCACCATCACACAGCCCTGCCCTCTCTGCCCATACCCTGGCTGCTGGTTTTCCCCCACGGAAGAATAGGTGCTGCCACGCCAGGAGCCCGGCCAAGGGACATAAATGTTTGTTTCAATGCAGATCACTTAGTGTAGTCAAAGCAATATGCAAATATGAGCCAGTCTTTATTACTACGTCCACGTTAATACACATACATAAGATGACTCAGTTTTAAATATTTGTAGCATGGCTGGAAAATGTATCTGGAAATACATCTTCTCCACCTTTATTAAAGCTGTTTTTCAACCCAACTGGCAATACAAATGTCCTGAAGTCGGTCTAGTTGATCAAATATTATGATTGAATATGTAGAGAGTTTCAAGTACAGAGGGTTACAATTAATCATACATTTGGAAAAACAAAATCTTTGCACTCTGAACAGCTATTTTAAATTTTGTATTGTTAAGAGAATGCTGTGATGATATGAAATCTTCTAGTCCCAGGTGGCAATACCTTTATACAGCAGAAGGATTAATTCCCTTATTACAACCCTCTCAGTATAAACACAAATACTGCAACACGCGGGCTTGCCTCTTATTTTTCCTCTTGGGTTCACAGAAAGGGTTTTTTTCCTGTAAAATTCAGTCCTGCATTTGTTTCTGGAAAACCTCAGTACCGAGTTAGAAATCTGTGTGCGTGAAGCAGCTCTCACCAGGTCCTGCTCCAAGGCTTTCTCCCCTTCGGAGCGCAGCAATGCCCAGACGGGTCCCAGCTAGGTCTGAAACAGAGGAGAGTGATGGTGGTGGGAAGCTCGTTTTCTAAGGAACACATTGCCACCTAGCAGCACCTAGCGAAAGTAGCACAAACCTGACCTTCAGTTCCATAAACGGCAGTTTGCCTCACTTTTGCTTTTATTGCCTTGTATCATATGGGACATAATGATTAGAATAGGATATATTTAGAGTATTCAGAGTGCAGAATGAGGACTGTAGGAAAATGAACAGACAAATGGGATCCTCTTTGAAAACAGACACTAAAGACCCCTTACAGATTGTAGGATGGTGACAGCAGGATGGTGACACTAGTCCCTGCATGTTTGACTGTACAATAAGAAGAAAAAAAAAAAAAAAGGAAAAAATACGCACAATCCTGCAAAGTTTCTCATTCGTATTCATGCAAATAATCCCACTGATTTCAGTAACGCTTTCTGCTTGCATTGCTAAAGCAGTACTGCCCAAGGAGAGTCAGGTCACTGCCTGAATTATTTAGAATGTTCCCATTCCCCATCACTGACCCAGAAGCTGATGACGGCGTGCTGGCTAAAAGCAATGCCTCACACTTGGATCCAAGACTACCAGACTGAAATATTGAATTCCAATAGGTACAGAGCTCCCTGGTGCTATTTTTACAAACTCTTTTCAGAGCCATGGAACAAACTGGTGATGGATCCGGGCTTAGATCTCAGGAATTATTGGATACTAACTGACACATAACCCCACCATCAGTTCATAAAGAGTTCCTTGAATGGAATTTTTAGGAGGCAAGTATCATCAGCTCTAAGTAACAGGCTAAAGGACTGCCTAACGCATACTCCAAAGACTACATCCACAAAAATTAGGCGGATGCCTGCATTCTATTTCTAAATTTCTGAAATCTTTCTAAAATTTAGATTTCAGGATCCAAAATCATGATATTCACTTTGTCCTCACAGGCTGGCCCTGGACGCCCCCAAATCCCGTTGGTGCCTGGCAGCTGTGATTCACGGGAACAGACAATTTATATCAGGCTGGCTAACAAGACTAACACCCCAGCTGTCTGTCCCGTCCCCACTGCAGATATCTGAAATATCTGCTGCAGCTTGCTAAACGCAGCCCCACATGCCAAGTTAAATTTGGTTTGATTTTGTTAGGCAGGGGCTGGCTGGGGACCGGGCGGTCACCGTGCATACCTCGGGACGGCAACCTTATCGGGAACTCATCCGTCTCATGAATCAAAGTATAAAAGACTGGGGTTATTTCCCACACAAAGTTTGGTCACTGGACATGTCCACAAAGGGCTCAGCTCTTCTCAGGTAGCTCCATACTTGTCCTACCACAATGCTGATTTGATGTTCTCTGCCCATGTTGTTTAAGGGTCTCCTCCTGCGGGCTCTGTGGGAACCAGCAGAACTGACCCCAGGCTCCACCAAGACATGGCTGGAAGAAGAGGCAAAGAAACACCCGCCTCTTCTAGCATGGCAGGGGAAAACGTCACCTGGCCAGGCTGAACGTCCTCTTCTGCCCAAGCAAACCACCTCATTTCTCTGGGGAAGGTGTGCTGATCAGCAGACTGAGCTGTGTTGGGGGGAAGATGAAGGAAAGGAGCCCAGGCCTCCACGCCAAAAGCTGTTTCACTTGAAATATAATGAAATATTGATCAGGCCAGAGAGCAGGAGCGAGGTTCAGCATGGCCACAGCTTGGTGTTTGCTCAGTCTCTCAGTGACCCAGCAAATACTGATGTATTTAAACATTAATAGCTACTTAAGTTATTGCATGCGGTATGGAGCAGTTTGAACAGATAGGGTAAAGCTTGTTCTTGCTCAGTAAAGTCCTCCATCTGGTTTCAGCTCACCGCTGGAAGAGTGGGCTCAGTCCAGCTGCTGCCAAAAGGGCCAGGAGGACCCTGCCACGTGGTGCCACCTTTCACTTTACCACAATGTCATTTGGTGGGACATTAGTTTTCTGTCAGGAAATGTATACAGTACAAAAACATGCTCGTATGGGGTTTACCTTCCTATACAAGTTAAGGTCTTATTTCACAAGATCGCTCAATTTACAGCACAGATTAAAATAATGTTACATCTCTGCTGATGTGGTGGTCCCACACTTCTTCCTTGGAGTGAGGACTGAGGGCGACTGCCCGGTGAGCTGGTTGAGCTCACCAAACTGCCAGAAAACTGCTTTAGCACATTTTTATTCCAGGGCTAAGGAACTGAACCAGCCTGGCTTGCTACCAGATGAGCTGCAGGGACATGTAACAGGGGAAAGAAGATGGAGAAAATGGTACGATGAAGGCCATTTTTTTTTTTTTAGGTGTTGATTTAGCAGTACTGACCTATCAAATGGGGTCGGTTGTATTATTATGCCTGACTTTCCCCATGGCGTTCAGGGCATTGCCAGTTTGAGGAGAGGGAGTGGGTTAGAAATATGTGGACCAGAGATGCCTGAGCAGGTAGCCCTCCCTTGGGGGGGCAGCCAGTCCCCGGGTCAGGCTAATTGTACTGGAAAACTCCACCCTAAATCCCTTTGAAGATCTGGCTGTGTTTTCTCTGTCTTCCTCAATTTTTTCTCGCCACTCTTCTGTAAAACTTTCAGGAAAATGAGGCATCATGCCTTTTTCTCCAAGAGCATTTGAATCACACAGAAGTAGGACAGGTGATAATTGCACAGCACATTGTTGTGCTGCTTAAATGTCAGGTGTTAATTAAAAGCCTCTCCTGAAAATGGGCCATTAATTAGGGCAAATGCAGCCATTTTTTATGGGTTCTGACTAACCAGTGAGAAAAAGCATTATTTCAACGTCAGTATTGGAATTGTGCCTTTTTATTCGTCTGAGGTGTATTTACTATTTAAATAAAAACAACTGAAAAAATTATAACTCACTAACTTTATTGTTCTTTCTTTTAAAGAGAGTTTAGAATAAATATTTTGGCACAAGAATATTCATGGGCACACAGATTGCAATAGGGAACATTTCAGTATTAGGTCCAGATGTCTCTAGCAGTTGTACAGCCTTGGTAGGAATGCTTAAATGCTGTAGATATTAAAATACAGCTCTGACCTGTGAAAACAGCCTGTTGTGGCACTTCACTTGTGTCTTTCTGTTCTTAAGAAAATGGCACTATCTGCATGAATAATATTACACAGACACCAAAATGTTTGCTAAATCAGGGCCAGAAAGTAAGGCATGTGCTTCCTTTGAAACTTTTCTGAATTGTTAGGGAGAATCACAATATTGATAAAGGATCTAAGTGTTCCAGACTAAAGATATATATATTTCTGAGCCTTGCAACTTAACCATCTTGCTTTTTGTCTCTTTGGCCTGGATTCAGCAAAGCAATTAAGCCCCTAAATGGTCCCATTGATTTCAGTGACACATAAGCACTTTGCTGAATCAGGGCCACTCTTGCCTGCCAAACCGCATTCCTTCTTGCCTCACAGTCTATTAAAGAGTTTGGAAGAGCAATTCCAGTCATTATCAGCAGCTGTAACATAAAATCATGGTAGATGTTGGCACTTTTATGCCCATATACCTATGCAGGAGGTCCATCTATGAAAAACTGTGCAGAGATCTGGTTGAAGATTTCAGTCTTTCCCTGTTGCAGCATTCCCACGAGGTGCAGTTCATCGCACCACCATGGACACCAATAATTCATTTACGGGAAGACCTTTATCTATGGAGCAGTCACATCTCCCCAGCTAAAGCAAAGACAAGCCCTCGAAGCTGGACTGATCTCTTGAAATCCGACAGTGGAGAAGAAGCCCCTGAACCAGCCATGCCGGAGATGCCTCCGGGCACAGTGCTGACCTCTCCCAAGCCATGGCTACTGTGGATGCCGGTGGCACAAACACTAAATCAACATCAGTTTTGTTTTAGACATGGTTCCAGTTCCCCTTTTCACATGAAGAGCTAGTAAGTGGTCCTGGGTGAAATGGAAAATGCTGTGATGTGAGCTGAGAGTTGTTGCTAAATGAGAAGAACTGGAATATTTTTTGGTACCTTATTCTCTGCTTTCATCTGCCTTTTCATCATTTCTCTTCCTTCTTTTCTAGTCACATCTATTTTTTGCTCATAATATTTTTCTAGTTCGCCTTTTACAGAGAAAGAGAGTACAGTGAGAGCGGAGTGGCGGGAGGAGCTGCAGAGCATTTCTCTTTAAAAGCAGAGAAGGGTTTATTTTTCTGAAGTACACGTTATGTAAGTGTATCATTTCCACAGCTGAATTATTTCAAAAGATGGATAATGAGGTTCTCAGCTGGGTCAAGACAGAGCAGCCCACTGAATCTTATGACCCCACTTTCATGGGAAAGATGACCAGCTTAGAGTTTACCTTGTAATAGACCACGTTAAATAGAAACATAATGCATGCAAAAATACTGTAAAGGTAAAAGAGGTAATTAATAAAAAGAAACTTCTGATTATCACCAGGGATTTCATGGTATTAAATCTAGATAATGTAATAGCATCAAAGAACTGTTAATGCCTGTTAATGTCTCTGAAGTAGTTAATTTAGGAATAAATTAATTTATACCTACATGTCAGTATATTTTAATATTGTAAAATTATGGGTTTGTGTACTGTTTTTTGTTTGTCGCAGAAAAAAATATTGATTATCTACTGTTCTTAAAGCCTTTAAAGATTAGCCAGGCCCTGCACTTTTCCTGCATTGAAAGCATAATCCTGTACAGGCCTGATGTTCTAACCCATCACTCTTTTTTGCAGCGTCAAAATTTGCTGCTTTTGTGATCCGATGCAAAGCTAAATCCAAATGCAGAGAGATTTGTAAGGAAAATAAACCTTTCAAGATTCCTGTTATGTTACTGGTGCTTCCTGTGCTGACCCGTTTTCCCCTGTCAACAGATGACAACTGGACAAAAAACATACAAAATTTCAATTAACTGTTTTTAAATAAATAATTTCAGCGTAAAATAACACCTAACATGAATAACACTGGAATATTTATATCTGTGAGTTAGTTTATCATTCTCTCTATGTTTTCACTATCAGTGCAGTGAATCCTTATTTTACTTGAATTGATCTAGATAGGTGCATGTTGCCAGCTGGCCTAAAGTAACCGGGATGCAAAATCCCTGGACTATCAAAGGTAACCAGGGGACGGCAGACTGGAGTCAGCCTGAGCATACATTTATGTGGACTGTATCCCTGAGGCAGGGCTGCTCCTGCATGCATTGGTTGTGCGTAATCTGGTTGTACATTCAGACAGCTTTATTTCAGGATGCTGCTGAGGAGTGTATCTGAAAATATGAGCAGCCTACCCTGACAAGAAAGGGCGTAAAGAAATTAAAAGACCACTTCATCGATTTTATTATCTGTCTTTATTGTCTTTTAGATACATGTGAATAAAACAACTTAAAATATTATCAAAAAGCCTGAATCTTCACACAATGCCTTTCTGTTTTTCTGGTGCTTAAACTACACGTACTTCCCAAGAAAACAAATTTTACAAGCTTTTAACTGCTGAATCGAGCGAAGAAATCGCAAATAATAATTTATTTAATGGGGACAGATTTATTTTTCTATTCCTATAAGCTGTTGATGAGGTACTATCTCATCATCTCCAAAGGTGTTTAGGATTTGGGTTGGTTTTCCCTCCACGCTTGTTAGCCTGGCGTTACGGGGAGGCTAGGTGAGCTTGATGGCTAGCTGGCCCACATGCGTGCGTGCCTGCATGCTGGCACAGCGCTGAGCTAAGGACAAACCTCGGTGCAGTTTCACAGGAAGGCAGGGGAGCTACGTGAGCTGGCAGCAGGGGATGTTCTGCCCAAGGGGTTGAGCCAACATCTCTGCTGAGACGAGCAGACATTCCCTGTGGATGAAGACAATGGGCACTGGTGAGGAGAGCCTCCTGCCTTTCCATTTACCTCCCCTTCCCCTTCTGCGGAACAGCAGATGGATGGCTGGACAGACATCCTTTACAGAGTGTTTTGTAACACTAGGTATTGGTATTATTATTCATCAAATGTGATCAGACATTTGTGGCCATGGATATTTTAGCAGCTTCCAATCTAGCACGCTGTGCAATATTCCGTTTGCTGTTTCCCCATCCTAGCAGGAAGAGATTGGTAGGGAACATAATCACATCTTTTTTAAAAAAATACAACTGCAAATGAAAATAACAGAAATGAATCTTTCTACAGACTTGGCACAAGGATGCTGCGTGGGGAATTAGCCTCATCTCAAGCCCTGGTTAAAATCCTGCCTGGGGACCTGGCACCCAAACTCCCTACAACAGTTCGGGAGCCTCAGAGCAGCTGCTGTGTTCTAAATGTCATTGAGGGAGGATGGAACAGCCAGGAAAAAAAATGAACCAGAAGATTTGTCAGGATCCAGTGCATGAGCAGAGCTCTGCCTGTCATGTACCAGGTCACACAGCAAGGGCAGTGACCTGTGTAAGTAGCATGAGCACTCCCGTGTATTTATGCAGCTCCCACAGCACTTCTGTCTCTTCCTCTGTTGCTCGATGGCTCACCACAGCGGTTTGTCAAACAGCTACAACAACACATCCTTATCGAGAGGCCAAAGTGCTGCCTTAAATACGTGTCATACAGGTCCTTGAGAGGAAGGTGGAAAAAGTGTTCCACACAAAACACGGTGGTAGGTGGCAGATCCTGTCTCCCAGTGCAGTGACTGATGGGTCCTCGCAGTGGTGCCTGACTCCTGCTACAGCCCGGACTCATTCAGAACCAGGAGATGAGCCATTGTTTCTCACAAATGTTTCTCAGAAGAGATAAAAGGTTTTTTCCATGCCATTGTTAAAAATCTGTTCTGCTATGACTCGTAAAGCCTTTGTGAGTACAACTTATTAGTGCAAATAAACTCTTCCATACTAGAAGATGGAAGGTGGATTTATTGATTGTCCTAGGAACAGAAGCCACCATTTATTTTAAGAGGACTTTTTTTCAGGATACTTTTTGTCAAACACCTCAAATAAAAAGTAGAAAACACTAGAAGTGATTCTCCAAATTTTTCTCTGCGTTAGCTGCCATGTGAGCTCATTCTTCTTCCTACCATGCCTTGCTACCACGTAACAACCTGGGACTTTGCAGGACCCTTATGTACTCCCTTGCCTCTACTCTGCCACATTGCTTTTGAGGTGGAACCAATATCGTTCCAAAGAACACTGAAATTCCATGTTAATTTAATAAATTGTAATGTATATTTAAGGCTGTAAGGCAAGAGAAGGCAATGGACCACAGCAAGACCACCATTCATTACCCCCTTCACTCCAAGCCTAGCAGGCTCAGTATTGGGAGTGACTGGAAAGCTTTTACTGTGGGCGAGAAAAACAAGGAGATGTGCTTTCCTGTGGATTTGTGCCTGCTTGGTGGCTCATCCAGCTCCTTTGCAACAGCCCAGTGTTCCCACAGGCATCTCAAGGCAGAGGCAGTGCACCTCAGCATGTGTGCTGGGTGGCTGCCGGGGCACTGGGTGACCACTGCCGGAAAGAAGGAGTAATGGTTGTTTTGCTTAACTTTCTCCTGAGCGGGAATTAATTTGAGTTCACTAAGGTGATTGACCTGAAACTTTCAGGGATCTGAATATCTTTGAGACCTGGAGACCTCTGTCAGACTTGGCTGAGATAAAGCAAAGAATTCAGAAACTGATGTGCAGACAGCATAATCCCATCAAACTAATTTTCAGGCTGAAAATCATGGTAGTAAATGTGATATTCACACATATGTTGTGTTTCTTATCTGGATTCTTCAGAGCCATTATGATAATTTGGATCACATTTTTGAGATTGCTAAAGAAAGAATAAAAATGAACTTTAAAAGTTTAAAAATGTATATTCTCATATAATTATTCAATTTATGTTTGGAAATTTAAACTAGCTAAATTCCTTGGAAATAAAGCCATTGAGTAGGAAAGGGTAAGTGCACATTAGAATTTGCCTACTTCTAACAGATGCTGCAGGTTTAGGGAAGTCCTGGTGGCCATTTTACAGGTAAGGTTTTTCCATCCTCGCTGACAACCCTGGCTTGCAAGGCTGCTGTCTTGCAGTCTGGTAGAGGGAGGAATGCTCACAGCCACCAGGGCTTCCCGCTTGCCGTGTTTGGTGCTGTGAGAGTAAGCTAGCGGCAAGGGTGGACCTGGCAGCCTCTAAAGGAGGGGAAGCCTTGGAGTGAGACTCATCACCTGGGGTAGAAATTTATATGTTTTTTTGCCCCACCTCTACCCCTTCTCTTCTTGATAACTGATTTAATTATGGCATTAGTTTTTCTCCTGGCTCCTGCAGTAAAGGGGGTTTGTCTATCTTTGCTTTCTTTTTGAAGTACAAAGATACTTTTGTAAGTTCCCACCTGGCCAGATGGCTGCTACTAGCCTTAGTGCTTCAGCAAGGGAACACAAGTTGTCGGATCACCTGATTACATCACCCTCTGAACATACAGGCGTTTGAATACCTTACTTGTTTACAGCATAGTGACTTCACAGCTAGTCAGGATGAAGCAAGAGAAGCGAGACCAAGGACTGGGGCCCATTAACAGTGCGCATTGGACCAGACTACAGACTTGTGTTCATGATGTGTTGGGCTAAAGGGACCACTAACTGTGGCTGCAGGGACTAGAAATATTGCGTTAACAAAGTTTACCGCATTCAGTAGCGGTGCTGGAGCAGTTTATATCATACACTACCTTCCTCTAGGAGCTAACTCCTAACCCAATACCTCCTCCGTCATGTTTGCACAAGGGCTTATGTGTCCAGGTCATGAACCGAATCGATGTTTTGGTTTGGCTGAAAAGTAGCACAGCCAACAAAATGAAAGTTGACCTTCAGACAGGTCAGTTCTGTGGTCTAGTTCATTGCACAACTATACAAGCAGTTGTGCCAGGCACAATGAAGGAGGGAAGTGTGGTGTAGGAACAAGATGCCAAGGTGAGAAGGAAGAAAGGGCCACTTTATCAAGCATTGCTGCAGAATAAAGGTCCACAGAGCCATAAGCCAGTCTGCTTTAGCAGAAACTAGTATTTCTGATCATTCCTGCACCAAGTATTATCTCCTGGTTCGGTAAGGTATAGAGACACTAGCCCTTCTTGACAGATTTTCTATCTTTTTAAAAATAAAGTAAATTTCAACAATAATGTAATATGTCTGTTGCAATGACACGACAAAGCCAAGGCATACATCTGAGCCATCATAACAGCTTTTTCAGCAGAATAAATATAACATTTCCTGCTTTCTCTGTTCCCCAGTATCTTAATGTCTTTTTGACCTTTCATCCGCATTACCCCATGCTCTGAGATCTCTTTCTTGATCCAGTCAGTCTGATACGTGGAGCTACATGTACCTTACAGCAGTTCACATCAGGGAACTCTCTGCTTTTTCCTAAAAGCAATCAGATACACCGGATACTATCACCGTTTCTGGTAAATATAGCTTTCCTCTGACACCAGGCTTACACACGTAAGGCCTGTGCTGCATCATGGGGTGGCATGCATACCCGTCACCTGCAAGCAGAATGAGCTCAGAGAATTTATAAAACAATTTATTGTTGTAACATGGTCATCTGCCCAAGATATTCAGAGCTTCCTGACACACTTTCCCAGGTTTTATAGCTCATGTGATATGGGTAGCTTAAGGACTTCAGCTGCTTTTTCTGACTCTCCCAGAAACACAATGGCAATGTGGGAACCTGCAACCCAGCAGCAGTGGGGTTTTCATCCCCTCATAGTAATAACATTTATTCTTTCCAAGGGGGACGCTCCTCTATTCTTGCCTTATAAAGTCAAGGCAGGAAGGAACAAGGAGCAAGGCATTAATAACAATGGCAAGTTTATATAGCGAAGACAGAAAGGAATTGTCAGGAGAGTAACAAAAAAGAGAAGGGGAAGAAGACGGGTGAGGTGTTGTGCACAGAGAGCTTACTTGGCCTCACCAGGACATGAGACAATCAAATCTGTTTGAAAAGATAGTATTGGCGGGTCAATGCTTTTGGCACGAGGCAGAAGGCTCCCTTGCTGTGGCCGTGGTTTTTGAGCTTTGCAGCTGCAGGGCTTGTGCTGATAGGTAAACACTGTCTGTGTTGTGTATCAAAGCCCAGGTGTCGTCCTGGCTGTGATGGCTGTATGACATGGGCCCAATCCGCTTACTGAGGCTTAGGTTAGAAAGCCGAGATGAATTTCTTTCGCATGTAACATTTCATGGGGACCTGTCTGGAGAAGAAACCAGGAAGCAATCTTTGTTATAGATAGGTAGAAAGGTAGGTAGATAGATAAACAGATAAACACACAGATAGATTGAGGTTTGTGTATGTATACAAATGATACTGGTCCAGTTTGACCTCACCATGCTCTTTGAAAGAGTGGCATACTTTTATCGCCTTGAGGCACCTACTCTACATAGCCTTGCCTCAGCACAAAACAAGAATGATAGTTTTAGCAGCAGGAACACCCTAGTCTGAGACCTCTCTTTTAAATGAAGGGTGGATGCTGAGAGGAGACACAGAATTATTGTCCAGGCACATCCTTCAGCCTCAGGTTCAGGGCCTGCACTGAGTTTCTAGAGGAAAATACACTGAGGTGCTCCATTTCGTCCCAAGGATTTGAAGGTCATAGAAACAGCATGACTCACAGCAACATGCACCGCTCAGCCCAGTCTCAGGCTCAGCCTGCATTTGCTCCAGGACGGGGACGCAATTGCCCCTTCCTTTCCTAGCAAAATTTGCTGCACCCATGGCAGACTGGGGGAGAGCTTTCAGCGCAGTTGCCTGCAGCTGCCTGCAGCTCCCTGAGGGCAGAAGCTGCAAGCTCTGGTGCTCCTGCTGCCACCTTTGGCTCTGGGACAACCACTGGGAGTGGCTTGCTCTGAAAGCAGAGGAGCTGCTGGTTGTCTTAACATTTCCTCCAGATTAAACAATAGGAATGGTTTTTAATCAGTAATAGTGGTTATATGCGTTCCTGTAGTAACTGAGCTATACCTTAACAAAACCAAATGGAAATACATTTTTCCGTCAGTAATAAACCAATTCAACTTTCCTGTAGGGTTAGACAGATGGGGAAATCCAATGTCTACAGCAAGACAGAAGAACAGAGGACATCATAGCTGGCGCTTTGATGATGATGATAATAATACAACTCCAGGGAAGGGAACATAGCCATCAATATGCATTTTAGTTTGGCCTGGCATTCACAAGACAGGCTTGACTTCCAAGAAGGAAAACCTTGCCCCTGAGGCTTACCTCAGAGTGGAGACTTCAGGAGTTACAGCTTCTTGATAGGAAATGCCTCTGCTCCTCATTTATTGCTGTCTTCACCTAGCTGTGAGGGATGGACATGCTTTCCATGGTAGAGATACCAGAGTAATTACACTAACAGGGAGGCCCTCAGGTACGGGTGAGGGTGAGGAGGTGAGGCAGGCAGCCCACTCCTGCAGCAGTTGTTTGCACCAGGGGAGGCTCTCAGGAACCCTGCTGAGGCTTGTACATCAGGTATGCCTTGGCTTAGTTTTGTCAACCAGGTGCCGTGCCCACACCAGGAGGAGGTAGCTTCAGGCCAGCAGAGAAAAAGTCCTGGTGTGAACCAATGTGAACCAGTTAATGCCAGGTGAGACATCTTTCATGTTTTCAAGTGCAAAAATGGACACCCATTTTTTATGTGCAGGGGTGGAGTGGGAAATCAACCATGGGAACAAATGCCAAGAGAACTAGTGGGGGTTTTAGCTCTTGGTGTGCGTTTTACTCACGTGTCTTCCAATCAAATATGCTTAATGTAGAAAAAAATTGGGTGAAATGTAATGCTCTGTTTTCTTCAGGCGGTCAGAGTTCTGACTGGTTCCCAGTCTGTCCTGGCCTCAGAGTTTAAAAATCAGTGTCTAGTACTGAGTGCCATCTTGAGTACACTGTGTTACAGAAGGCCAAATGCTCCCTGGGGATAAAACCAACATTTTAAAAATACCAGTGTAGGCAGGGAATGTATGATGGTATAATCTAAACTTCGGTCAAAGGTGTCCCAAACTACAAAATGTGACTATCCTACAAAGCCTGTGTACATCTGTGGCAGCCAGAGTGGGAACAGCCAGCTGTTTCTCTGTAATCCGATAATCCAGTATCACACTCCCCAGCTGGCCTGGCTCCACTCCTGCCCTCGCAGGCAGGCAGCAGAAGTTACATCACCATAATTATAAAACGGCCTGGACGTAGTCATCAGACAGAGGCAGATATGTACCTATCTCACTGTGATATCATCCAACAAACGCCCCACGAAATGTGTTTTCAGCTGTCTTGCGGGAGACTGTTTCCCAATCCAGTTGTGGGAAGGAACCACCTGCCTGCTGGCCATGAGCTGCTTTTCCAAGGTGCTGTATAGCAGAGGTGATGGGCTCTGATGGATAGCACAGGAAAACTGGGGTTGTATAACCCTGCCAAAGCTGCCTTTTATTAAGGCCTTGCAAAATGACCATGGTTTGAGCAGCTAGTTCCACCACCCTAGACCGAACTGCCTCAGCCTAGCCTTGGCTGTTTCCTTAGTGATCCAGCTTCTAGTGGGGCATAAGTGATTTGACTAGAGAAGGTGACCAAAGAGCCAATTTTGTGCAGAACACATATATCTGTCATTTTAAGCTGAGGTTTTTCCAAGCTGCCATGTTAAGACAAGATCTCAGTCCCTCTGTGTCTACAGCTGTATTTGATTAATGACCTGAGACTTCCGCTAACACACAGCAGCTACAAAGCACATTTCAGGTTTATGGCCACTGCGTACCTGTGGTGCTACAAAACAGCTGCAGAGACTGATGGGTCTGACTAATGTAGTAATCAAATATTCTGGGACCTGTGTGACAACAAATGGGAGAGTATAAAAACAGTTGACGGTGGGCAGGGTGTTGTGGGAGAACTGAGGAAAAAATATCCTGTGGTGGAAAAGACTGATGATATTTTGGAATTGCTCATCATGAAGTTCAGTTATTGCCCTGCATGTCTATGCCAGGGAATACTCTATTCCCTTCCATACAGTTACCAGGGAAATTAAATAGGAGGGTGCTACTATTTCAAGACTCAGAATGAAAAATAAAAGTGCTGGTTTGGTGCAGCAGAGTGAATTTACAGGGAGTCTCCAGTCCAGGCTGTTGAAAAGTGCACATGGGTCTTTATTTTTCATGTCAAAGACAGACTTAAGCTCTGATTTACCAAGCAGGAAAAAATGTAGTGGAGATATATGCTCCTTACCTCACTGGCAGTAAGGAGCGAAAGAAGTTAAATGAGCAGATACTATTCAATGAAGAACAGCTCTGCCTTAGTTAAAGGTGTTGCAAAGGCTTTAATGGGAGGAGTGCTTTTCTGCTGTTAAATTACTGCCGTGCCTCATTTGTAACCCCTGGTAGCTACTCTGGCAGCTGCACACTGATACAAGAAGGTTGCCAAGAGAGCCCGAATGCTGCTCACAGGGCCTGAAGATGTGCTGCTGCTGAAATAAGAACCAAAGTTTCAAACAGGAATTTCTGTGACGTGACCCAAGAGCGTTCCCTACCCTCTCCAGGAAGTCTGATTTCTTCTCTGTCATGAACTTAAAAAAGCTCCAGTGTATATTGATGCAGGGATCTGTCATTAAACAATGAGAATAAATGTAGAGAAGCAGTTATTTGCTATACAGATTTATTACACCAAGTCACTACAGGAAGAGCAGTGGAAAGCAAAGCCCTCCCCTAAGTTATATTTTGATAACTTCGTCAAATTAATGACATGGTATTACATCCTGAAATTCACTTGCAGTTCCTTTGAAACTTCCTCTTGTACTCTGCAATGGCACATGAAAAATGTGTTCCTCTTCCAGTGCTTCTCCGAGCCAGAGGAATGAGTGATCTCCTATGAGGAACCATATCTTCATTGCATTGACAGCGTACCAAATGCCAGAAGTCCTCAGTGAGCTCCAGAGCACCTATTTAAAGAAACAGCAGGGATCAGGGTAAAGAAGAACAGGATTTTAATCAGATACTGCCGCGGAGTGCCTCTTCGCTGCAGGAACTCCCTTCACTGACTCCCGTGGTCGCTGGGGCAGCGTGGAGTTAAACAGTGTCACTGGAAGAGCAGGGTTACGCACCACAGGGCAGCCAATGTCACTGCTTTAACTTGAGGTGTGGCACTGCTGGACCCTGAACTCATGTCAGAAGTGACAGAAGTCATCTTCAAATGCTGCTTCAAACCTCTGCTCTCCTCCTCCCTCTGCCTGCCTGTAGCTACAAATGAAGCACGAGGGTTTGTGGCTGTCAGATTTGAAAAATATTTACTGTAAACATCACAAATTGTGATTTTTGTGAGAAATGCCACAAGGGGTAAGAATCGTATTAGTCACAGGGCAGTGTTCCTTTAGGGCATTTGGTTTTTTCAGTCAAATTAAAACTGAGATTGCTCTACATACGCTTTGTTGGGTGAGGCAGAGAGGGACAGGGGAGAAAGGATAGTGTGAAACGAATCTCTAAGACCGAAGGGAAGTTCAGTCAAACTCTTCAAGCAACTCTGGTTTTGTACCCAGACTGGGCAAACTGAAGTTTTGCATCATAATAGTGAAAAAAACCAACTTTGACTGGCCCATGCAAAATCAATCCCTTTCAAAAGCAGGCATAGTTTGGCTCTTAGACAAACTGCTTTTGCTTAAGATTTCTTTAATCTGTTCAACAAAAGATTATAAGGGTTCAGTTTAACAGCTCTGTAGCTGATAGTTCTTCCTCTCTTTTTAATAATATATTGCAGAAACCAGCACCGATAAGGTTGACAGAGGCACCTCGTGGCACCATGGCTACTCAAAGTGCCTGTAGGCTCACTGGGTCTGATTCTCCTTTTAAAATGTTTTGTTTTTCTCATCACTCTAACAGCACCTAGGCACCTTGGTGGAAAATAAAAATCCCAGCCACACATTCCAGATTCATTTCAAGGCAGCAGCGCCTGCTTAGCCAGCAGAGCTCTACCTTGTGCTAACACTGTGCTCCAGAGCACATCTGTAGGGCGACGTGGTGTTGGGTTTTTCACAGAAAAGAAGCAGAGACCAAAAGAGCCTACTGCTTTAGATTAGCACATCAGCTTTACAGCCTATAAGCCGTAACTGCTAGAAATGTGTGTATACATATAGGAGCATCGTTATGCTCATGGATTAAGATGATGAAGACATGCTTGCATGATGTCGCCATTTGGATGCTCTTAGCTGAGCAGCTCAGTGAGACAGAGTAATGAAATATGGAGTGCGAATTGCTTTAAAATAGTCTGAGATCTTCTCAAACTTTTGCCTGAGCGGTTTGACTATAAGAAGAGAAAGAGGAGAGGCACTGAACTAGCATTCCTGGGAAATGAATAAACTGTTGCAGACCGATCAGGAAGGCAGACGTAACATTTTCTTTCCTCAGGAAGTAACGAATGCTGAGTTCATACTGCAAAACATAACAAGGAGTGTTTGTCACAAGTTAAAAATCACTGAACTCCATCTGTTACCATGGTCCTGGAAGGTTCATTTTCGGTGAAGAAGTATTTCTTCTTGCAGGAGCATTCCAGAAAACAGACTTTGCCCTCAGTGACAGTGTGGAAAATCAAATTGGATGGGACATAGCTTTCCAAGCTAGTAGAGACGGTCTCTAATGAGCCCTTAAGAAAAAATATATTAAGATGCCAAAGTAAGATTCTAGCCCAATTTCTACAGTTAGAAAATCAGCAGAATGAGACTTGCCTCTTCTTTTGAATAGAGGTTCAGCTTCTATTTCAAAAGCTGTCTCCTGGCTCACCAAGGAGCTTTCTGTTACCAATCCATCACACTGAAGTATGCAGAAGACCAACTTCTGACACGAACCAGACTAGCCTTAGGGTGTCTATCTAGTAAAACATTGACTGATCTAACCAAGGAAGTATCTCACTAACCAGAACAGATGCATCATACGTGATTTTGGCTTCTCCATCTTCTAGTCCAGATCTACGTCCTCTCTATCATTAAAGAAAGTCTTCTGTTCAAGTGTCTTGCCTCCACATAGGAATTAAAGATGCTTTAAATCCCTTTTGAACAGGAGGAGTTGCATCAGTGCCAGAAGGCATGTTAAGGATCTGGATCTCCAGTTCTGCTGTTTATTCTGTGTGGACATGGCAATAAACCTGTGTGATGGCAAGGAGGGAAAATTAAATGCAGATTGTGCACCCAGGCAATAAATCTGACAGAACCCTCTTTACTCTTGGAAAAATGTCCCACATGCAATCTGTTTGGGTGGAAAAGAAATGATTTCATAGGTTTTGGAGTTCCTCATTCCTGTTTATGTCAGTATCTCCCAGGAAAAAAAAAATAATCAAAAAGCTAGTGGGAATTTTAAGCCAGACTTGGACGTGGAGACAGCCAGCCAGCCATCAGAAGCGATCATGTCAGTCCTAAGAGCAAGCACAGCAAGAAGCAGTGTCAGGGATAACGGCTTCTGTGTCCAGTTCGCAAGCTCTAATAATGCCAGCACATAGGTGAATTTAGTCAAGAAACACACAGAAAGAAACTCACCTGCACTACGGGCAAATAAAGATCAAATTCACAGAGCAGCTTGGTCGCTAGCAATTATCCACACATAGTGAATAAACAACTGTGTCAACAGGAAAGGTGACAAGGGAAGTTACAGTTAAATCTTGGTTCCACATTCTTCTTTTAAGAAACGTAAAACCAAAATAATTTCTTTGGGAAAGTGGGATTATTCCTGAAATATTTCTGAGATTTCCTTCTGTCATGCCTTTATTCAAAGGATCCCCGACTACAGGTTGGAGCCACGACTTCCCAGGTGCACAAGGCTCCGAACTAATTAAATGCAATGTTTCACAAGTTTTATCATCTTCTAAGGGTGGTGCAACCAAAGGATTACATAGTTTCACCTAGAGGGCTGAATTTAAGTACTATACTATCTGTATTAAATAGTAAATGTGAGTTAAGTGCATTGATTTGCATGGTAAAACTATTTAAAAATGAGAGTGTTTGGGGTTTTTTTTCTTTTTTTTCTCAGTTTCCTCAGTCCACACCTTTCTTGTAAAGCTAATCCTTGCCACCAGCTGCAGTAATAAGCAGTACTTGCCCACAAATATTGGACTCAGCAATCCTGCTTTGGAATATGTTACTATAAGTGAATTCGATTTACCTAAACCGATGAAAAGGACATTTTTGAAACTACAATGATCTCTCCTTAAAAAAGCACACACAATTTTTCAATCAACATATGCACAAAATGTTATGGAAAATAATGTATTTTTCTTAAAAATATTTAAATAGAAATTTTTTTTAAAATGTGAATATGCAATACAGCCTGAGTCTTGGTGATTTTCATCCAGGAGTCATAGAGAAATTAGCTAAAAAGATCAACGACCTTCTGTCATTATTTCTTGTAAATATTAGTATACTTGAGAAAATCTCAAACTTGGAAGTATTCAAACAGAACACAAAAGAGGACTCAAATAATTACAGGTTGTCTACCCTGATATTGCATTCAATGTCATATGTGTGGACAGTGTCATGACACATAGTTTATGGAAAATGTTTAGTGTAAGACAGGCCTGATTTCACTCATTGAAGAGTCTAGTTGATGAAAGTATGTAACATATGTAAATTTTCATTATTTTGAATATTCTAATAAGAGATGTGACCTTAAGCTAAAACTTCGTCTCATTGTGTAATGCAATCAGCTTTGAAACACACAACATTCTTGTTTTAAAAATGAGTAGTCTCCAGTACCCCAGTACAAAGATATATCTGACCTCATATCTCAAAACTGGTTGTTAGTGAGGAATCAACATTGAAAGATGGTGTATCTGGGGAGTTTCTGCAGACCTCAGCTCGAGTCTAGCAATAGTTACCATTTTTGTGTGGACCAAGAGGTAAATACAAAATCACCAATGCTAAAACTGGTGGCTGAGGCAAGATGAAAGAAGTAGATAAGAACAGGCTAAGACTGTCAACCTTAATGATCTCAATCACTTGGTAAATTGGAACCAGTCAGTGAAAATGTTTTCAACACAAAGCTGCAAAGTTTCAAGCCAAGGGAGAAGAGATACAAGCCAGGCTAGCAGACTGAAAGGCACTATCCTAGGAAAAAAAAAACCAAAATGGCCTTAAGTGTTCCATCATGAAAAAAAAAAAAGATGACATGCTACATGATGACATTTTATGAGGAAATACATAGTTGTGTAGACATGATGTTACAAGAATTTTCCACACAGTGGCTGGAAAATGAAGCCAAACAAATTACAGTGAGATATCAGGCATATAACTATAACCTGTCTTTATGTATGTGCATGTGTGTGTGTGTATACATACATAAACCCATCAATCCAGAACACACTGAATAGTATGACAGATTTTCTGTCACTGTTGTCGTTCTTTAGTCTCTTTCCAGAAAAGTTAGCTCAACACATTACTTTTGGGTCAGAAATGAATTATTGCACTCTGTACAGGAATAACTGGATGAAGTGTAATGGCCTGTTGTTTTACAGGAAGCCAGATCTGATGATCTAACAGTTCCTTTAAATCACTGAAGAAACAAACTAGCACCATGAGCAAGAGTGTTAGCAACAATTATTCAAAAAGCCAGTTCCAACCAAAGTATTCTGATGAAGTTTGCTGTTGACACCAAACTGAGTGGGGAAGTGGACACTTCAGAAGGGATAGCCACCCTGCAGTAAGACCTGGATAGGCTGGAAGAGTGGACTAACAAAGAACCTTATGAAGTTCAACAAGGACAAGTGTAAGGTCTTGCACCTGGGAAAACATAACCCAGCAGCACAGCATGGGCTGGGATCACCCTGGCTGGGGAGCAGCTCTGTGGAAAGGACCTGGGGTTCCTGCTGGACAACAAGCTCAACATGAACAGTGTGCTGCTGTGGCAATGAAAGCCAACAGGGTGCTGGGTTGCATCAGCAAGGACATCACCAGCAGAGATAAAGAACTCATTATCCCACTCAGCACTTGTCAGGCCACACCTGGAACACTGTTCAGTTTTGGCCCCTGCTATACAAAAAAGATGCGGACAAGCTGGAGAGGGTCCAGAGAAGGGCCACCAAGATGATCAAAGGACTGGGAAGCCTGCCACATAAGGAAAGGCTGAGAGAATTGGGTTTGTTCAGCTTTGAGAAAAAAAGGCTTAGGGGAGACCTTCTAGAATCATAGAATCATATCACTGTGTTCCAATATTTAAAGGGTGGCTACGCCCTTTAAGGGATGAAGACTCCCTTTTTACAAGGAGCTACATGGAAAAGATGAGGGCTAATGGGTACAAGTTAGTCCAGGGCAGATTCCAATTGGACACAAGAGGAAAATTTTTCACACTGAGAACAATCAGCTATTGGAATAATCTCCCCATGGAAGTGGTGGATTCCCAATCACTGGCCACTTTTAAGATTCAGCTGGACAGGGTGCTGGGCCACCTTGTCTAGACAGTGCTTTTACCAAGAAAGGTTGGACCAGATAATCTCTGAGGCCCTTTCCAAGCTGGTATTCTATGATTTGCTGATTCAGCCAGCACAAATGCTCGTGATTTGTACATATTGCATTCATGCCCCAAAATTATGCTCTGGAAACACCATGATACGGGAGTTTGTGGCCACACTTTCAGAGACCCTTGTTTCCTCTGTGCCCAACAAGGGATTAGCTTGTGGATCTGCCGTCCCTTTTTTGGTGTTGTGTCTTTTTTACTGTGGCTTCTGAAGGGGCCTGGGGAAGGCAGGGCGGACTGAGTGGGCCAAGGGGCTGCCTGCTGCATGGCAGAAGGCTGCATGCAGCTTTTACAGCAATTTTTTTCTTAGAGATTTTGTTCACACAGATTGATTCAATAAAGGAAAGTTACATGTGAAAAGCAGATCCCCAGTGCATTTGGTAGAATCTAAACAGGTTTCCCATTCAGATGGTCGAGGAGCAGAGACACATGGAGAAAGACAAAAGATAAAAATCAAAGGAGATAGATTATATACTGTATTATCCTCAGCATGTTACTAAAAATTTCTGCTGGAATCTTTCATGCCTAGTACTTTCATTACTTGCAATAGCAACAGTAACCCTTAAGAATAGAAATCTTTATTGTACCCACTTTTAAGGGCTGGCAGTGGACCTTTTATTTTGATACTGATTTTTTAACTTGCGCATTTCAGACACAAAGTAATTAAGCTTGCTTTCCTTAGTGCCTTCTCACAGACCTTTTAGAAGTAGTCTACAAACCCTAGGTAAAAATGCTCAAGGCAGTATGAGCACATTGAGTGTTTAGGTGTTATGGTTTGAGAAACCCACAACAATTTATTGTCATTTAGCAATTATTCTATCATCCAATGGCCTCTCCCCACCCAGGAAAGGGAACTGGCAAAAAATAGGGAAACCCAAGGGTTGAAGTGTAAATAGATTTAATGGAATAAGACTAAATAATTAACATTAACAATACTAAAGAACCAGTAATGATCCCGATACCAATATAAAGTATAGAAGGATTATATTTAGCCAGTTCTATCAGCAGGAAGCTGTGCACTCCCAGCAGTGGACAACAAACATCAGACACTGCAAGCGCTACAGCTTCAGGAGGAAGGGAAGGTCTCAGGGGTCTGGTGCTGGGGCAAGGAGTTCTCAGGATGGCTGCCATCAAGGGAGAGAGAGAGAGACACTCCTCAGAAAAGTTTCTAATTTATATTGAATGTAACGTTCATGGCATGAAATAATCCTGTTGGCAGCTTGGGTCAAGTGCCGGGGTCTCGATCCTCCTCATCCCCGCACCTGGCAAGGCTCGAAAACACTGAGACCTTGAAACCCACATAGCCTAGCTGGCTATAAAGTAAATTTTTTTCACTAATTCAGACACTAGTGTCTTCTAAAAGTGCAGTTTTCCCAAGCATTAGAAGAGAAATTGTGTCGCCCATACCTGGACATGAGGGCTTGGTGACTTTTATCTTCGCAGTATATAATGCTAATCACAGCACAGTAGGAGCACCCAGAAATGCTTGCTCTTCTTGGAATCAGGGAGCTCCCTGGCATTCAGGAGAGCTCTTCTCCAACCACCATACCCACTTGCAAGTGGTAAATACTTGGTGATTTGTAGGACTTGGACTATTTGCAGCAGTGTGTGTAGAAGGCTAGGACAGACGCTAACTGGTGACCATGTCCCTCTGTGGGGCACACAGAGATGATGGCCTCAAGAAAGTTGAAATTTAAGTGCTAGGAAAATCTCAGGTGCAGAAAGAGACCAGTCTTCCTTCATGCAGGCAGCATGATTGCAAGTGCAGCAGCCGGCATGATCTAGAAATCCAAGCCATCCTGTACTCCAGTACCTGCCAATGTCTTCAAATATTGCCTAAGCACTGCTTTAGGTCTGGCAGTGCTAGAGGGGTCTGGTTTGATGGGAATTCCCAGCATACAATATCAGCATTTGAAAGGAGACTTTGGCAGGGTAGGAAATAAAGGAGTGGGGAAAGCCCAGGGTTGAAGTTGGATTTCAGAGGCGGACAGTAAAACCCAGAAGACAGAGCAAATTCAGAGCCTGCTTCTGTATACCTTGGTTTTCCTGACTGCTGACTGCAGTAGAAATGCTAGTGAGGAAACTAATCCAGCTGTTAAAGGCAGAAAGGAGAAATTTGGGATGCGATGAAGCACAGATACCTAGTAAAACTGTCAAACTTCACTTGAGCTATTCCACCTTCACCAGGTCCCACCTATTTTTATATTTTTCTTTGCAGAACACACAAGTTTGCTATCATTTTACAATCATCAGCGGAGCCTCTCTCCTTTGAGGTCATTTTCTTTAGACAATGTAAATGTCAGCTGCCAACTGTAAGTATTATTTTTTGTATGGAGCTGTCAAGGAGTGAGGGGAAATTATGCAGGCAGCTCAATACTGTCTTGTTAGCTCTCAGGAAAGATCACCAGCGTCCTTCAAAAAGGACACACTTTCAAAGCTGAACCGTCTTCCAAAATGCACTCTGCAGAAACAGTACAAGAGAGCACATGCTTTAAAGCCAGCCAAGGTAGCACTAAAGTGCTGATTTTTTTTCTGTTGCCAAGAAGCTCCATTAGTGACTACTTGTGGTGTAAGAACCCAAAGTGGCCAGAGAACGGACAGAGCTCGCACTAGTAATTTCATCCAGCTGCGTTTGTTTTGTTTGCTTTGGGGATTACATTTTTTAGCCTTCTGTTTGACCCATCTTACATCTGAGCAAATTTCATCCTCTGATGAACATCCCCACGTATCCCCATTTCATCCTCCCTGAGCTGCCAGTACACGGAGCGTCTCTCCACCCCACGACTTGGATGGGAGCAGAGGAAGGCCCTTCTACCCACGCACTGTTTCTTACCAAGCTGTACAGCTCACGGCTCTAACACTGAGGGTAGATTTTGTCTTTGCAAACTCAGCAAAGGAATATGGGACCTATGGTGAGAACAGTAAGAGTCAAGTCAGACTGTGGCACTCAGCTGTGCATAGGCTGACCAGAAATGTGCTAAGTGCAAAAAGGAGATCTCTTCACAGAGCGTTGGCTGAAATCCAAAAAATACTTAGGTGCCTAATTCCCAAGGAAATCAATAGCAATCAAATGGCTAAATGTCCTACCTGTTACAGAAAAGAAGCAGAAAGAAATGACTTGACTTCTATCAGAATTGATGATATAATTCTGCAAAAATCTCCTAAACAGAGACAAGGTTAAAGGAGGAAAGGCAGATCCCAGATTAATGGCATAAACAACTTTATGCTATCCAGAGGTGCTCTCCCAGGAACATCCCAGTGCAGAGATACTCTGGAAGATTTTCAAGCATGTTGTGTTTCAGACTATTAAATCCAACTTGCAGTTGGGCTTCACTCAATTCAAAAAAATCAGAAAACCCTCACAATTTCCCTGAAGGTGTCTAAAAGAGAAGAGAGATCCACTTACTATTGCTGCTACATAATACTTCAAGAAAACAAAAATGAGCAGGGCTTTATGAATTTAGCCCACAGAAATATTTACTGTTCTGGCGCCTCCTTAGCTGGATCCACATTGCTAAAGACATGGGATCTGTTCCCAGCAGGATGTGGGTGAAGAGTGATTCCCCTCCCTCCTGATGTGAGGTTTCTGATCTGAGGGCAATGCTGAGATGGACTGTGTGGTTGCAGAGCCTTGCCCCTCTTGGTGTAGCTACCATTTCTATTTTTATTTTATTGGTGTGCTCAGCTGTTCTTGTTCCCCTTGGCCCGCACCGTGCTGGGATATCGACTTCTGAGCCCTGCCTACAGAATTCACAGACAGAAAACACTCAGACAGAGAAGCATTCAAATGAAAAGTAGTTTCATGTGCACTTAAGCCTACTGTTACTGTAGGGCCAAGTCTTTTCAGAGAACACCATGGTGTACTTAAATCGGAGACTGGAGACCTTTTTTTCACTGCTGTTTCTGATTCTGCCATAGGAGGTCCTCAGGAGCAGAAGCATGTGAAGAGAGACAAAAGCCCACTGCCAGAACACATTTTGGATGAGGTAATCATGGCTTACAAAATAACACTGCTCATTTACTCATGTGATTGTCTTAGGTAGCAGATACTGAAAGCTCGCTGGCAAGACTTGCCAGAAGTTATGCTCATGAGGGAGAGAGAAAAGTTGATTCCTTGGTTCCTTCAAGTCTTTGCCCCCACCCACGCCAACAAACTAGACACCTTCCTGTGGGAAGCAGAGACCACTCACTGTGGCTCCTCAGCTCCAGGCTGGAGAGAGAGGACCATCTGCTGCTTGGGCTTGAGGGAGCTCCATGGGGTTTGCCAAGGTTTTCTGCGAGATGCTGGACAAACCCATGACCAACATATGCCCATCTTCACCTCCCCATCTGTAAAATGGGAGAAGTGTTTACCCATCTCATATGCTGCCTCTTTTTAAGTCAGTAATGACTAGGAAATGCTTTGGATGGTTCATTAAAATATCAGGCTTTATTCTTTCCCCCCACCATGCCTATTTTCATTACTTATCCCCACAGAATTTTATCTTGAGTTTATTATTGCTTTGCTTTTACTTATTCCCTGCAGATTTACATTCCCAGCAACCCCTAATTTATTCTCTCATCCTCTCTTTTAATTATCTCATGCTCTTCTGCTCCAGTAACTGCCTGTGCCTTCTCTCAAGACTGTGGTTTCATGATAATTAGTACTAGACCTGAGCACTACCTGTCTTAACAGGACAAATGAGATCAAACAATCGTATTCCTGCCAAATTAACCCAAGCCCATAGCAGCAGTTTCTGTCAGCCTGAAGATTTCACACGGGTTGCGGGAGAACTGGCAATACCTGATGTGGTATGAAGTTAAAACAGTGATATAAAGCCAGCTGATAAAAGCTGAGACCACAGAATCACTGAATCACAGAATGGTAGGAGTTGGAAGGGACCTCTGGAGATCATCTAGTCCACCCCCTGCCAGAGCAGGGCCACCTTAGAGCAGGTTACACAGGAACGTGGCCAGGCGGGTTTTGAATGTCTCCAGAGACGGAGACTCCACCACCTCCCTGGGCAGCCTGTTCCAGTGCTCTGCCACCCTCAAGGTAAAGAAGTTCCTACTCATGTTTAGGTGGAACTTCCTATGTTCAAGTTTGTGCCCGTTACCCCTTGTCCTACAATGGTAAGAAAGATGAAAGAATGAAAGAAGCAATGTTCTTTGAACAAGTGGGAGCTGGCAGAGTTTATTGGTGTCAGATTGGTATTGGGGGACTGGGGAGGTTTTGATCCAGTACTAGGAACCTGAACTTTCCCAGTCATAAAGGTCTCGTCATAACAAACTGCAGCCTTAGGTGTGTAAACACACCGGCTCCTCCAGCTTCTCTCCTTGCCCCTCACCAGGGGCGGGCTGGGCCCTTTCCCACATCTCTGCCTGCCTTTGCTGGTGCGGGGGTGAGAATGGGGATGAAAAAAAGCAATGCAGGGCAGAGAGTGATGAACAGGCTTTTGACTGATGGTGTAACATCTGAACTTTTATTTAGCAGTCTCTCCCTCTATAAATAAGAAATAAATAAAAAGGATTGATGCATTGAATCCAGTAGCGCTGGTCAAAGCTGTAGTGGTCTGTGGAGGAGAGTCCGTGCATGAAAATCTTTGCCCACCCTGGGGCACTGTGCTTGCTGGTTCTCTCCCGGGTTCACCGCATGCCTCCCAGGGCTGCTGTCACATTCCAGGGTCCCAGACAGTCTCTGTGTGTATCTGTCCTAGTGGTGATGCTGGCCGGGCAGGAGTCCCAGAGCTGCTGGTGCTGTACCACCGTGCGTGGCCCTTGCATCCACCTGGAGGGCTGTGTGAAGAAAGGTCAAAATCTCAACTCTCCACCACGATGCCCCTTTGGAAAGTCTGGCATGGGGAAGCCTGTTGTTCCCAAGCACAAAAAGCATTTTTTCTTCTCTGATGGCAACATAGCTCTGGGACTAATATTGTCAATCAAACACTGCAGAAGGAGAGTTCATACACACTGCCATTTTATTAGTCCTGAAAAACTGTTTGTAATTAAAAGGAAAAATAAAATTACACAGCCACATGGCTCGGGTTTATGTTAAAGTTGGAGTTTTAGAATTAAAAAATGATAGAATTTAAGGGAAAGAGCTCTTACCAAGAAAACAAGTTTCATATAGATTATCTCTGTGGGCAGTTTTGTAGGTTTATGTGAGAAGTGAAATTAATCCATTCAAGATGCACACTCAGCCCTTTCCCACAAATAAAATAAGGCTTCCAATCACATTTTGACAATAGGAAACAATATGTGTGTTTCAAGCTGGTCTGGCTGGGACTGAGTTAAATTTTAAGTTATTCCCATCTGTTTCAGATATCCTGATATACTTATCACAGTGAAAATACTGAAGAGCACCATTAAATAATAACCCAAGGGAATAAGCCACCACTTTACCTGCTTATATATGCTCTCTCTCCCCGTTTCCCTGTCCTGTGAAAGTAATTTTACAATTTTTATGCAAAGAAGCCGAAAGCCAGCAAAAATGCTGGTTGCCTTGGTAAAGGAACTGCAGCGTGTGGGGATGTGTGTGCTTGCACACAGACTGTGCTGAGCAGAGTTTTTCCTGTTCCTCTGGCTCTGCTTGTGCTCTGACAGCAGCAATGGCTGAAATGCAGCAAACAGGTCTGAACAAAGGTCTTGTCTAAGACAAGTGCAGGACCATGTTCAGGCTTTCTACAGCAGGGACCCTCCTGGCAACCGTTTTCTGCAGAGGGCAAACCAAGGTGGGCAGGACTGCTCTGGAGTAGGATCTTTGAGGCAAAGGCCTAGTGGACATGAAAGCAAATGCTGTGAGGAGAAAGGGAAAACATCCATGGGAAGAGAAGGTAAAACAAGAAGGAAGGGTTCCATTTGAAGTGCAATGTCAGATGTCCTGTTTAGCCTTTGGAGAAAGCTCTCCCCACATCAGGGATAGCAAGGCATGGAAAGGGAGCCCTCTGAGGTGGTTCAAATTTGGTTGAACTTGCCTTGATATTTGAGACTCTTCCTAAAGCTGCTGCCATCCCTATTTCCTATAATGTTATGAGCTATTGCAGAAAGCAGATACCTTTTCCTGGGATGAAACTAAGCTGATCAGTGAAGACGTCTTCTGTTTCAGGCCTTGCATCATACAAATACAATTATTCTTTTATTAAACCTCAGGGCATCTCGGAGTTTCCAAGGCTTTTCCACGTGCTGATAGTTTTAATGTCATTTGCTTAGGTGCAGAAATGCCTGCAATTCCCTGGGAATTCCTGCCTTAGCAGGTAGTTCTGCATCAGCCAATAAGTGAAAGTCCACAGAAAGTATAGCTAATGTCCATGTCACCTATATACGGACATATAGCTAATATAGAACAAAAAAAAAAAAAGAGAGAAGATAAAAAAGAGAGAAAAAATAGCAACTTTATAGCACACTCTGGCAAAGCCCCATGCATGTAAACTCACAGGCAGCCCTTGCTGAAGAGAAGCTGAGCTAGCCCAGTGCTTTCCAACTATCTTTGTTTTCAGAGGACCAGGCATTTCCTAGAGGAGGAGGAGGCCTTTTTTCCTCACTTTCCTTAGCTTTTCCTTCTATGAAACCCTCAAGAATCGGTCCATGCACACAGTTGACACAGATACTGCTGTTGGAGACAGTTCAGACTGCTTTTCTGAGCTAATTGGAAATGCCAATAGGCAGCAGGAGAAGAAATGGCAGTTCACTACCTTATTAAAAATAATCAATATAAGGATAGTAAGAAGTTGCAATTTGTTGTCACAGAGCACAGAGCAAGGAAGCAAAGCAGCAAGCGAGTTCATGTTGTCCACACCATACCAACGCGATGTTCTTGAGATGATGAAGTGGAACCAGCATAACAGAAAACTACTCTGGACCTGCTTTTTTAAAGGTTGGTGCATCCAGAAATGTTCCTGATGTGAGTAGGAATTGCATGTGTCAGCATCTCTGAAAAACAAGGCCCTAACAAGCAAGTGTATACATGAAGGCAGTACCAGGATATGAACCATGGCAAGAAACAGCCTGTTTGTAAGTGGGTTTATTTACAGTCTGTTTCAGTCAATACAATTCTATTTCTAATGAGATGCCAGACTATTTCCCGAGAACACTTACATCAGTAAGGAAAGACCCATAAAACCAGATGAAGATGTCAGGAGGCTTGTTTTAAGGCATTATAACCTGGACAGTTATAAAGTAAATAAAGCTGTTTTCACATCTGTAAGCAGAGATTTTGAAGAGCCAAATATGATAAGAATTTTTAGTCTTAGTGCCAGGTATTTGTACTACTTTTTCTTCTTCAGTAGAGTTCATCAAACGCGCGCTCTGTTTTTATGTTGTTAAGTGATTCTCATTACATCTTCATGGAACAAATGCCATTTCTTCCAGAGGGATTTCCAAAAGAGCTTGCTGCTCGGGCACATCTGATTTTTACAGAATTTTACTTTACTACTGTCTTTAATGGAGGCGCTGCCGCTGGCAAAAGCCTCCCCAGGCAGCGTCGCAGGCAGGCTTCTCACCACCCCTCTGGTACGTTTGCAGGGCTACCACACAGCAGTTCCCTGCGTGCACACTGACCTATATACCCCTTAAAATGCAGGAGGGTGCTTAACCGCTATGTTTGCTAACGCTTTTTAAAGCTTTCAGTGCCCTTTAGTGCAGAAAAAAATTCCTTAGGAGGAGAGGTCTAAGCGCTTGGTGTCAGGCTGTGCCATCTGCTGAACTCCTTCATCAACAGCCTCTGCTCTGGGCTGCCAGAACACAGCGGCTTTTGTGCGGGGTGTGCGGCTCTGCTGGGAGAAAGGCACTGGCGCAGCCGGGGGGTGGCTTTGCACACAGTCTCGGGTACCAGATGGAGAAGGGTTTTTCCATCTTGTGATCAGCTGTACTCACCGCCTGTCCTTGGTACATGTATCAGGGTCGACATACTCCTGGTGATGGGGTGGGGGCACGGGTGGCACCGGTGGGTGCCGTTGGCAAAGCTCCTGCAGCCTGCCTGGCTAAACCATCTCTGCACCCGCCTCCTGCCCCCAGCACCCTCCCCCTGGGATTCAGCCAAGAGCCTCCAGGGACAGCAGCTGCAGACATGAGCCAAAAATCCACAGGCAATGCCACATACATCTCTTTTTGTTGTGTGCGGCCTTTCCTTCCTCATGCCGGGAAGGGGATAAGCTATGAACTGAACCGCTGGAATTCAAACACTCAGGGCGGAGAAGCGTACTACAGATTAAAAGCAGCATCACACTGCCAGGTGTGATCACATTGTGAAGCTCATGACAGCAAGGCATCTGATGGAAAACCCTTCCTCCGGTCTCAGCCTGCCTCTCACGGCACATGCAATTAAAGTCTCTGCTCCGAGAATTTGGCAGTGCCGGGGGACGTGGAGAGTTGGCTGCTTTCAGGGCTGAATTCCCTTGCTTTTGTTCAGCCTGTGAGGTGGAAGGAGCCAAGACAGCGGGAACTCGCTGGAAATCAACCCCTTCCCAGCCGGACGGTGCCCTGCAGGGATTCAGAGTCCCCCAGGCAGAGCGGGGAGGCATCACTCCATGGCCAGGAGAGGGTCTTCTTCTCCTCCCCCCTGGCTCCTGCTCAGGGAGTGCAGCCCCTCCGGCAGCACTGCAATAGCGGGCTGGCTACAGCCCCGGGGAAACTGCACCTCAGCTCCCCACCTGCTGCCAGGTGATACTGAACATTAGGTACATACCCTATGGCATATACGTGCGAGTCTATCCAGCAGCAGGCAGTGCTGCAAGCACAGGTTAGTTAATTCCTTAGTACACTATCCTTTTCCTCCCCAGTGACAGTTAATAAACAAAAATACTAGAGTGATGCTTTAAAAATAGTTCTACTATAAGAGCATGTGTTTGTAATTATTATCTGTAGGACAAGTCTATTATTTTTCTTTCCTTCCATCTCTGCGTTATAGGAAACATGCCAGTTTTCAAGCATCTTGCTTCATTACTATTGGAAGGAAATTTCAAAAAAAGCAGAGTTTGTTTAACACAGGCTCCTGAGCCCATCCCGAGAGTCATCCCCCAAAACTGGGCTGGAATAAGTCTGAATAAACTGAAAATTCTAAGAGTTGCAGGTACTTCCTTGTTTCTTTGCTTTCATTCTTTATTTCTCTCCATTGCATTCATGTCTTGCATGTTTTCTTTCCCTCTTTCTTCTCCTGATTCTTCTTACCCCAAGTCCAGCCTCTCTTCGCCTTCTCCCCCTTTTCTCTGCCCTGTCTCTCTTTTGCCTGCGGCTTCCCCTCCAGTCCTTATGCCATCCCTGATGCTGGTCTGCTCCCCCTGTCCCTCTGTCCCTCCAGACAGTTCCGTCCATTTCCTAGCATCTGATTTTCCTCCTGGGAGTCTGAAATCACCCTGTTTCCTTATCTTCCTTCTTCTGTCCTCCTTTCCATGGTTTCACTACCTTTTCCCCTTTCTAGCCCCCATCCTTACCCTGTCCCCCAGCTCTCTGTCCCTCTGCTCAGCCACCCTCCAGCATCCCTCTGTATTTCCATTTATCTTCCAGGGGTCTTTCCTCACAGGATGCCTCCTCCTGCTCCCGTGCTGCTGCATCCACCACCTCCAGCCCTCTCTTCTGCCTCCTTTGGTTACCACCAGAGCCAGGGTCTCCACCCAGCAGCTCTCCGTTGCTCTCCCCCAACATTAGCTCATGCTCCAGTGGGGCTGGAACCGATGCGGCACGGGATTTACATGGGGCCACGGCATCCGGAGGGCTTCCTGGGGGGCTGCCGCCGTGTTGGAGCAATCACTGCTGGCTGGAGGCATTGGCACACGCTTTCCACCTCCATGCTGCCCCAGGGAACCGCTGTCGGAGCCAACAGGCACAAAGCAACGCCGGCTCCAGCCCTACTGCGAGAGGTTTGTTTATAATGAAAACAGTCCTGCTGGATTAGGGGAAGCTGCCTCTTCCAAAAACCACATCAGATTTCAATATAAGACGGGGAAAAGTGGCCAAAGTAACACGACCCATGAAATACCTTTGAACTTTTGATTTTTTGGCATGATGGCAATGGGCACGGTGTTACATTCAGCCACCAAACCAGTCCCACTTGCATGGCTGCAACCACTCGTGCTGCTGCTGCTGCTAAGGGTATCTGCAGAGTCCTGCCTCCCACCAGAGAATTTGGGAGTGCAATACAAATGCTAATTAATGAATTACCAGAACACCGAGGGCAGATAAATATTTTTATTATTCTCTCACAGACAAGGATTCAGGTCAGGCATAGGATGGTGACCTGGTGTTTCCAGTGCTGGAGGTCACCTTCATTCTCACATCCTTTTGGTTCAAGAAAGACAGTCTGGCAGATCGGTGCGAGGCTAGAAAATCTAGCAAAGTGGGACACTGGGCAGTCACTGGAGCACTCAGATTAAAAGGCATTTTCTACAACAGTAGTTTTTTGGTTTAGAGATTTAGGAATTTCTTTTTCTTTTGGAAGCCTGAACACTGACAAAACCCGAAAATGCAAATATCTGTATTTAGAATATTTGTATGTTCAAGAACTGAACCTTTTTCTAGGGACAATCTGTTCTGTTACAGGGCAAGGCTTCCATCTGCCACCTTTGGTGAAGCCACATTATCACATACTTGTCACATGTGTAGACACGTGTGTGCAGAGTCAGAGTACTCCTCACAGATAGTGCATTCAACACACCCCACAGCATTAGTTCTCAGCCTTTGCTGGGACAGAACTGATCTTTAATTCATAGAGTTATGTCTTTCTAGAAGAGAGCAGAAAAAAATGAAACTATATGGAAAATACTGGAAAAGTGAATGTACATGCTTATAAATTGCTTATATTGTATTTCCAATATTATTTCTTTATGTAATTTATTATCAAAAACTGTTGGCTCAAAGTTGGTTTGAGTTTCAGGCAAGTTCTCTGGCCTCTGAATACCTGTGACTGGCAATCTTAAATCTGTGCACGTACTGACATTTCAAGCCTGTACAGAGTGTGTCACTGCAGTTCGTAACACCTCCCAGAAACTGGGCTACCAGTCGTGAAAGAGATGGGTATATGGGGAGAGGGGCACACAGGGCTGCAAGTGGAATAAGGGAAAGGGGCAACTGGAAACAACCCTTTCCTGGTAAACAAAAACATAACAGAAAGAAACAAAGGGTAGTGTAAAGAGAAAAGAATTAATCCAAGCATGAACAAATGAAAGAGAGAACCAAAACATAAAAGCTGAAGATCAGAAGCAAATATCCAAATACAAATGCATTTTAATCTTCTGAGACCCTGAATGCGTTTGTGGCATTAGAATGAATTGCTATCCTATAGATGAGAGAGAGAGAGGGCTGTACAGGGCTGTTCCCCCTCCCACTATAGGGTACTTATGTAGAGAGAACACATTAGGAGATTAACCTCTTGAAGATCTGTCTTCAAGTCGTGACAGTTTTGCCTGTCCTAAAACAAGACTGTGTTCCCTTTAAAAGCAGTGAGAGGCACGACCACATGAGAGACATGACTGCAAACCAGAGATGTGGTGTGCAATTCCCCTGACCCAACGGGAGCCACCACCTGCTGCTGTTAGCAAAACCTCATGAAAATAAGAGGAGCAACCAGTGAAGGCTGCATAGCGTGTTGCGGTGCTGGAGTTTGCTGAGTCACAAACACGAGATGAGGCTATGAGCTAAAGACAGATGTGTGTTGACAGCAAAAACCAAGGAGAAAGCATCATGGGTCTTCCTGGGAGGGAACAGAAACTGGGCTTCATGGGCACAGAGCTCCTTGGTGTGTCAGGCTGGGGGATGCTGAGCATGAGAAATACCCACTCCTTCCGACTGTGCTCAGGAGATCAAGGCTTTGTGCTTTGTAGGCTAAATAAGACCACACCAAAGGACGCATGATCCATGTAATTGATTACTCCTCCAGATAGAAATGATCCCTGTTCGAAATGATCCCTGGTAAAGGGATGTAGTGATAGGACGAAGGGCAATGGTTTTAAAGTAGAGCAGCGTAGGTTTAGATTTGACATTAGGAAGAAGTTCTTTACAATGAGGGTGGTGAAACACTGGAACAGGATGCCCAGAGAGGTGGTGGAGGCCCCATCCCTGGAGACATTCCAGGCCAGGCTTGATGAGGCTCTGAGCAACCTCATCTAGTTGAAGATGTCCCTGCTTACTGCAGAGGGGTTGGACTAGATGGCCTTTAAAGGTCCCTTCCAGCCCAACTCATTCTATGATTCTGTGATTCTATCCCAAATATCAATCAGCTGCTTCAGCTGGGCAAGAAATTTATTTCAACATATCCCGCCTACTGGCCACCAAGAGAAAGCAGGCAAATCCTCTGCATTTTTAAATTGTGATTGTTTTACTCAAAACTAACTGCAAAGCACGAGTCACATCAAAGATGAGACTTTAACTTGCCTTTCACAATTTTCACTGTTCACGAAACAGGTCGGGAAATGCACTGTTTTGGACTAGAAGTGACTGCTGTCATCTGGCGCTGTTGTCCCAAAGGGGGAGCCCACGCTGGTTTACCTGCAGGCATGTCAGTACCTTGGCCTGCTAGGGAAGAATTCTTTTTCTTTTGGTGTGTTAATGTTCTGAGGATTTAACATGCCAAACTGCTCAGCGTGGGGCTCAACAGACCCTGGAGCCATTACAGCACGGGGACAGGACACAGCTGGGAAGGGGCGGGTGAAGGGAAAAAGGGAAAGAAGCCAGGTCAGCCAGCGACTGGGCTCTCAAGCAGCCTAAATTCATCTAAGTACCTAAGGGGATAAAATTCTTCATGGTTAATGCTTATTTCTATTTTAGTCTAAAAGGACAGTCCAGATAAACAAACAGTCTCCTTGAAACAAACCCTCGAATGCTCCTCCAAGTCTGACCTGCATGAACCAAACTGGGGTTTCATGTGCAGTCACACAGATCTGATTTCACACTGTCATCAAAAGGGACGAGCGTGGCCCTGCTGCACATGCCCAAAGCCTCTCTTGCACTGTCACCAGCAGGAGCGGGGGCACACAGCAAACTGAGTCAGGGAACGTCTCAGGCTGAGCATGATGAGTCTTTATTTTTCCTCTGGGTTGGTTTTCAGCTGGACTTCTCCCCGGATCCTGCGTGCCAAGCCGGGTCACAAGCATCAGTGCTGGGAATGTGTGACTGGGAGTAAAGTCCCCTTCGGCAGCAGCGCACACGGCAGAGTCTGTGTCCGCAGCACCGTCTGATGCCGAAGGCATGGCAGGGTGACGCTGTCGCGAGCCATCTCGGGCTGGCTGTGCCCAAGCTGAGGGTGTGCGTACGTGTGCGTGGCCATATCCATGTGTAAGGTCCTTTCTCACAGACGTAACAAAGCTGTCTTCACAGGCATGGAAACTGGTACACACATGATTTTTGTCCTGGTTTGGCAAGGCTTCTCCATCTTGCTGCCATGAGTGCATTTTTTCCTTTCAGTGGTCCAGCCCTGGAGACCACCCTGAGCTCTTCATGGGATAAGTTTGGCAGCTACAAGGGTTTGCATGCCAGTTGGATTATATTTTATATATCAGCAGCCGTGCCTGGAACAGTGCCTGATCTTTTGGCTTCCTTTCGTGGTGACCTTCCCTTTCAATCAACCGCTGCATGCTCTGATGCCCATCAGTCTGCCAGGTACCAGGGAAGCAGCAGCAGGACAAAAATCCTCCAAGGATCTATTTGCCCCTTCCATGAGTTCAGACACTACAAGGAGGTTCATGAGGAGCAGCTTATGAACAATCCAGCTCTTGATGGACAATGTCCTCTGTGTCAAGCAGCGGGCCAGCAGGAGCTTCTGTGTTTGACAGCCTTGGCTTGTCTGAGATAACAGCCATGCAGTCAACCCAGTTCTGGCCCATAAAAAACAATCAATCAGAGCTCTTGTCATTCCTTGGAGATGATATATGTCCTTTGGCTTGTGGCCCGGTGAAAGCTTGTGTGCTTGTACACATCCTGCCCTTGCTAAGCAGCAATTTGGGTGTGCTCTCTAGCACACTCTCATGCTGCTATAGGCCACCTCTGGACACAATATGGTGCTTAAGATCAAACTCATATCCCACACTGCATGGACCAAAGCATAAGACCCACCTTTTTGCAGACAACAAGACATTGTTAGCATCAATCCATTCCCTCCAGATGCAACGGATGCTAATCTTTCACACAGGTCTGCAGACTGTTCAGCATAACCTCATGGACCACATGCTTTCTTGGGAATTACAGGAATATGACGTGAGATGATCCAGCCAGGCTTTACCTGCTCCTTCAGTCCCTCCTGCACTTTGCCCTGTGCATTGTGAACTACATGCCTTCTTTCCTCTGGGTATATAGTTTTCTTTCACCCTGGAGACCCCTTAACACCTAGAAGCTTGTGATGGCCCATGGTGACTAAAGGCATGGGATGAAAGCTCCTGCAGACAGGAGTCAGGAACACAACTCCATGGTTCTGCTTACAGGTGCTACTGAGGCCATGGACAACACAGAGCACAAGCACAATACAGAGGAGTGTGGCTGCCTTTGGCACATTTTACCCCATGTAGAAAGTGTGGAAGACCTTGAAGTAGACATAAATTCTGTATCAACTTGACTGGTCCTTTTACTGCCTGTTTTGCTCTAAATGACAGCCAGGCCCAAAATATCTAAGTTAATATATCATAGCAATATAATTTCATGTTGAGTCATACCATGAAGGACAAATGAAAGAACTAGTCCTGCAAAAATATTTAGTACCTTCAGAAGACTCTCAAACAGCCCTTGGTGGCTATTTATAGCAGGTGTACATTGCTCTGTGGTGCTGAGGTCTGGGGCCTGCTGTAACAGAAGGATGCCCAATCTGGAGCAAGCCGTATTTGCTCCTGGCTAATAAACAACAGAGCTTATTGTAGCTCTTCTTCCACTGCTGTTTGCTACTCACTTTTAAATACTACTCACTTTCTCTACCAGCAGAGTAGACAATTACTACTAACAATCAGAATAAATTACACTCCTAAAGTAATTTCCACTGAAACAGAAACCCCTCCAGGGTGAATCACTCCAGCTTAGCTCTGCATAGCTGTGCTAGGATGCAAGCAGGGACAAAAGGCAGTTGGGGTTGTTCAGTCTGGAGAAAAGAAGGCTCCGAGGAGACCTTATTGTGGCCTACCAGCATCTTAAGGGGGCCTACAAGAAAGCTGGTGAGGGACTTTTTAGGCTGTCAGATAACGGTAGGACTAGGGGGAATGGATTAAAACTAGAGATGGGTCATTTTAGAATGGTCATTAGGAAGAAGTTCTTCACCATGAGGTTGGTGAGACAGTGGAACAGGTTGCCCAGAGAGGTGGTGGGAGTCCCATCCATGGAAGTTTTTAAGTCCAGACTGGATGGGGCTCTGAGCAACCTGATCTAGTGGGAGGTGTCCCTGCCCATGGCAGGGGGTTTGGAACTAAATGATCTTTAAGGTCCCTTCCAACCTTGACAATTCTATGAAAATAAGACTATGTTGGAGGATAGGAACTTGAAAGACTTTCACCAGTGTTTCCAGTAATGTGCTTCTTTTCTTCTATTTCAGTTGAACGTTCCCTTTGCTATCACCTTTTCCATCCTTTGGCTCCAGTTCAGTGAACTACTTGGACACAACTTCAGCAGTTACTCATGTGCTTACGTGCTTTGCTCAACTGGGAGCCTGGTTATTAACTATCATCTACTTCATATCACAAAGGAAGGATCCGTATAAGAGTAAGTATCTGCTAACCTCACCTTTGGGGGTCTGTGAGGTTACTCCAAACGCTAGACAAAATGGGCTTGTTCAAGGGCATTACAGTTGCTATTTCTGCTGGGAATGCATCATGCTGTCATAGCGTCAGTCTCAGCCTATGTACGCCTCATTCTTGAGATGGCAACTTTCTGTGTCCTTCCCAGAAAGCAGACTCTAAATCAGAGGTTTCGTGTGACACTGCACTATTACCACCCTGCAACAACAGCTCTGAAGACAGCAGTCTCAAAGTCGAACCCTCCATGGCATTCAAAGCAAGGGGTAGGAAGAGTGTTTTAACAGCACATTGGTTTCTCACTGGTTCCTGCTTCTGTGCCTGTTAATACGTACTTCATTCAGTTGACTATATTTTAAAGTGAATTGGGTCTGGCAGAACACAACCCTTGCTTTCCATGGCAAGCCTCTTTGAGAAAAGCTCTCCTGGGATGGCAGGTTCATGGAGGGAGTGGAGGGAAAGCTGCAGAGCTGGGCAGAGTGCCACTTTTGCAGGGAGAAGAGACTCATGTAGTGCCATCTGCCCTGTAAATGCTTTTGGCAGTGTAAACATACATACCATGTCTTCAACATGTAATATGCCCCATATAGAGAAAGCCAATATCCCTTGCTAAATCACACCCCTTTTCCCCTGGATTTCACTCTACTTGGATAGATTCTTACAGAAATGCCAAACACTATATTCTCTGATTGGCTTTAGTTTCTGTCATTTTTGACAGGCCTGAGTTAGTGTGCTAACAGGAATGCATTTAATGCTTTGTTCATGATTGTGCAATGAGGATGGAAAAGCTGTAGCGACTGTTCCATGATGCAGACACTATAAATAGAGTGTATGGAAAAGGATGCTCTCTGATGCATTATGTACTAATCAATAACAACAATCTGACTCCAATTATATTTTATTGTCTCTGACTGAGAAAAGTACTTACACCACAGAGCGGCTGTGACTCACAGCAGTGGTTTAGTTAGGAGTCAGATTCAGTTACGAAGATTTCAGATGAATGGCTATTGTTTTCTGCACTAAGGCACCGTACCATGCACTGGTCTTGATGAAGTTAATGTGTAATCCCTTCATTGAACTCACGCTACGTACATATATGGCTGTCTTCACCAGAGCACTCTCTAAGGTCATATGAATCAAAAGGTTCATATCCCAGCTGGATGCAAACAAACACAAGAATTCTTTGTATGAGGAAGTCTAGAGATCCCAAGTGCATGTGATCCTTCAAGTTCTTTTAACCTAAGTAAAAAACAGCAAGAGAGAAGAAAAGTAAAAGTGAAGAGAGGGAGATGACAGGTCAAAGTGATTTCCCCAAAGTTGCAAAGCAGATGAGTAGCAGAGACAGGAAAAAAAATCCCAATTTTCCTTATTTCCTACGTTGTTAGGTCTGGCTGCAGCCCTTGGGCACCATGTTTTATTTTTGCAACAGTCTCGAGCTACGTTGCATTACCTTGTATCTATGGCAGACTAGCAGCTGATACACAGAGGATTACTACAGATACCCAGGTCTTTGGTGGCACATGGCAATTAACCAGCAAGTTAGTCAAGTGACAGAGATCTCATATGGCCATACAAGCTTCAGGAAATGTGATCAACCTACAGACTTCAAATTCTCAGACATGAGTAAATAAAATCCAAATAGTGTGTACTAACACTTAATGAGAACTGGACCTGCAAGAAGAACATAGTTTCAACTTTCATCCATTTTTCCTCTTCAGAAATGAAGCGATGAGAAACACTCAGAAACGTGCATGATTTATCTTTCTTTCCTAAAGATTTAAAAGCTTGGCTAATGCTTTTTTAAAAAATACCTTCAATTATATACTGCAATATTGTAAGTACAGTGGTAATTATTATAATTTCATATGTCTATTTTCCATAGCAGCATTTATATCCTTGGTTTCTTCAGAGCACTTAACACTTTCTGACAGCCAGTCAGGATGAGTTGTTGGGAGGCTGAAAGCAGGGAGGCAGAACTCATTTGGTCTTCCAGGAGAGTATTCACATCTACTTGGATGTTGCCTACAGCAACTAATAGTATAAAGTTCCTTTTGTCTCCCTAAAGTGGCAAATACACTGCTCAGGCTTTCTTGTTTTTTTCAACTGCCAAGCAAGAAGAGGAACACAAAAAGAGAGATTGAGAGGCAGTGCGAGAAACAGGCAGCAGTCAAGACCAAAATATAAGGTAGCCTCAGAGATAAACCAAACAGATTCATTTGTCTCTCTAACACAGTTATGCTTTGGGGAGGGGAAACTCACTGCTGTCAGTGAGTTACAGACGTCAGAAGTCAGGACCTGAAAATATCCATTAGTACATTGGCAGGCTGGATCCCAAAATAGCTTTGCCTTTCAGAAGGGTAAGGTTGACTTGCTCTTAGTCTGTACCTCTTGACAGTTGAGATTATGGACTGTGACTGTGTCCAGAGAAACTGCATTATTGGGATATACATTTTACCAAAAGTTGTTTTTTCCCCACTTGGTGAAGTCTTGGTAGTTCTCAAGTACCCAAAGCAAGCACAGGTGCCAAATTACACTTTTACTAGGGATGCTCAATGGTTGTTCTGACATGAAGTGTTAATCCACATTACCAAATCACTGCTTGCCCAGTGTGTTGGGGATCTAACACGCTGCATAAACATGAAGTGTGCTAAACTATCCTAATCAATTGGTGACATCTTCCTCTTCCTCCATTGCTGGCAACACTATCCTATCCAGTTTCACATGCAGCACTGAGGCCCACAGGGATGGAATGACCACAGCTACATAAATAGCACCACCAGGGTAAATACGTAAACACACGATGTTAGGAGGTGATCCCACCTGACACTTTCAGTACCAGACAATAGTTAGCACCCTGCTATGACCTAGTCATTCAGAAATGAGTCATTGCTGATCTCTTGAACTTGATGAGTGTATGAGTTCACGTGGAAGAAGGTTTATCTCATTTTGCAGTAAAGTGTCTTTTAATATTTGTCTGCACAATTATAAGAAATGCAGGCTGTAGGATACCTCCTGGTGTGATAAAATACACTAGAGTATTTGGATATGCAGTAGGTAGTTAGTTATAAATATTTTAGTTATAACAATGCCAGCCATGGTTTCCATCTGATTCTACCTACAATAGGAACTTTTCACACAAGGACAAACAATTTTTTTTTTTGTCTCTCCATCTCATCCGTTTAATGCTGTATACTGTTCATGCCCACAAGTTCTGATCAATGTGTATTTGTTTGTGTCTGGCACAATGCAGTCCAAATCTCCCCTGGTACCTCCAAAAAGTACTCAACTAGATTTGTATTTCTCACATTAAAATGTCTCTTAGTATTCTGATGTTTTTAAACAATTAGCCAGCACATCATTACCCTCCTGCTTTATTTTGTCTACTCTATTTTAAAGCGCATCTTTCTCTGAACCCTAACTTGTCAGAACACTAAATATTCTCTGTTAGTCTAAGAGAACAGTTCACTTACTGAAACAAAATTATCCACTTAAACACTTCTTTAATGAAGCCAGGGATCAGAAGCACTAAATAGGATCAAGGTCTAAGCAAGGATTCTTCGTACTGCATTTGTGTGCTTTAATTACCATCTTATCTAAAGGGAGAGAGGGTTATATTTTACCAAAAAAGAAAACTATCATTTCTAAATGAGACTGTACCACAAAATTTCATAGCATTGTGTTTCAGAGCAGGGGCTAACCTACTTTGTACCTGTGCAGGCTGAACTTGCATCCCTGCTTTTGTCTCGAACTCAGGCTCTTTTCAACCATTACTTGCCCCAAGGCAGGTGGCTCTTCTAGGAAGTGCTAAGGAGATTATTCCTGGGCAGGATTCAGGATCGACTTATTTCCACCCATGGTCTGCCACTGCCAGAGGCAGCAGGGCCATGGGATGCTTTGCACGGCAGGGAAGTGTCCCAGGGAAGCTGCTGCAGTACAGGGCTCACACCAGGGAGCATCATCTGGGTCTCCCTGGAGTCACATCTCAAGGAGGTCCCAGCAGCAGGTGGTGTCGGCAGAGTGAAAGCCCTATGGTTAGCCTGGGGGCTGCTTCTGAGCAGCTCTGCAAAGCCAGCCGGTGAATTTCTTACAAGCAGGACTAATTTTTACGTATACATTTCAAGTGCAGCTTTCAGCTAGATTTTTTCCCTATATAGTTTTGCTCTTTGTCTGACCCTGACGAACTTCTAGTGTTTCTACAAGTCGTTGGCAAAACTCCCATGGCCTTCAATACAAGTTAAAATTGGATGCAGAAAGAGACATGTCATTTAGTCTGTGTGATGGTTTTTGGTCTCTCATTAACGTTTGCTGCCCACTGCTATACAAAACAAAATGACAAGTTTCTAAAAGGGAAGATTATTCTTCTGTATGTGTGTTTTCTAACCACATGAGTAACAAATAGACATGGTAATTTCACCGCCTGCAAGTGAACATCTGGAACTTCTTGAAAATCATCTTTCAGAAGCATGATGCGAACTTGCCAGGCTCGCTATCTGGGACCCAGGTGCTAATTCCGTGAATAAACTGTGTTGAAGTGACTCAGAGACAACCATAAAATGACATTTGGTGGCTTAGCATCTCTCACTCATCTGTCCCAGCTCCACACTGTTGTGTGGATGTGCCCAAGGGCATCTGTAATCCATCATAGGAATTAACTCAGTGTTGGTATAGAGGACCGCAAAAAAACCCTCTGCCCAATTTGCATGAGTGGTGAAAAGAGCTGACGTATGTTCAAATACAAAAAGAAGGGGATGGAGAACAGTACGAAGTATGCCCTGTGTCATTTGATAATCCAGGGAGATTTTCTTATCCAAAACGTATTGTTTACTCCTGCCTGTTTTGAGAGGACAGAATGGTATTGGAGGCAATTGCAAGGCACAATTAGAGGCAAAACAAAATTCCCCTTTAAAGATTCTTGAAAAGTTTGGGGATCATTTTCTTCGACTGAATAAAAAAGTTTGAATAAAAAGAAACAAGATTAAAAGCACATAAAATGACCCAGACAGAGAAGGTGAATCTGGAAGTTGTATTCACTTTTCCTCATACAGCCAGGGGAAGACTGAAAGAAAAGCAGGTTAAAAAAATTTACATTTTCACAATATGCACAGTGAACCTATGATGCCATTACAGCAGGCACCTCTTAAGGCAGAAATGCAAGTTACATATGCCTACAACTCAAAGCAGTTTCTGGAGTTGCAACAATAAAAGTAAGCAGGGCCCAGATCCCAACCTTAGTTGGTGGGGATATAGCTGTAATGGTGGATGTGAGAAGTGAGGGTTCAGTTTCCTTCTTTACCCTGTAATCTCAGTTTGGCCAGGGAGGGATGAAAAACAATGGCTGGCCACATGCTAAAAATCGGTTTGGAAACCTGACTCCCATGAGAAATCTCTGGAATTAGACAGTTCAGTGCCTTTAAAACATAGGTCTCTGTGCCTCTGCTCTCCAGCTACAAAGTGGGAACAATGGCATTGTACTCCATCCAAAAAATACAAAAGGGCCAATCCATCAATGTGGACAGATACATATCCCTGCAACCAAGAATAGGAGAAACATTATCTTCAGAGCGAACTAACTCATGTTCCAAATTCTGGGGGTTTTTTATTGGTTGGTTGGTTGGGTTTTTTCTCCTTCCTTCAAAGTACATGATACTGCTGAGTGCTACCAAGGTCTACCTGGGCTTGTACTGTCCTACTCCTGGAGAAGGTTATTCTAAGGCCAGAGAGTCAGGAGGGCAGAAGTGGTGCTTGATGAGTCTTGCCTGTGACCCAGCATTCCTCTCCCCTCCTGTATTCTTTAAACTTCAGTGACCAAACTTCTATCCATACTTTTTCTCCAGCATGGACCTTTTATGACAAAACATCAGAAAGCGTAGCAAAAGTGACTTCAGAGTGAATCTAGGAAAAAACTGTTGCCAGCAATGTGCTGATCCTTTACTTATCTTCCGTACACTGATACAGCACTGAAACTACAAGTCCCAGCACGCACTATCACATCTTCATCAAAATGTAATATTGGTTGCATAGGAATTAAAAATCTCGGTGACAAAATTTTTATACTTATGACTGTGTAAGCAAACATCAGATTTGGTGTTGCTGCCCCCTGCTAACTGTGTTTGAGGCAGTTGGTACAGCAAAATTCAGAAGTCAGCAGGTTCAGAGCACCAAGCAGCTACTACATTCACACCAGAGGAGAAAAAAGGGGATGCAGCACTTTTTGACTGCATCCTGCGTTACATACTGGTATATAAATCACACAGCAAATATCAGAAGACACAGTTTGGCACTATGTCTGACCATGCTTGAATAATCAGGTCAGTCTTACTTGTTGCTGTTCCAATCTCTCCTACAAATACTAGCTTCCTTGTTTTATTCTGGTTTACACAGGCCCCACAACCATCTGCAATTTGGCAGCTTCTACTGAGTTAGAAAATGTCAGCAGGAGAGGGGAGAGGTGATTAAAGAGAAGAGAAGAGACAGAAACTTTTCCAGCCATCAGCTTGCCTGCCTTTTCAGCGTGCTTTGTGTGAGCTCTGCTGGCAATACCTACAGCTTCTTTCTTTCTTTAGAACATCTGATTGTGCTGGCTGTGTCTGACCAGCACGTGATTAAAGATGTGTTTAAAACGGAGAAGAGTGCAATTAAATGTGAGAGTTGTATGGATCCAAGACCTTAATCAGAGACAGGAGAATAAAGTATTGCGGATTTGGAACCTGCTGCATGGAATCTGTTAACTCATACTGACAGTCACAGATCAGTTTTGGTTTGTATCCAATATGCTTTATATGGTAACTTCACCAACATTTTAATAACTTTATCCACTGCCTTGATAATAGGGAGTTCTTTTGATGACGGTCTGCAAGACTGTCAACTGGCCTTTGGTATATCCACATTTTTCCTAGAACAAGGACTAACACCAAATTTTGTCAAACTGTAATTGGGAGATACTTGTTAATCAAAGAAAATAATTTTCTTTGTGTCTGTTCAGCTCCTTCTCTCACGGCTCCTTTTCTTAGTATTCTCACAAAGTCAATGATAGGAAACGTTATCTGAAAATTGATCTTAAACACACAGGGCATGATCCAAGATAGAAAAGATTTCTAATGATTTCAGTGGATTTTGGATTTGTTACTATTCCTTTGCAGTGAAAGGGAGTTCCTGTTGTTTCTCTGCCATGTCTGCTGTGACTAACATAATCTAAACAGACCAGTCAGCCAAAGAAAGCATTACTGTAACCATTATTTTGCACAAGGGGAATGAAAGCTGAGGCTCACAGAGCTATGCAAGTGCCTCACCCGCTCCTGTAGAAATGAACAAGCACTAGGTCCCTATTTGAGAATCTCACCTGGTGGCTTGAGCTAAGATCAGTTGAGGCATGTCCTGGTAGATCAAAGAAGCTGAGCACAGATCTCCTAAATCCCAGTCCCATGAATCCATTTCGCTGCTATTTCTGTTCTTTGGATTAAGACTCTACAGATGAACAACAGAAAACTAATTGTAAACATACATTCATTAGACCAGAAATGTACAGAGAAGGATGAACCTCTGTGGAACATACAACCATTTTGAAAAAAAACCCCACAAACTTCTTCAAATGACTCTGAATACAGAGTTACAGAATTACTTACCAAATGTTGCAGAGTTCACTGGCTAAAATACGCTTGGTAGTTATCAAATTGAGATAGGGACCAAATCTCTAAGTAATTCTGTCCTTGCTCATCTATGGAAGTAACTAAAGAGTGTACCCAACCAGTAAGTTACTCACTGTGAACTGAGTCTCAGCAGAACAAATGTTGCCTCCTTCAATGGGATCTAGCATTAATTTAATATATCTCTGAACTACTTGACAAGATGATCCTTCATGTTCAGGGAAGGCAGGGAGAGACATCTAAGGGGCTGAGGCCCCACGTACAGAAGCAGGATACAAGCTCAGAGAACAGGTCTGCCTTCACATCTTTTCAGCACTTTACCTAGAGACCTGCCACTTACCTTTGGGTAGCCTGATACAGATCACTAGGGTCTCATTTCTGCACCCTACTTGGCTGTTCTGCTTTTGGCTATATTACAGATTTTCATGTTCCCAGACCCACTGCAGGGTGCATATGGGAATATCTTATATGCTGCTTCAGCCCAAGCTGATACATTATTAAAGATATGGACGCACTGGAATGTGTCCAGGGAAGGGCCACGAGGATGATCAGAGGGCTGGAGCACCTCTCCTACAAAGACAGACTGAGAGGGTTGGGGTTGTTCAGTCTGGAGAAAAGAAGGCTCCAAGGAGACCTTATTGTGGCCTACAGTATCTTAAGGGGGCCTACAAGAAAGCTGGTGAGGGACTTTTTAGGATGTTGGGTAATGGTAGGACTAGGGGGCATGGATTAAAACTAGAGATGGGTCGTTACAGAATGGACGTTAGGAAGAAGTTCTTCACCATGAGGTTGGTGAGACAGTGGAACAGGTTGCCCAGAGAGGTGGTGGAAGCCCCATCTCTGGAAGTTTTTGAGGCCAGGGTGGATGGGGCTCTGAGCAACCTGATCTAGTGGGAGGTGTCCCTGCCCATGGCAGGGGGTTTGGAACTAAATGATCTTTAAGGTCCCTTCCAACCCTGACAATTCTATGAGTCTATGATTATCAGATTTGACCACTTCTACTTGGGCAGAGGTGACGGAAAGTCTTCTGTAGCATGACAAGGTACAGACAAAGATATGTTAATGGCTCAGCAACATATTCGGGCTGGAGCACCTCTCTGGGCAGGGAAAATCTGCTTAGGCTGTAGTGCGCAGTGACAGCAAGCTCAACAGCACTGGCTCAGTAGCAGGTGCCTCCTCTTGCCAGCTGCCTCCTCTCCCTCCACGGGAGGCACCCACCTTCCTGGGAAGAGCTGCTGAAATGAATCATACGAGTCCCTCACACACTTTGATGCAAAATCTGCTCGGTTTTCCCTTCCCCAGCTTTAAGTGACCTGACATCAATCTGAACATTTGCTTGTAAGGTGGTGGAGGTTTCATCCATTCCCTCTTAAAAGAGCACAGCACATCTTACATTGCTGCAGCTGCCTCTGCTCTGACCTTCTGCTTCACTTGTTTCCTCCCACTTCCCCCCAGGAACTCAAGAGTTTCCTGCTATTACTTTTTTCTGCTTCATTTTCCTTCACTTCAAAAATAGGATTGTTAATACTTGCTCCACAGGGCTGCAGAAAACAGAGCTAGAAGATAAACATGTACCAATGCAGTGCTTTAAAGTTTATCATCTCATATCTAGCATGGTCTCACACTGTAAGCTGCTTGTGGGGAGAAGAGTGGTCTTCCCAATCTGCAGATTTATGACTTTCCAGATCACAGTCATTTATTCTACCTCCCGACAAAGTCTAGTGATCAGAAGTTCTTATTGTGTGACAGCATTAAAGAATTTTGCAGATCAAGACCTATCTGAAATGATGCAGATAGATAGACAAAAGGATGGATAGACGAATGCCCTCTCCTCTTGATCCAACTGAAAACTAAAAGCTGTGTGTGTGATGAAAACCAAATTCTCTGTGTCTCTGCCAAAGAAATGAGAAATTAAAGAATGGCATTTCCTTATTCCTGACTTGCTGCAGCTGGCCTTTCCTGTAGTACTCAGCCAACAGTGGGTAATGTCATTGTCATGAAAACCAGTTTTAGTCAGCAGTGACTAGGTGTCATAGCATTTCAGAAAGAGGATAAGTGAGGCTGTCAAGTTTTTTACTGTGTTTAGGAAAAGAGGTGCTATAAGATTCACCCTTTAACAACCCTAAATTTGCTATGGGTGGCAAGAAGACCTTTCTTTCTTCCTGCCTTTCTTGGTCTGTAGTAACAGCAAGGAGTTCTGGAATGAAGATGATGACCAATGACATCAGTGTCCATTCATTGCACAAGAGCTGGTTTCGATTCAGTTCTGCCAGCTATTGCTCTTTCAGGAAAGTTGACACAAACCTGGGAATCCAGATATGAAGGTGGAGAAGTCCCTCTGATGTTCCTCTGTACAAGAGGGAGAGACCACTTCTTTTCCACATCCATCTATGGCAATAAGTCATCAGTGCTGAAGCCTGTGGAGCAAAGCTGGTACCTGCTTCCTTATTTTAAGAGATGTCCCAGGTGGGGCTGGAGCTTGGACTTTTTTCTGTGTGGGTTTTTTTGGTGGTTTTATTATTGTTCTTTCTCCTGTGGGTGTTGAGGTTCATGGCTTTTATACAGGTGGTCTTACAGGCTAGGGTGGAGATCACCAGTGTGAAATATTGGCAGGAAATTTTGAGCTCCTGAAGTGCTTTGAGATTCACTAAAGGCTCTGCACGCTGATAATACTTATACACGCATGTAAAAGTTGAAGTTTCTCTCCACAGTCATTCAAAATTCAAACTCTGTGGGAGGTACCAGGACTGGAAGATTAATTTGAGGTCTGCTTTTGGATTCTGGGGAGGTTCAAGCAACAGTCAGACTAAACCAAAGGTCTGAATTTGAAGACTCAGTTCTTCTTTAACTTTCAATAAATTCCAGTCAGACACAGTTTACATTTGACCCCTATGTGCCAAGTGAATGAACTGAATCCAATCATCCTGAATCTGGGAAAACTTCAATACAACTCAAAGTCTTTTTTCTCCAGCCTGTCTTTCTCCAAAGCACAGGAAAATGTAGGTAAGGAAAAATATGAATATACACAAACTGGCCCTGTAAAGACAGCTGCAGACCTGTAATGTTTGAACAAAATAGCATGAGAAAGGATTAGGACTACTTTAGCTAAAATGAATGTGAAATGTCTCAACATTTCCTTTCACTGGGATTTTGGTTGGGATCCCAAGTCCAGTGTAACGCCACTGTTTGTTCCAGTTTGGCTAAGACTGATTGTAACTTTGTACAGGCCCCACTCTTCCTGTTTCTATACAGTGGAGTCACAGTTCAAAAGCAAGAAGGAAGCAGTAAAAAACCTGATAAGTGTATATATACATGCGATGTGTACATATTTCTGTGTATAGACATAAAAGGCAAGCAGGCGCTCTGAATTAGTGAGCTTTGATTTTCTCAAATGCTGCAGATCGCAGAGATGGTGTCTCCAGCATTACATCAGCCTGGTTCTCCCAGACTTATTTAAATGTATACCTCCTATGGAACACAGCAGTCTAGACCAAAAGACATATGGGCTGGCGCTGAATGTCATCCTAGGCAAAACAAGAGTATCTGACACATAACTACTCATAGGAGGCTGTACAAGCAGCATAGTGCTACTTAAATCACCAGACTGCTGTTATCTTCATTTCTGCACGTTGCATATTACTTTCATCATCCACTTTCCACTCACTACAACAGAAACAAATTGGTTTATTTCCCAGAGCCAAGCTTAAAGAGACAGTTCAGTTCTAAAAACTTTGGTGGGCTGACTACGGATCACTTTGGCTGGCAATTTTTAAACAGTTTTAAATTCCCCTTGGCCTTTTGTACATCTAGTTCAGCTTTTGGCTACCTTCCAATAGAGAATGAGGAATTCTTCACTTTCTGTCCAAACTGCTGTGAAATTTTGCTGTAAAATGAACTAAAATTGCAGAAACCCTTCCAAGAGCTGGTTGAGAGGAAGACAGACTCCCACACAGAAGAGGTAAAAGCTTTCTCCACACTACAAAAGCGAAAAAAACCCCAATAAAACTATTTGGCCCCCAACTGGCTGCCTTAGTGCTTGTTGCAGAAAGACCACAAAAGGCATCTTTCTCTGGCTTCTGAGCTGGTCCGTGGAAACGTCATGTGTTCTGCAGGTCTGGAGGCCTGCAGAAGAGAAGCTGGAAAGCGAAGAGAAGCTTCCAGGCAGCTATTTTTACCAGGCCTATTTCTCTTCTCCTTGGGTGGTTGCACCTTTACCTCCCAATGGAAGGAGAGGGGAGGAAGGAGCAAAACTACAGAGAGGAGAAATGGAAGTTCAGCTTTTCTGCATGGACAATGCTGTTTAATTTTAAGCTGTTGAAGTCTCATACCCATGTACAGGGAGACCAGTACCAGCCATTTTGCAGTGCCTAAGCTAGAGGATTTTTTTTACTGTCTCTATTTCCACTTTTTTTTTTTTTTTTTTTGCAGTACAAGAGGCAAAATCAGGGTCAGGGCTGTACGTTAGGCTTACAATATTTGATAGCAAAAGGTGACATGCACAAGCACATTTTTTTTCATTACAAGATCTGATTCCTTTTACTTATATGAAAATAGGCTTTCAAAAACTACTGGTTCCCATTCAGTCACATGCTGGTTTTAATGTAAAGCATTTTAGTACCGTCCTTGGGGAGGACTCTGTTTACATACAGTGTTAGACATCATTTATCTGTGTATACTATGTATCTGCCTGTGGTACTCACATAGGTAGTAAATGGTGTCTTATAGCCCAAACAGCTGCACAGGACACTGTGCGACCTCCTAGAGGGAAAGTTGCTAAGGTCTCTTTTATATATATATAAATATATGTACACACAGAGGAGATGTGACAGTATAGGAACCAGCTTGTGAACCTCTTACCTTCTTTGGTAGCCAGCTACTTCTCTGACTAGGCATTTTTGGTTTCAGAAGGACTCTCTGTGTAACCTCTTACCAGCAATAGCTTGGGTAGCTTGGGTAGCTCAGCTGCCTTCAAGTGATTTTGAAAAAAAACCCAACTCCAATCTCCCCAAACAATCACAATATCTTTGTAGAAACCAGGGTTCTGCAGAGAAACAAGCAGCCCACAGGTACACATATCTGTGGTGCACTTCCATGAATAGCAGCTCTGCATCATATATGGTGCCAGAATAGCTGACCTGTTGCAGATATCTCGTGATATAGAAGTAAAACTCAGTATGATTTTCTGTGTCACCATGCCAGCTGGCAGTGTCATATTTTCAGAACTCACATATGAGTGCAATTTTCTTTAATGAAAGTCCTTTTCTACACTGAATATGCTTTGGTGGTGCCAGAAATTCTTCCAGCTGCAGTAAACTACTTCAGGAAAATATGAGGGGCACTGGCAAAAGACTATGCAGGCACATCTGCCACGGTTACATGCCTCCAGTTGGAGGGGCAATCAAAACCAGACTCCTTAGCATTAAGATCCCTGTGACACGTTAGCAAGTTAGTAGAGGTTTGTGCATCCACTGAGCGTGAATATTCAAGAACCTCTGTCTTTCCTGGGGTGACTAGCCAAGGGATTTTAGCTTACCCATTACACATCAGGCAATACGGCTTGCCTACCTGTATTACATGCCTTAGACATGCGTGCAGTGCCAGCTGTCTTTCCCCCAAGTCATATTGGGATCATATCTACTCTGCAGTAAAGGGAAACATTATGTTATGCAATAGAGGAGTAGATTCTGGGCTCACACATTAGATATTCTGATTTAAAAGCCTAAGAAGTACAGACTTTCCCCTACGGTGGCATTTTTCAGTGAATCTTGGCCATACACACACAGGCATGCAGCACTAGAAGGAATCAAACTCTGGACCCTTAAACAGAAACATTTTAGACTGCAGTTACTAGAGAAAAAGGCATAAAACAGTAGCCCCTGGATAGGTACTAGGAAAACTAGAAAAATAAACACTAATTGGTATATTGCAATCACTTTTTTTCCCCCAATTTTGATTTCCCTCAAAGGGGATTTAACACCACATGACAACATGACATAGATTTGATCCAACTACAGGAGATGCCTCATCCTAGGACAGGCTCTACTTCTCCCCAGCTGTCTCTAGAGTAGGGCATACCTTCGCAAAAGACCATAAGACTATGATTTTGTGCCAGTGTGGGAAAAATCATCCACCCCTCCAGAAAAGACCATAAGGTTGTATTTTTGTCCCAGTCAGGTAAAAAGCATCCTGTACCGAGGACTGAAGTTGCTTGTAGTCTAGTCACATTGCTTGGCACGACCAGTGGAGTTGAGACACAGCCTGGCCCTTGTTGTACTGAAGCACAGGGTTGGTTCAGATTTATCTTCCAGGAATCTCCCCATTTCAGCAGTGTGTCAGAGTGTGCCCTTGTGCAGCGCTGGGAATCTGGCGTGGGTGGAAGACACAATGTGTTGTGCATTCCATAATGTTCATGCTGTGAGAACCATCATGGACCTGCTGATAAAACCAACTGCTGCCACAGAAAGGATTAACAAATGAAACTTAAGTATTCTTCAATAACCACCATACCATCAAATATGGGAAGTGGAAGGACTGGTGTTAATCTGACATTGCTAACACCAGCTTTTCAGTACGTCTTGCTATTACGGGCTCACAGAGCAGGAAAAGCATACATACAAAGATGCTGACTGAAAAAAAGATGGTGCATTACTGGAAGTTTCAGGTGGTAGGAAGTACGCATCACAGATGGGTCTTCCATTAGAAGCAAAGAACTAGCCACACCATTTACTACAAGTTTGCACCCTCCTCTTTGATGCTTCTGTTTTCTTTCTGGTTTTTATTTGCACACTTTCACTTCAATCATATTGAGGGTTTGACCTCTCTCACCCCATGGAAATTCTGATACAATTCTTTTTAAAGCAACATAGATAGCAAAGGCACCCTTAGGTATGAGCTCCCATAGCCACACAGCAACTGGATCAACTGTACATATCAAAAACACATCTCTGATGATGCAAGTACTTTGCAAAACAGAAGAGGTGCAAGGGGAAGGGGTAGAAGCAAACCTCAAAAGCAGATCAATCATCATTTCAAAAAAGAGTTTTGTATAATGTATGCCACTAACAGCTGGCGAAGAAAGTGCATTTTCAGTGATGCAAAACAATAGATCAAGATCTAGTATATTTGTGAATGGCGATAGTAATACCAGCACTTTTTAGAATAGGCTGTCCAAAAATATTTTGACTGCGGTACAAATAGGAAGTCTTATGATATGGCATATACATATAGAACAATGGCAATAAACCACATAAAAATATACATCCACTGGGAATCGAGGAGGAGTGGAAAGGCCAGAGCTAACAAGGGGCTTTGAATTAGTGCATTTAGAGCAAATGCATTCTGCCTTCCAGTTTAAAGAGCATGTACACAACAACGACACCATTGCAGATTAGTCCAATAGAGAATATCAGCAGTACAGTGGCTAGAGTTGTATATTACAGATCTCAAAGCCAAAGAAATTCTTTGCATAGCAGCACCGTGAGAATTGCATAAGTTCCTGCGTGCTAGGAAATTTAGATTTGGTCTAAAAATAACAGAAGTCTAAGGGAAATGGCCTGCTTGCAGCGTTGCTGTAGATCTTTGCTAAAATGCAGTTGAAGCCATTTGGATACAAAATCCCTATTTACAGAAACAGTTTTTAAAATAGACAACTGGAGAAATAAATTGGTGCTCTGAATGCTCTGGAAAATTATGTTACACTGATTGCCAATTCTTTGCTATATGTAACAGCTAACTCCCTTACAGTATGTGTAATAGTGACAGGTAATTGTGTTGCTGATGGAGAACAAGCAAAGTTCATCCCTTCAGCAACATTTTAAAGGTGCACAAGAAGTGTATCACTAACACTGGAAACATAAAACATTTAATGGAAATGTACTCAGAGTTTGAGGAATGATATCCAGAGGTTTTAAAGGAATTTCTTTTCTTCTACTCCTTCCACCTCTAGAGAGGCTTGGAGTCAGACCAGTTTTCTGGCCTTCAGCTGGCCTGCTATGTTGCCTATGTTGATAAAGTCTAACTGACTCTTTTCTATGTGTTTCTACCCTGCCAAACTCCTCTATAAAAGGGTCTCAGGGGAAGATTATGGCTTCACCTCCCAGCATGAGGGAGAATGATGCTTTCTGTCAACTGAGTACCATCAGCTGATTCCTCATTCAATGAGGACATCCTCAGTGGCATCCTCATTTTAATGGGCAGCTGACTCTGCGTGTGCAGGGAGTTTGAAAACTCCTTGCGGCATTTATTTCGGTACTAAAGCCCTGAAGTACTATTACATGCAATAAAGAGAGTCTTAGACTTGTTCAGAGCACAAGTAAGAAGAACCTATAGCGGCATTAAAACTTTAGACAGCGTCTGGAGGAATAATATTAAAAACCTATTTTAAAAACAGACTTACAAAACTCACCGCTTCCACAGGTGACACTAGGATTAATAGAAAAGTCAAGTTATAAGTGTGTGTGTGTGTGTGTGTGTGTGTGTGTATAGAGAGTCTCTTGCTTCAGAGCTTCCAAGGTAACTATATTTCCTTGTCCGAGATAACATGAGTGAAATATGAAAGTCCAACAGAGCTCTTCCCGCTACAGCAAATAAGTGCAATAAAGCCATTACTAGGGTTCAGTAATCACAGTTCTGGGAACTAAAAATTTCACCAGAGTGCACTGGCCCTGTTACAGTTGAAGAGAATATTTAAGCAGTGTCAGTGGCAATTTTCTAAAACTAGTATGTCCAAATATCCACCTGCAGACCAGAATCACCAGTTTTGATACTTTTGGGCCTCAGAACCAATGCCTGTAATTCAACAGACACAGAAAATCTTGACAAAATGGACTTGTCCTCGACCTTATTAGTTTATTTCAAAAACCTTCTGTTCATTAAACTTACATACATCAGGGAATGTTGTAAGTACTTGATCCTTTCTTTGTTATTCAACAATGTGATTTATGTCAAAGGCAATCAAAAAAACCTGAAGGGAACTAAAGAAACTCCTTCACTGATGAATCAAGGGAAACACTTTTATAGTTACATATTTCAAACAAAAGTGTACCACCGTTTTTCAGAATAAAACTGCTTAACTTTACCATGAAGGTAATTTAAAGAAGTTTTATTGCAGTCAGCACTGACTGAAATGAAGAACCATTTTTCTACAATTCTATCATATTATCCTTTCCTCAGCCTTAGGCATTTAAAGCTGCTTAGCTACGTAGGCATTTAAAAGGTCAATTTGCAAGGCATTTTGGTTTGCTAATTTCCACTGTTAGCTAGAATCTTAAGCCACGTTCCAAATTCTCTTATGAATCACCTCTAATTTTCCCACTTCTAAGGAAGTTAATGGAGTGTAATCTCTAAATTAGGGCAAACAGGCAAATTTATAGTACCCTTGATTTTTCACTCAAGCACACAGATTTTTGTCTCTATCCAAACTTTAAGATTCGCGTCAAGATTTTCTGTCCTTGTATCTTTTTGAGTGATAATTTTGCTATAATATCTGAGTAAATTTTGATGAACTGCTGATCTGTTTGAAGCCTTCACATATTGTTGTGGGATTTTCCCACCACTCGCACCTAGAAAGGACCAGAAGTCTAGATTGGGCAAATTACTCTGAGCGGGTTTTTGCCATGCAGGCAGCCACAATGGCATGATAAGGTGGGATTTATGGCTTTAATGCCTGCTTGCTCCAATACTGGCATGCCTGAAAAGTTACTGATACTACCATACACACTGTATTGCCCAGAACACATGGCCTCTTGTTTTCTCTCTCTGCAAAACCAAAGCTGTGCAGAAGAAAGAAGAATAAGGCTCTGAAAGGAAGGAAAATGATGTGGATTCTTAACATGACTGGAGTAGGACAATAGATCACTATCAAATTAAACACAACTAATTTTGCCTATATTGCCACACATACAATTCACTAGGACAAAAGCCTACACTCTCTCCAAAATCCTTTTTACATTCACATAAGAAGATGTGCACATTAATGGGTCCCGGGATGATTTTTGAAATTCCTTTGAACACACTATGTTTCTCCAGGAGAAGAAGAAAAGTTACAAGACAAGATCAGGCTGATGTTGAAGAAGTGCCTCTTTACTCCTTTTAACCTAGACATGCTGTTTAACAGTAATGTTTGTCATCATTACTGCACTATGCATCCAGCAACAGCCTAGAAAAGGGTGCAAAAAATCCAGGATGAAGGACACTGTCTTTCTAAAAGTTCAGCAAGAGTCTGTGTAGCATCCATACTTCTTTCATGCTGTGGGAAGGAACAAGCCAGGCTCTGTGCACATCATTCAGATGGCCCGTGATACTGAGTCAAGCGATGGCAAAAACATGCTTCCCACACCATGTGTCTAGGATTTTGGGCACCATTGTGATGATACCTCAATGCAATATTTCTGTACGAGATGTAGCTTGTTGCCAGAGTGCAAGTAAACTTCATAACTGACTGCCACGAGTCAGTCCAGGAGCAGTAAATTTGCAAGTGGCTCAGGCACTCTAGTCTAGGAGAAGAGTAAAAAAGGAGTGTGGCTGCAGCACTGGGAACGGCAGTGGTCCTTGTGCTCCTGCCTTGAGTGAAAGTAAACAAGTCCATTGTTATCTGACTTCGCCAAAGCTCAAAGTATAACGCTAGAAGGAAAAATAAGTTTTACAGAATTGAGCATATACAACCCTTTTCTTCCCTTCATAAATTGTATGTTACACTAGTTGAAACTACCGAAGTGTTTACAGTATGCTATATATATAATGGCACATTTAAGCTTTTTAAAGGGATTGGAACATTTCAGGAATGTCTCTGGTGCTGAAAAAGGCTAATGTATTACAAATCATATAATATTTTAATTCAGAAAAAATATGTTTGGGAATTTTGCCCTAGCATCATAAGGGTTAGGAAATCGAATGAGGATGCCGGGAAGCATGGCTGACAAATCAGTCAAGCTAGTCTGCTTCAGATACATATTGTGCGAGGCATTATCGCTGCAATCAGTCACAAAAATGCATATTTAGTTTTGTACATTAAATACTACACCTGTGAACCTATGTAAAAGATATACAAAATATAAATGTCATCAGGACTGTATATTTCAAACTTTTTAAAATAAACACAAAGTATATATATATATGTAGGCATATAGGTTGTAATTTCAATGTCAACACTAGCACAGTTTGTCTCTTCTAAATACAGACCTGTATACTTCCTAGCCCAACACATGCACCTACGAACACATGATCATGCATACAGCTTTACGTTCTGCTGTTTGCAGAAGAGTCAGAATATACAGCACTATACATTGTTTCAACTCAAAATTGATTGGCAAATTAAGGAAGATGCCATTCAAAAGAAATTCCTTGTGAGCTATTACCAAATAAAACAGAGAAAACCAGGGGTATAGTTATTTCCTCTCAATAAAAACACTGAAGACCGTGGCGATGATGACCTAGGATTCAAAATGCTTTGTCCGGCATGTGGTGGGGGTCACTCTTGGACAAGATACAACAGTGTAGAACTGGTTGCTCTAACACATACTGAACACAGTTATAATGAGGCGCAGAGCTTTCACAACACCATCCAACCCAGCTCTGGGTTCAGACTACTGAGGTCTCTGACCGAAAGGAGACAGAGCAGTTGTATGCCGTTCTTCTCACAGCAGGCGGTGCTGACGGTGATCTGGATGCCCATCTGGAAGGCAAGCGTCGATTCGCTGGCCGAGCGGGCCGGGAGAAACCCTTCCCACTTGAACATTTAGCTGGCACAGATATCTAGAACACAAAGGCAATTCCTTGCTTTAACAAGTTACAGCTTTTGTGGAATGCAACAGGAATGTAGGAAGACACTTGGGCTGACCTCAGAACAGGTGCTGTGAAGCTATTAAAGGGAACAGAGTAATGCAGAGAATGCAAAAGAACAGCTATTTCTATGTATAGGGATTCTCACATCAGTTGCAGTTTAAAATAAATGGAGCCAAGCGTCAGACACAAGGAAAGGTATAAAATGCTAATACAAGCCAAAACTGACATTCACTTCACATTTCTTTTCACTTTTGGAAGGTTTTTTTTGTCAATGAACACTGTATACTGTTCTAAAGGTAGAACTCGTAATACCATCTTACCTTACTGGAGTATGATCTATATACTTTTCAGGTATTTTTGGTAGATCCTATTTCAGCAGTCACATCTTGCTAAGAACTCTGTTTCCATGAGTGCAATGTGAAGCTCTTTACACTTAGTAACGAATTCAGAATGGTTATGTATTAATGTGGTAACATGTCTACATGCAGAGCCTTGTATACACAGGAAAACCCAACAGATTTCGATCGTGGCTATAGTGATGTAAATTTGGAATAATGAAAATAAACCAAATGCCTCATGTCATTTGTAGTTCTTTACATCTTTGTGATGTGAATGCTGCTGGACCTAAAATGGTAGCCCCTAATCAGGCAATATTCTACACTTAGTTTGTACAGATAGAAAAGACAACATAAAGTGTGAGTCTATGGAGAAAAAAAATCCAGTTGGCTTAGTAAAATTTTTATGGGCTTATATAAAAGTAAACTCAGTCATTATCTAGTCATTATTTCTTCCCTACATATTCACTGATGAAAATTTGTTTTCCTATCAAAAGATCATTGGTTGAAAAAGCAATTAGAAGGTTAATTTTTCCTTTCTTTCTGTGCTGTGGTAAAGATAAGTCTGCTAAGCAAGACGTTGCATCATTGCAAGGCTGTCAGAAAGACATGCAGAAGGAAATCTGCATGGTCAGATTCTCAGCTGTTTAACTCCACATAGCTCCACTGGTCTGTGAATTTGTGACAGTTTAAAGCATACCAGCTGACAGTGTGAACCCATTTAAGTTTCTCGGCTCCAAACACATTTGCCTTCTCTTTTCTGAGACAGTAAGGGGCATATCTCTTTGTTTTTATTGGCCAAGGAGCTCTTCAGAAAAAATTATTTTTCCATCTTTTGGCCTTTTAGAGAACCTGCAACTTATAGTGTATCTCCAAAACCGTCTGTTTCTCTTTTCATTAAGAAATAATGTTGGCAAAAGCACTATTTCAAAACTTCTGCAAATAAAATTCAGCCAAATATAAATTAATTTGTCATGCCATACTCTTCTGTTTCTGTGAGCGTATGCTTGTATATATAGCAGAAGCCAGGAACTGAGACATGAGTAAGAGGAACTTGCTTTATTACTGAAAACTTTATGGAGCCACAATACCCCTTTTCATAGGCAGTTCCAAAGAAATTCTGAACCAAGCAGCACCCTGGATGCTGAAGAATGCTGTCTAAGCCCACTAAGATCGTGACACTTTCAAGTGTGCTCAGTCCTTGTGGGAAGGCTTATGAAATAACTTGTCAGCTAAAGGAAGGAGGGAGGGAGTGAAAATTTGATTGCAGTTCTCACCAGTTCAGTCCTTGAATAACTGCACTGCAATTAAAATCTAGCTTCACACAACAGCAGCAGAGATTAAAATCTGGCGCACATCTTCACTGGTCATTCTTACTTACATGCTTCTGCCCTCCCCTGTTATCTTCTTGTCCTCCCTATTATTCCTCCTGTATTATCTTCAGAGGAAACACTCTTGATTCATTCAGATCCTGGCCTAAAGTGTCTATTTTTACATAATTATTTACAATACCATGCTAGCCTGCCTCATTTTAGAATCTGAAGCTTGGTATGAAACAGAATTATTTTGTTCTTGCCATTCTTATGAACCTTACCTCTGGTAACTTCTGTCTCTCTTTTCCTTGCTTGAGTTGCTGCCCAATATGCTTGGCTGAATTCCTCGGAAATTCTTGCTTTCCTTGCTCAATCTGGAGCATTTCTAAATACTGACTCAGTGTCTCACAACCCCCATCAGTGAATTCAGAATTTGCCTGTGTCCACTTATCTTTGCAGCATTTTGCATTACATGGAGAAGTCACCGTTGCTTTTTCGTAAGTTTTCAAAAGCTTTTCAACAACACCATAGTTCGACCTTGAGTCAGCTGAACGCGGGCGACCGGATAAATTACTTGGTCTCCAATCATGCTTGTGAAGCATGTGTCTATAGCCACTAGTGTTTCGAAGTCCATTTATTTGCTTTTGTTGCCCCGCTGTTCTGAGAGCTTTGCTGGGGTTGCTAGTTTCTTTCTCCTTTGCCGCAGAGAATTTGGGATTTGAAACGCAAGTTGTATTTACAGTTTCTGTCCTGCTAATAGCAGAGTCACACAGTGGGCTGCAGGGTTTGTGATCTTCTGATGCTGTTTGAGGCACCTGGTTTTCTTGCAAAGCATTGCTACGTTTATCTGTGTGAAATACAGTCCGGTTAAACTCATCGATCTTTGCTGCTAAAGTTTCATTTCTTTGGGTCTTTCCTAAAGTATACCTAGAGTCTTCAAAAAGATCATTGTGCAGGGTAGCAGGGACATAGAAGTCATTACTGTAATAAGGGCTGCTGTGAGACTTAGGATTTTGTTTCTGGTGCATGTTGTTGCTTTGGGCCATATTTCCATCTGAACAACTCTTTTGGGCTGACAATGGGGAAGGTTCACTTTTATTGTCTTTTCCAAGTTTGCCCACATCATATGCCCATGTGTTGTGGCAGAAACTTGTTGGTACATTACACTCATTTTTAGTTACTGGTATTGAAGCAGTTACCATCACAGGACCTTTCACAGACTGCCCTTCATTTGCACAGGCTGCTGCAGTTTCATTCTGGTTTATAGATGAAGGATTCATTGGTTTCCTTCCACTCCTACAGTCCTGAGCCTTGCAATTGCTTTTGATGCCTGGATCTCTTATTGGTGCTTCAGAAAGCTGTACAACTGCAGCAAGTGAGTTTGTTAGGTGCCGAGAAGTGCTCCGTGGAGGAACTGGTGGAGCTTCTTTCTTTTGCCAAGGTCTGAAGTCTGTTCCACTGTCACCAGTAAGACTACTGCAAGGAACGTCCTTCAAAGCCTTGGTGGAGCTCATCAGATTCTTCCTATTATTATGTTCCTCTGTTTCAAAAGCAACTGAAGTCGGCGATTCATTGCTGGACACATGGTTCATCTCGGGCAGAATAACTGTGTTTTGCGTTTCCTCAAATTTCCCCAGGAAAGGAAGTGACTTCATTCTGGAAATAAAAGGCAAGGTGTTTTAGGGATGAGCAATAAAGGTAATCCTCCAGGGGACTGCAGCATGGATTTGTTCTCCCCATGAGCAGGTGTTTTAACACTGGCTACTTAAAAAGATTTAGAAGCAGCTTTGCTGCAGCTGATACATCTAGCATGTACATACAGTGCTGTATAGAACTGCATAGAACTCATATAGAACTCATACAGTGAACATACATACATAGAACTCATACATAGAGCATACAGAACTCATACAGTGCTGCACAGAACTGCACGGAATTGGGACCAGAGAAGACAGTAATACCTGTTCACTTTCCCAATCCACTGTATAGCCATTAGAAACAAGTACAATTTCATCTCGCATAAATACTAATTTCATTTTGTGGGTTCTATAGATAAACTCAGTTTTGCTAGTAAAACATGGCCTTGTATCATATTTTAGTATATTTCATTTGAATGTTTTATGCTGAGCGTTGAAACACTAGGAGGATAGGAACTGCCCAACACCTAATAAATTCAACAGCAAACCCCGCTTCAAAGTGAATAGGACCACAGTCTCATTAATCATTTTCTTCCTCTAATATAAAGAGTACAAATATGTTTTTACCTTCTGTGGTTGGACTTCTTTCGAATTTCCTCTTGATAGCTGCATAATTCTTCACTGACTCTGGCAAGTTCTTTAAGAGCCTTTATAAATATAAAAACAGTCCTTTTATATAAGCCCTTTAAATGATATCTCCAGAATTATTTTGAAACTTGTGGTGATTTGCATTTAAGACTCATAGCAGAAGAAAGAAGCACAAGAAAAATGCCCCCAGGGTATGAATAGAGTTAAAGAGCATGCTGTTAACACATTTAAACAGTGATAAAACACTCATCAATAGCAAATTGAGGAGAAAGTAGAGACAGTTCCTTGCTGGAAAGCTAAAAATCAGGTAGATCGGTTCTTTAGGTTAACCTGGCAGTCCAAATCCCAGTCCAAATCCCTCAATATTTTCCTCACACTTGTAACTGAAACATACTTACTACATTGAGATCACCAATGTAATTCTTGGTATTTTTCTTGGAAGTTTTGATGCTGAGGCTGTCTTCAGGTTCCTCTTGGTTCTCAAAGGCCAGACTGTCCTTTAACAGAGTACTGTTTCTGCTCTTGGCTCTGGTTTCTTTACATTCGTGTCCTGCTTTACTGATCAAACTCCCTTTTTCCATCCTGTCATTTGCCACATGGTGTTGATGGTTCAGTTCCACTGTGTCACTCTCTTCCAAAGTAGGGGAATGCATGGACTGCTGCAGCATCTTGCTCTGAATGGTCTTATTATCATGGACATTCATATTGCTCTCCCTTCTAAGTTTTACCTCCTGGTAAAGCTGAAAAAACAATAGAATCTTCTATTAAATCATGGTACTGTGATAAACACCATGGTAAAAGAATTTATTAATCTTCTATTTTGAACAATGCTTCACTCAGTAGCACCAAGTAGAAAGATTTTATACATGTGTCAGTAGGAAAATGTCGAGTCACACAGTGTGATAGTTCACAGACTGTTACTGTCACAGGATGAGGAAAGGGCTGTTACTGTTGACAAACCTTTTGCCATGGTTTAATGTATGGCTTCCACCCATAGGATGGGATTGGAAGAGATCTCACAAGGCCAATGGCCCTGCCTTGAGCCAGAAGCTGTATGGTTATCTTCAAGTAATATCAGAGCACTGTGTGGTGGACACAGCCTTGATTTGATGGATGAGGAATGTGAGGGAATGGGAGAGAAGGAGAGGGCTCTGGCTATCTTACAGCCTGTTAAAGTACATTAGTTTAAGGAGGGGAAGTGAATTCTCATCACATGCAGCGCCATCGGCACTAGACCAGACTCTTCTGGTTCTCAGGCAAGTGGAATTCTTCCCTGTGACTGGAGTGATAAATCAGTACTGCAGAATGGTATTATTTGGCAATGTGCTGTCACCCTCTTCTTTCAGGCTATCTGCTGAGATCCAGTGGCTTCATTAGACAATGAAATGGTGTTAATTCCTGTCACCCAGCACATTCAAACTAGGGAACTCTGATAATTTATAAATTAGAAAAAATAGCAACATCATAAAAACCTCTTCTGCTTACACTATCATTTCCAGTGCCAAGAACCCCACAGCTCTTTATAAACATTCATTCTTAACTTGCTCTTATGAAGAAAGGGCAGAACAAGCACCTCTGACCAGCCATCTGCCTGCTCTCTCACAGTGCACAAGGCCATCACAACATCCTTTGGAAGGACAGTGAAAAAGAATAACCACATGAAAAACATATGGCCATTTCATGGGTAGTGCTGTGGATTAGAAGTATTCTCACATTCAGAGACTTGACACTTGACCTTATCCTGGGCTTTTAGATTTCACTCCCAAAGCCCAGCTGCTCATGGAACCTGAGGACTGAACTTTTGTCATTTCCAAGAAATAAGGGCTTGATACAGACTCAGCATATCAGTAAGAAGGAAGGATACCACCTCATAACTCAACAGTATCATCTCCTAAACCACGTAAGTCTTCCTGAAGGAATCCAGGAATTAAGTTAGAGTTTGGTGGTCTAGAGAAAACTACCACATAAAAACATAAGCTGATAAGGTAGCACAAGATTTACTGAGGAAATTCCTCTATGGATGATGGCTTTTAAAACGTATCTCCCTTTTTCTCCAGCCATGTGGCTCTTGGTGAAGAAATGTCAGGCAACTGAAATCAAGGGCAGCTATATACACAGCTTAGGAGGGGACCTTGAGATAATAACTTTAGGGTATCATTTGCAGTTTTGTCTGGTCCTGCTGTACCAGCAATTTGCTTCATTCTCTTCCCCTCAGCCCCGTTCCATTATTTATCTCTTTTTCTGTCTCTGTCACACTCTCCTAATCCATAGGCTAATAAAGAACATAGGAAAAACATGGTCTTCGCTGCCATTGTCAGGACTACCAATAGCCAGAGTACTTTTTTCACAACACATTACCATCATTTCAAAACAGCTCATATACCTAACAAACTGAAATTCAACTACACACAGAGATCACATTACTGACTTCTGAAGCACTCTCATCTTGGTGGTGAAATTAGGTAAGATTGCACAGAAGTATCCTAACACAAAAGACAAAATGTGGCAAAGACTATCATAATAAAGTCTTCAAGAATTTCAGGTAAAATCTAAGTGAGCTGACATTATGGAGTTATGCTGCAGGCTGGTTTAATGGGCAGTGTATGGCTGCAATTCATTTGGCTCTGATCATTTTCCTTCTCATACTTTCATGTGAGCAATCTCTGCCATAAATTCCTGTGTTGCTCAGCCACAGGACGGTGTTGGCAGACAGCAAGCAAAACTACTCCATGTGTATACTCGAATGAAAAATGTGGAAAACTCAGTGGTGAAAAAAATTGCTTCTACGTGTTGCCAAAGCAGATTCAATTTATGCGTTGCAGAGTGCCAGAGGGTTCTGCTGCAGGGACAATTTGGGGATAAAAGAATAATAAATAACTACCCTAACTATTTCTGGAAGGAGATGCATTAGAAATGGCAGGGAGTGAGTGTTTGTTAGTATGTGTAAACAGAAGTAGTGTCAGTACTTTCTCACTATTTACTGTAGCTGTTTTCTCTACTAAAAGCCATCCATAAATGGAGTAGGTTCTAGCCAGAATGCAGCATATAACGCATGGCTTTCTTTTTTAACATTACAATTTACCCCAGCAGACCTGTGCTGTCTAATTCCTTTTTGCTAGAGAATTATGATGCCCAGATTTTTTATTACTAAATATGCATTTTCCTAAACCCCATATATGCAGTTGTTCAGCATGTACTTGAAAAAGTATGTATAATATGAGCAGTGTGGCTCATACCCAGCAGAACTGGCAGCAGTATATACAGCCGACAATACCATAGCAAATTTCACAAAGTGATATTTAACCTCCTGCCTCGTATTCATGGCTATTAAATGAGCAATTGCAAATACTGCTTAACCCCAGGCTTTGCATCCTACTATCAGCTACTAGAAACTTCCAGTGATAGATAAGATATAGGATATAATTCA
>VXBO01007998.1:348047-390149 GCA_013400135.1 Rhinoptilus africanus
AAATGTTACTATTCAGAGTTTTGTTTAAAACTACCTCTTCTATTTTCTTCTGCATGACCTTCCATTGACATTCCCATTCTTTCCTTTCGTTGTCAAATCTCTCCAGCAATTCCATCTTCTCTTTATTCCAGTTCCTCTCAGTATTCTCCAGTTGTTTACGCAGGTCCATGGTTACAGCCTGTGTAACAGCAAGAAGACAGCTCTGCTTTTTTTCCTCCTTCCCTGAATGTTTCCTGGAAGTTTATCAGAGTAAGTATTACTTGTGTTTGATTCTAGCTTTCACAGAAAAAAAAACACCAAGCAACCCCCCAAAATAATTAACTGAAATGTGCATGAGACAGCATCACAGGATTGCATGATACATATGCAGAGTGTGACTGGAATATGGATAAACTAAGCGGTATAAAACACAAACCCAAGGGCAGAAAGGCTCAATCTGGAAAGGGGAGGAGGGACACACATCCAGCATCACAGAATTCAGGAACATCTGCCACAATGGGCTCTCTACCATGGTCACTTTGCATCTTTGCCACTACTCTCCACTAAAAACCTGTTTTCAATGAAATTCAAGTCTGCATGATATTGAATGGCACTTCAGGACCTTGGGATCCTGCAGTGTCTAGCCTTGAGGGTGAAAGCTATTTTTACGTTTGTTCAAAAGACAACTGCAAGTGTAAAGGTATCATGTTTGCTCATGGACTCCTTTCACACATGCATGTAGCATGACAAAGACTGTGACATTCTTTTGGCAACTGAAGACTGTAAACTTGATACATGCAGAAAATTCTCCTGGCTATACGAATGCTGTAGAATATATGAAGGAAAATAGGACAGGAAAGATAATAACAGGTAACAAACTTACATATACAGTAGAAAGCATAATTCTACTATATATAGAGGACTATAGGTCACTATAAAGAACTCGTGTATTTTGAATTTACAAATCTAAATCTATAAATGTTAGTTCCAAGACCAGCATAGGGAAAACTAGAAATTATTCTCCAATAGCAATAACTCAAATCTAGTTCAAAAAATTGCTCAGAATATTTCGCTTCCGTTTCTCCTTCCTCTTCAGAAGTCTTTAGTATCTTAGTATCTGTGAATGAAAAATTATTAATTGAATGACTAAATATACTTTAAGAGAAATATTTTGGATCTGCTCATCTAACTTTGGACAGAAACAGTTACAGATTTTATGGGCCTTATGTTCCTCTTGCTCTCTTAGGTTTTACAATAGAAACTCCGCTACCGTCAGCACATTTGCTTTGCCAGCAAGGCCGAAATCATACTCATTCAGTTACAATGGCTCAGCTCCTGTGGTATAATGGCTGGTACACACACATCTCGATACCTGAGTTTGTCAACTTTGGCTCTCAAAGCCAGCTGTTATGTTACTGAAGTGGACATGGAATCTAGTTTTAGTCCCAAAATGCCTCTGCGTTGCTTTGGTCTCCTGCCAGAAACCAAGTGTATGAGCATGCAAATTAGTTATCAGAGAGTTAACTAGGGATAGTCCAGTTTAGCTTCCTGGAATTTGTTCATTTCCCTGACTGACAGTCAGTGACTGCCAGCTCACAGGAACTGCCCATTTTATCGCCCACATTTTCTTTGATATAGTGAAAATTCATTCTTGAGCTTCGTGCAAAGTTCTTCCCCATCCTGCATTTTATTGGATAAGTCGTCTTGTTGATTCAGCTGTGGCTACTGTGTAATCACTACTTACCAGTGTCTGCATTATTTCAGCTGACTGGGATGCTGATGCCAAACTTGGAGTCAGCTTCTCTCTCGAACAAGTAAGAAGAAGAGCTCAGCTGAAGCCCAATGGGTTACTCAGGTCTTTGGGTCATAGGAAGTCCTGCTACAGGATCTCTCAATTGACAGCCATCATAGGCCCATTCCTAACTCAGGATTTGAAAAACTGTTGAAAAAACCCCAAGCAATTTTGGATGGAGGACTTAGAGAACAAGCTGGCTATTCTTCAAACATCTCTGCCAGCCTGTTTCACAATGGTGTAACCATGCCACTGTGTAACATGGCATCGGAGCTTACTGTTTCAAACTCTGACTCCCATCACCTTGGAGCTCTGAAATGGCAATCTGTCCCTCAACTATCTACAAACAGATTTCAGACCCTTCTTCCACCTGCCTAAAAACATACAAGGCAGCTTTATAAAAACATAAAGTTACTTGAAACTAATTGCTGCTGAAAGACAGCACAGCATTCTCATCAGAAAAGAAGTCAAACTCTGGTTTGCTCATAGCTTCTTACAGAAGGCAGCCAGGCCATAGAGGCTGTACATCTCCAGGCCAGAGTTTCAGCTTTGTGTCAGACTTCAGTAAGTGTTGACCAAAAACAACTTTTACAAAAAAATTCCACTGCACTTAAGACTTGTTGCAATATATACATCTATTGCTAACGAACTTGACAACTATTTCAATACTTTCTCACCTTGCTAATTCAAAGGTTGAAATTTTTAGCACAGTCATTTGCTTTTTTCTTTTTTCATCTACATTTATGTCTTTATAAGAATAGACTCTCTGCTCCACTAGAATCCTTAAAATACATGTCAGAAAGAAATAGAAAAAAGTAGAAACACTGTAAAGCCAAGGCAGGCAGGCATACTCTGCCTACAACTTGCACAAATGGTGATTTTGCTAATGCACTATTAGTAATAATGACCATGCTTCAATCAGCAGCGTATTACTAGAAAAAAAGTCGATACTTTCTTATAGCAATCTTTTTTTACGCATATAAGAATAGATACATAATATGTACTCCTTTCAAGCATGCATATAGTGTTGAAAAGTCCCCTGGTGGTTTCTTAGTGCCGAGAACTACTATTGCCATGTTTGCATTCATCTTAACAGTTTCCAAGTTGTTTTGTATGGAACTCTGATTATAAAAAGAGGTTGGAGATCATAAAAATTAAATCAAGTGTTGGAAGAGGTTAGTTACAGATAGTCACTTGTAGCTAAGATCCACAAAAAGATTGTATCACCTCTAATACGTCTCCAATTTCCTCTTGACACAAATTCTGAGAAGAAAACTCATGTTTATTGATGCTAGCAGCTGGATTACTGTACAGTTTTACTGTTATTGTAGAGTGGATAAATTCCTCAGAGACTTTAAAATCCTAATTCTATGAAACTTCCCCCTTATTTTTTCCTTAGTGTTTGGTAGATGGTTTATTTGGGTTTTTTTGGATGTTTGGTTTTGTTTTGGGGTTTTTTTGTTGGGTGGGGGAGGGGTTGCTGATTTTTTTTCCTACTAGCAATAAAATCAAATTTGTAGTCCTGGTAGTATAACCTCTGTATAGTGCACCGAGATGTTCCCATGGGTATTTTACATGGTTTAAGCAACCCAAAGGGATGTAAAATGCCACATTATAATTTGCTGTGTGGATCAGAACAGTGTCTGTGCTCTTGCAGTGTTGGCACTTTCTGCATGTCCTAGACAAGGTCAGAAGCTCATTACAGCAATCAAATTCAAGCAAATAATCAATTCTGTCTACATCAGCTGCATTTTTAAAGCAAATATTTTAAGCAACTATTTGATGTTAAAGTTATTATTCTCCCATGTCTTACCCATGCCCTTCCTATCCACATATTAAAAATGCAAAATAGTTTGCAAAAAACCTCTATCAACTTCTGAAAATAATATGCAGTGACATCAGCTGAGACATTATTTATAAACAAAGATTAATTAGATTGGATGTGCACAACGATTCAGAAACACAAATCTTCCCTTGATTTTACAGAAAAAAGTGATTAAATTACATTTCCAACAAAGTGCTGTATTTTGGATGACTAAGGAAATTGTAAATTTATGTATTTGTTCAATTATAAAAGCGTGTCATGTGTCACAATACCATGCACTTTATACATAAAAAGAAACTACAATTAAGTGAGAGAGTGAAAGCAAGAGAGAAGGGGAAGAAAAATGAGAGAAAGAGAGCAATGAGAGAGTGAAAGAGTGTAAGAAAGAAAGAGAAAGAAAAAAGAAAAGAAGAAATAAGAAAGAAAGAAAGAAAGAAAGAAAGAAAGAAAGAAAGAAAGAAAGAAAGAAAGAAAGAAAGAAAGAAAGAAAGAAAGAAAGAAAGAAAGAAAGAAGAAAGAAAGAAAGAAGAAAGAAAAAGAGAAACAAAGAAAGAAGGAGGAAGAGAGAAAAAGAAAGAGAGAGAAAGAAGGGAAGAGACTCGAATGCTCACAATGCTACCTGTCATCCCTGTTCTGTTGATATCTGTGCCTGCTCTGAAGAAATTGAGCTAATGAAGAGTCTTTCTCTAAGTGTAAACACCACATATAACATACATGAACATCACCTTACATATAAGTAATATTAGAGAGATGTTTAAATAACTGTTTGCCACATTAATAGTTTGCTTTCTTTTTTAATCATAGCTGTTCAAAAACACTGGTTTTAGAATAAGCTGTAACCATACCTTTCATGGAATAAGAAATCCTCTAGAAGCTTTTCAGTCCATTTCTAAGCAGCAGTGAAAGCAATGAAATGCATAGCTAGCTGGGATCCAGTTCTGCGAATCTTGATCTTTAAAAGAAATAAGAAAGCTAAGCAAGACACAACCTTTCAACTAGGGCAGAATTTGCAACTCTCTTTGGCAGAATTTACAATTCTCTTTGAATAACTCCGTTACTTTTGCAAACTGAAAAGCAGTTCCGTTCAGCATCATCCCAGCAGCTGGCTTCCACGTGACGTCAGTGCACGGAGGATGGTTTTAAAGCCATCTCTTCCAACCCCCAGCTCTGTAACTTTATATCTCCTCATATTTTGTGTAAACAACTCCAAGTCCAGGACATTTTTAGGTTTTATAGTGCAGTCCAGTCTTTAAAGCTTGCCAAAGCAGCCAGTGTTAATATTAAAGCTATGACAATAGGCAATTTTAGGTTTCTTTTATTAGTGTCCATGTTGTAAAGGAAGATTCTTTGCTGCCTTCCAGACCTAGTTTTCAGGGTTATATATTTCAGCATGATCATTTTGAGCTTTGCAACTTGATCCTCATAACCTGCTTTGTAAAGGGAGTTTGTTTAAAGCAGCAGTTTTGTTGGTTAACAGCTATCTTAAAGGGCTAAAAGCAAACCACTCCTTCCTAAAATCTTTTTCTTTATTCTAAATACACTGTCACTTACGAAGTGCAGAATTATTGGGCACTGTGTAATCCTACTGTCTCGCGTTCTGGGAATGATGATAATGGTTTCTTTGGGATATACTGAAATATTCCTGCTACTTTATAAGGTTTCTGGATCAGATTCTCCAGTCTGTTAAGAAAATTTGTGTCTCAGCAAAGCAAAGCACTTGAAATTGGACAGAGAATTTCCCTTGCGCAGGGAAACTCATCCCTGGCACAAGGCTAGCAAAGAAGGTCCAAAACCACCTCAGCCTGGATTTTAAGCACTGGGAGTGCCCACAGCAAGTGCTGGCGTGAGGTGAGGGAAGGGAGAGTTTGTGACAAAAAAGATCCAGCAAGCGAAAATCCACAGGAGACCCTAAAGCCGGAGTAGTGAAATTTAGCTGCTCCCCCTGCTGAGCCACTGGCACAAGGAGCTCAGCTCACTCCTTTGCGTCTCTGCACATCGTGCTGACTCTCCTCTTGCACTATGTGCTAAATCGCTTTCATTTGGCTCACTGAGAGAGATGCCCGGGAAGAAGCTCCACGCACATACCACTGTCCTGACGGACACTTGTGCTTGGATGTCTCTGTGGACAGTGACTGAGACCACCCATTGTCATAAAATTCATATTTCAGGGAACATTTGTCCTGACATGTACCTGGAGAATGGCCACAAAGTACTTGATTCATGCAGCATAAAACTCTGGACAAATTCTGCTATCAGATGGGTGTCTTCAAAAGCACTGAGCAGGAGTGGTGTGTGTTTTTGTGGGCAGAGCAGCTAATGACAAGAGGATCACTGAGATGAAGGACACGGTATGAGGATTCACACATCCTTTGCTTAGTCAGCACTCTCCTCTTTAGAACAATATGGTTTTATCTGTGATAAAATCCATGCACAGCACAAAGTTTTTAGCTCTGAGTTCATTTTATAGTAAATACCAAAAGCAGGTTTCAGGGAAAACACATTTTTCTCCTTATATGGTCTAGCTGCAAGTCTCCGTGAATACATTACTGGGGTGCTTATTCTGCTCCCATGTAACATAAATAATGGGACTCCGGCTAGTCGTGAAAATTTCAAAGATGATCTAAAAATTGAACAAAGACGTCCAAGTACACAACTGAATGTTCCTGAAGGAAATCCCCAGCCTCTGAATTCAGAGGATTTAAAAACTCCCTCCTCATAAAGCAACAACGTGACTGTCTTTTGGGATGTTCCATCCCCACATGCCAGCTGAGGCAGCTGGGAGCAAAGCCCGTGTGCTGGGGGGCAGGACTGAGCCCACAGCTGGAGGCCGGGTGCCACAGCGCTGCCTCCTCGCCGAAGCCAGCACAGCTGCACCACTGCCAATGAAGGCAGACTCTGAAGACATGATTTTTCATTCTTATCCATCAGTATAGGTTATTATCCTTGTCTTTAATATTGCTAACGCAATGCCCCTCCTCTTGTTACGCGAACTCTTTGAAGTAAAACATAGTAAAATTAAAGAAAACCATGGACTAAATCCCAGACTTGAGTTTTCACTCAGGCAAAATCCTACGTTTCTGTCAGCATGAGGAATCAGAAATGTGTGAGACTGAGGGGCTCATTAGGAGACAAGAGCTGGATCCCACTCATAGGTCAAAGGACCGTGTTAAACTCATCCTAGTATGGGAAATGAGAGCAAAGTTGTGACCAAAAAAACCACAAAACAAGCTCTATAAAGCTGGGCTCATTGCTCCTGACACCCTTAAGTTTAGCAGTAGTGACTTTTGCATTTGGGGACAAAAAAGTTATTCAACAGAGACTGTCCCTCCCCCAATAGCAGCAGACAAAGCAGCAAATGTGGCTTTATGGCCTTTGGCACAAGCAAAATAAGCAGGAAGGGTTGTTTATTATTATTATTATTGTTAGTAGTATGTTTATTACTTCCATCACACTGCTCCTGCAGGCAAAGTGCGCTTTGTCCATACCTGATATCAGGTCTACTTGTGCTAAAAGTCAGCACCTCAACAAAAAACGTGCAAGGGCATTTCAAACAAGGCCTCTACTAAACTTTTCTCGATCATGCAAGACTGAAGACAAAGGAGCGTGTGTTTCAGCCTTGGCTATAATCTAATTACATAGTTAGGGTAGTGTGTATTCCAGGTAACAGTCTGCATTCAAGATCACTTTAGAGCATCTTAGTTTCTGCTGTAGTAGCTTGGTTATGGCACACCTGTTTTCCTGTGTCCACATAAATTTGGTAACAAGAAGGAAGAATAGCACTGCTGCCACTGTAATCAACCCAACCACAACATCAGATTCCTGAATGATGGTACTTTTTTACACCTCGGTAATGCTGGCAAACACTCCTGAGAAGGAGTCCATATATAAATCAAGAAATGGGCAGAAGGGAACACAAATTCTGTCTCCGCATACTGTTGTGCACTTCTGCAATAGTATATAATCTAGCGGAGATATAGAACCAACAAAGTGTTATGTCATGTCACTTCTTCAAGGTTACATTGGAAATCGGTGGCAGATACTTTAGATGTTTACTTTAAATAGAGCCACTGTAATTTTCCCCATAGGCAACTGCATGTGTAATGGCAAAAGCTGGGTTTGAATATCACTTCCCCTGGCATTAAATCAGAGACAGAAATGTAAGCCAATGGGAATTACGTCCCTGATACTGATGCCTTTAGAAATCTCCTACTCATCTATCAAATTCTGGGGTGATTAAGGGGAAGGGCATCTAATATCCTAAAGCTCTGCTTGTTTTCGTAAACAACTCCCAAAGTTCATATGCAGTTCATCTCTTTTTATAACACATATTTAGACAGCCATGGTTTTGGCAAATTTCTATTTTCCGACTGCCAGGCATATTTCTGCACTATAGCACCTGCTCTCTTCTAGTTTTGATTCTGAAGCACTGGTGACATGTGTCAGCAGACACTTATTCTATCTCTAACTGGAGCTTCAGGCATGGATATTTTTGGTTGAGAGAAATATCTCTGATCCTGGAAAAGATGATCATTCTAGTATCATGGGAATTTTTCAGTAACAGTAAAAAAAAAAAAATAGTCGAGGTATTTTGTGAAAGGGCATTCAGAGCTGACTTTAAATATGAAACTAATTTAATTTATCTGGTTGTTTTAAAGGAAAAAATGCATCTATTTTCTAAATGACATTAAAATTCATTGGAGTTACTGCCAATTTACACAAGCGTAAAAATTCAGAATTAGACCTAGAGTTGCAAGATCTCCTTTCTGTAAGAAGACAGAATGAACTCCCTGTGAACACAGGAAAAAGAAATTTAATATTTCAGAGAAATGTAAAATTAAGGCAATCTTGGGGTTCAAATTCAATTATATTTTTGCCAGAATATTAATATTTTGTCCGAATATTCTAAACTGTGACTTGTGAATGTGCTATCGGTACGCCTGAGATTTTAACTAATAGTTAATGTGGCATATCCAGCTCGTTGCCACATAAAAGCAAAATCTTATATCTTCTTATTATTGTTCTTCAGAATTAGGTGCTATGCAGGAGATGATAGAATCTAGTGAATCAGAAGTGCTCTGTCTGGCTCTGCCCTGCCCGACTCCCACACACTCCTGCTGGAGGACGTGGACGTGTTCTGCTGCATTTACTCACTCACCTGTGAGGTGGACTTTGCCCACCAGGCCAGTAACTGAGTGGGGAGAATCTGCTTCCTTTCTTGGCAAGTATAGTTATTGCATTTCTTTGTGAGACTGAGTTATTTCAATTTAGCAAGACACAGAACAATTATTTCTTTGGCTAGATCTTATCTTCTGGCTATGGATAGACGTCCATGCTGATTTATTATGTCTCAGCAGCTTTCAAAACAGTAAAAAATGGAGGGCTGTGAACTTCTCTGCAATATCTGGTGTGAAAGAGATAAGCAGCGCCAATCACTCCCTTCAAGCTGAATGCAGAAGGGCATGAAAAACACATATCATTTCACATTGAGATTTCTCTGTACTGGGCTTGGCAGGGGTTCTCACCATTCTCCTTGCTCGTCGAAGATTCAAAGACTGCAGGGAGCTTCTAAAATGATTTTGTACACTTTCAGATGCTTTAACTTCAGATTGTAGCCTGTGCAATAGCTCCCTAGATGTCCCCAAAGGTCTCAGCTTTGATTTGCTTTGCTGATGCCTGACAGAATTAGAATGAGGAAAGTTACAGCTATATGCAAGAAAAAACAACGTGAGAAATCAATGGGGTTGTAATTGCCAGTCCTGTGCAGAGGTTATCTCTACCTTTTCTCAAGAGGTTGATCCTCACCTTTTCTGATTTCTGAGAAAGAAGCAAATCTTTCACAATTACTTCCAAGATGTATGAATTCAGTGTATGAAACTTTACTACTTCTTTACAGTATTCTTACTGATACACTAAGTGTAAATTAAACCCTCTCTACTCATCCTTATCACATATAAGGCTGAGAAAAGTATAAACAAGTACGGGTTAATATCTGAAAGCCCAAAACTTCAGATCAGATTTAAGTATGATTTTTTTATCTTTTATGGAATTGAGCCAGTAACATTTAACAAAACCCAAACGATCTTTTCTTCCCCCAAGGGAGACACTAAACTAGAAAGAAACTCAAAAAGTCAGTCTTGTACTAAGACTTGATATGACAAGTTTAAGCTTCAAGTTATTATACTTATAATGTCCAAACTGCAAATCCATGGGAGGGGTGAAAGAGGGGGTGGGGGGTGAATTTCTCAAGCAGTTGCTGAAAAATTTATTACAGTAGTTGCTGAAAGAAAAGCAGCAGAAGGGCCTTTTCCCAGTGATTTGAGAACTATCTTTACAGTTGCAGAAATACGCTGTGAAAGGATGATATGCTTGACTGTACCTTGCCATAATAGTTTCTAATATGTGGAACTTAACTTTCAGGCAACTGAGCATAAATTAGAGCATCTTAGAAACTCAGAAATACTTTGGGCCTGACTTTCTATTTAATCAGGACACCAGGCAAGGCTATCTATTAATTGCACATATATTTATTTTCATTTCCTTTAGACATACCTTGCTAACTACAAAATAAATAATGACAACAGCATCCCCTGGTAGGAATAAATATTTGGATTAGATCAAGATTAAGTGATTTAACTGATCAAGGTTACCACACCTGCAGAGTACGCTGAAGGAAAGCTAGATATACAGAGAGAAAAACACAAGCTTTGTTTAATACTGAATGTTGTGAGTTTACTATTTTTCTTGTTCTCATAAAATAAATTTTATTGCTCAAACTCTGCTTTCATCTGAGGAGTTTCCCTCAAAACCATGTCTCTCCACTATTTCAGGTAGCAGAGCACAGCCTAGGCACGGAGATGAACTGTCCTCACTGGGAAATGGGTTAAGCGAACAGAGTGACAAATCAAAGGGAATCCTTATTGCTAGCTGCTTTATTTATTACCACTACTTACGACTAGTTTTTTTAATCATGGCATCTGCACAAAAAAATTCCATTGATACACTTACTTGTAAATGATCACCTTTGGAGAATTCACATATGTAGGAGACAGGGGTTTCAACATAGGTTGAATAAAACAGAAAAGAAAACTGAGCCCCATTTGGCATTTCAGATGAGGTTTTCATAGTGTTTGTAGAAATTGGCTGCGTTCACTGTGGTAGAAAGATCAGGAGTTGCCTGTGCTCTCAGTGCAGCCTCTTGTAGGCAAGACAGGAATATTCGGTGACTACTGATGTACGCCTATGTACCCAAGCTTCCCTCACCTATGGTTGCTAGCTACCAATGGCATGGTTAGACGGGGGTCACTCATCAAGCGAAGAGTTACCATGTTCATTCAAAACTCGTTCTGAAACCTGGAGAGAGAATCCAGAGCCCTGCCCACTACAGACTGGAAAATGTTATCTGATAAAGTAGGTTGTTAGGAAAAGATACTTGGCATCAGACAAGGTGACTAGCATCACTCTCTCCAGTTCAAGTCAGGCTGTAGCATGGCCATTTTTCTAGAGCACAGAGAGAACGCAGCCAAGCTACATCTCTCAGAAGACTCCTTGCCTTGATACCTCCTCCTCTTGCATCTCATTCTCAGGGGCTCCAGCTCCTCATCCTATTTCCAGATATAGTGTTCTATATACAAATCCTTCTGATTTTGTCCCCTCCATGGTGTCTAACCCACATAATACAGTGGTGAAAAACATTATCGTCACAATCATGCAAAATATGTACAAGCTGTGACATGCAATTGCAGAATACACATCGAATGTGGTTTTACTATTCATATGTGGCTAGAATACAAATTCTTTTTCTGGGAGTGGGAAGAGGAAAGGAACAGACTCCTCACACCCACTCCACGTATTTCTGATTTGGTGCAAATTAATGAGTATTAAATTGGTTCCAGTCACTGGGAAAATTTTTATTCAAAAATGATAAAACCAGACAAAGTGAAAAATATCGTTTTCTGTTTGCTTACCTGGAACACCGTGGTGAGTTTCCAATTCAACTGGGTGACTTTTTGGTATGTTTTTTGCAGTTTTTTTGGTTTGGTTTTGGCAAACAAGTAGTCTTCAGTGTTTTTACAGCAGTGGCTATTACAGAAACTATGTCTCTTGCACTTCTTATCTTGGAGGGTGGACAAAATAAACAAACTGAAAATAATACTACAATGAACAGTAAATGATGAATGACTTACAGTACAAAAAACAGTGTAAAAAGGAAGACAAGTTTAAATATTGTTGTGTATGAAAGGGATGAAAATAATACAAGGATGAGAATAAGTAAAATGATAGGCTGGAACATCTGGGAAAGTAAATACAAAGACAGAGAAAACAGTCAATTAATGGAATAGCAAGTCCAAAGTTTCAACAAAATAAATAGTGAATCAGACTATGCTTGTGGAGGGACCAAGTGCCCATCTCCCATTGACTCCAGGAGTTCTGCATGGTCAAGCCCTGAAAAGTCCAATTTAACTATTGCTGTTATTTGTTTAGAGAAAATATTAATTAGTTTGTTTTAAATTTGTATAAGCCCATGCAGTGCTCTGCCTTTAAGCTAATGGGAGCTCTACAAGCTCAGAGCTATTGCTACATCAGAAAGTGAGCATGCTAAATACCATTTCTGTTTGATTTCATGCAATACATGTATAGTAATTGATTAGCTTTAAACTCACTGCGTCTGTGACTTTCTGATACAAGGAAACAAAAGACTAATTAGTCAGCATAGGAGTAAGAAATAATAGCTTTCAGCTTCACCTGGCAACTACTTCGACTGTAAGCCAGCAGGACAGCACAAAGCAAATTAACACAGCAAGAGACTTAAAACATTGGATAATATCACGAGCAATAACAAGATTTGCCAACTATAGGATTGCATGATAAGGATAGGTAATTTTAATTTTTCATGGAAAAAGATCTTGAGTCAGCAAGGAATTTGCTCCCCAAAGCCTCTCTGGAACAATTCTGCATAAAAGTGAACTATAGAAAAGATGCTAGTCCCTCCTGCATGTAAGCAGTGACCCATAAACCTTCAATGAGATATAGTTACAGCAATTCCAATATTCACACTACCATGTGGCTCTGTGACTCTGTAGATTTGCATGTTTTATTTTAATTTGTGGTTTGTCATATTCTCTATAATTTTGGAAATTTAATGTTTCCTCCTGTTTAAAATTAATAAGATTTTCTTTTTATTTATTTAACAGGAACCCAACCACAAAGAAAACAATCACATACATTTATGTCTGAAAAATGCTATCTGTACTGCCTTTACTGGCGATGAAAGCACAACTCTGGCAACTGTAGTTGCCAAGGCCAGAAAGGAGTAAAATCTTCCACCTCCTAGAGCATAATTATTTTTATTTCCAGGAGAATGGACTTACTCAGTGTTCACAAATAGCCCCATTAGTAGAACAAGATTTCATATGGTCCAATGAGGATTTAAAATAATCTAAGAAGCAATGAATTTTGTCCACTGTATAGAATAAAGACTTTTAATGTGCCATACATTGGATTTGAGGCTTAATTCATTTGACAGAGCCTTTTTACCTGTAGGCCGTAATAAGTAAAAGTCTACCTGACTCACTGACAAAGGTTCATCTGCACTTCGATCATCCGAAGACTTTGGAACTTCGAGTCTGTCGATGAAAGCCTGGAGCTCTTTCCTGAAGGCCTTCATCTGTGCGTTGATCTGGTAAAGAAGCTCATGCTCACGTATTCTGCTGCCATCGTCTTCCTCATCCATCAGTCCAAAGAGGTCCCCATTAGCTACATAAATTCTTGCCTCTGTTATGATGGTGCTCGTGTCAGAAATTAGGCGGTCTATTGTCTTGCCCAACCTCTCAGCTTCAGAGCGAATGTCCTTCATCTGCTGCCTATCAGTGAAGCTTTTCTGCCACCCGGATGGCGTCGGATAAAAAGACCTCGTGGGTGTCAGGCACCGAATGTTGCGTACCTCCTCAGAGTCGCTTTCCCCACCAATGGGACCTTCCCTTTTGCGGTGAGGGGGACGGGAATCGTCATCGCTCTCTTTTTTTCCTGCATCACTTTCCGCATCACTGTCTCTGGGACTGCCACGGATCCCAAGATGAGAGGCCAAGTCATAGCGTTGCATGTTGGACATTAAGACTCTGTTCTCATACTGGAGTTGCATGACTTTGCCACTCAGCTCATTGATCTGCATTCGTGCAGCTTTTAGCTCCTCCTGTAATGCTTCTGTCTTGGCATTATCATGGTGCCTAGAGCTCTCGTGGGACCCAGACTTGTACTTGTATTTGTTCAGCTCAGCTGTTATGCGCTTGTTTTGTTCTTCCAAATCAGCTAAATTTCTCCTCAGCAATTCTGTTTCATCTTCTACTAGCTGCAAATGCTGTCGTAATTCTGACAGGGATTCACTCTGCTCTCCCAGAAGCGGGTTAGCAGTCCCTGAGAAATCATCTCCTCTTAAATCATCAAGCTCTGCTTTCAGTCCTCTATTTTCTACTTCCAGTTCCACTATTTTCCTCCCAAGAATGTTAGCTTCCTCCTCCACAAGTCTCAATCGAAGCTTGAGTTCAGCTTCTCTTGTGGTAGGTGGCCCACCTGCTTCACCTTTTGGCAAGGGACTGTCCAAATCCCCATAAAATGATCTATATTTTTGCAGCTCATGTTCAAATCTGTCTTTCTCTTTATCGATCTTAGCCATTTTCTTCCTCATCAAGGCTGCTTCTTCTTTGACAAACTGTAGCTGGCATTTCAGGTCCTCATTGTCCTCCTTAGAAAAAAGAAAAAGAAGTATTTGAAGAAACGATGTAAAGCAGGAGACCTCCAGTGGATGGTCTTAAATTACAAGATTAACAATCGCTGGTGCATAGCTTTAGATACTAAGAGATTTTCCTGCAATCATTTTTTCACTGATCAGTTAATAAATACTTAAATTAAAAAGAGGAGAAATAACTATTTCACTTGTGACTAAAGTTTACACAGTCCCCAGAAAATGCATTGTAGGGGTGGGAGGCCTGTAAAAAATCCTTATATTTTCTAGGCTTGCAACACTCTAATAGACTTGCTTTATGGTGTTCAAAAATCCTGAAGTAAGCACACGAAGGGCCTATAATCTTGTTTCATTGGTGCTCCCATTTACTTATTTTGCCTAAAGTATAGAGGACATGAACGCTGCTGGGTTCTGTTTCAGGACCAGTGGCTTGTTTAAGTGGTCCTAGACATAGTGTTGTCTGACTGCAGATCTGGGGTAAGAGGTCTCCATTTCACAGCATACAAGAAAAAGCACGCAAACAAGCAAGCTACTTGCAAATCTACTAATCACGTACATAATTTCCATAATGTCCCTGAAGCCTCCACCTGAGAATCCAGGCTACTGTTATTACAACATACCTCTGTTGGTGTCTGCTGTGACTTTTTTTCTGATTTTGGTAGGTCTTTGCTCCCTCTTCTTTTCAGTGATTGCTGCCACAAAAACAAAATGAGACACACTGAATATTTCACTAAAGAGGTATATAACCCAGTCACTCTTTTAAAATATCACGAGTCAAGTGCAACTATAAAGAAATTAATTTCTTGTAATCCTTGAGATACCAAGTACAGAGGGGAGACACAGCTGTCCAAAAAATTACACAACAACGTTATTCAAGAAAAGTATTTTTTTTAATCAGTCTATTACCTTTTTTTATTCAACACATTTTAAAACTAGTGCATAACGAATGTTTAGCACACGACAAGAGAGGTAAGAAGGCAGGTAACCCAAGTGGCATCTTAGAGATGGGAAAGCTGAGGCAAGCAGTGAAACCCAGCTTCAGTCTTGCCCATTTGATATTAATCTTAATGGGGCCAAGGCACTTAAAAAAGGGATCTAGGCAGACATGTGGCCTTAGCCTTTGTGGTAGGCAAGCTACACAAAACAGTGTCACTGAGATCCCATCAGCTGACTTGAGTGTACGTCTACAAGCACACTTTTCTCTGTGTCCCACCCGCAGACTTTGAGCTTGCAGTACATTGCGGTCACACCTCTGTAGGTGCATACTGTAGACAAACTCTGTGCGGACAAAGTTACACATAGATCTGGTCACTGGGTTTGTTCTGTTTTCAGAACATATTCAAGTTAATACAATTTAAAGCTGCTTGGACTACAAAGTCCTAGTGAGAAACAAAGCATATTAGCGTAAGAACAGCACCACACAAGCACATGTATTCATGGCCATATGAGGAAGCTTCTTTGGTGTCTTCTCATCTGTTATGTAGTCGAAGTGAGTAGAAAAGAAACTCCTGCTTTTAGAGCAGGATGCACTGGTTTCAAAGCCTACTAGCATATCCAGAAGAAATCTTGTAGTTGCTGACAGTAGAAAGTTCGTTAGTGGGCAAGTGGTAGCGGTGGAAAACGACTGCAGACATCCCACTGTCAACCCTCAATACAGATCATCAAGAAAACATCATGAGAGAAGAAAGCAAGTGAGAGAATGCGTTAACACATAACATCCCACTTGCAGCTGTTCCCAGTTTTTATGTTCCTCAGGTAAAATGTAGGCCCTGAGATAGGGCAGTGATACAACCAAGAGCATCTCCCTCTGAGATTATTCTCTGGTAGAAGGATCATTTGTGCCACTGAGAAACATGCATTTCCCTGCACCAGTCAGGGGAGAATCCACCTGTATCTAAAAGCCATCCAATTCCATACAGTAGGAATTATGTTCATAATTCTCAAGGAAGGGAATACAGTAGGCAAGTATGCTATACATAATGATCCTGAGCACTATTCACCTGCTGGTACCAATTATTCTCATCCTTCTGCGTATCATCCCCATAACAAATACTAAGTGCGTGGACTGCTCACTCCAAAGGAAAAGTCAATGCCATAGAAATGACTCACATATAAATCTGAGCAACCACATGAGATGATTTCCCCATGAGGCAAAAAGCAAAAAGCTCGAATTCACTATAGAGTTCTGCAAGAATTAAGAAAAATTATGTCAGATCCAGAATCAGAACTAAAATTCACAGATGTATCCACCAAGAACCAGAATTAAAATCTTTATGCCTCCTGCAGAAACACTGAATACTCTCAATAGACAAAACAATAAGACCAAACAAAGATCATTAGCATCTTAGTTGTGATAGATGGATCGTTGTGATCACAGAATTCTAAAAGGATCCAGATAAGATGCAAAAAGATAGTTGAATTAACTCACTTTTTCCTTTAAAAATAAAGCCAACATCCTTGGGATCCAGTCTAAAAAATGCTTCTTCTCCAGGGTCACACATCAGTTATCCTATTGCAGAAATGGTATGTGCATAGGGAAGGTTTCAGAGGTGCAGCTTCTTACTATGTATTATGACTGATTAAAGCACTATGTATTATCACTTTGAAAAGGCCCTTTACAAATCAGTTAGCACTGCAAACTTCTTGCACCAGATTCTTGCCAATGCCACCCACTGATAAAAAACCTAGGAGATAGTTAAACTGTATTTCTGCTTGGTTACCTAAATGCTTTCTATTCACCCTGCCGCGTTCAGCATCTCTCCAGATATAATGAGGTTCTGAAATGCTAAGCTGCAACTTCTTGTATACCCTACAGCTTTTCAGAAGAGATATATAAAAAAGTTTCCCATGAAAAAAAAAAAAAAAAGAGAAACTACAGAGGACAAAAAATATTTTTAAGGGTTTGTCTTAAAATGAAAAATTTGTTTTTCTCCTTTCTCTCAATATCTTTTGTGTTAAAGTTCTTTTTGGTAGTTGGGATAGCAACATTTTACTTACAGCAATAGTTGTGGCTATGCAGTGACTGGGCGCCACTTTCTGTTCTGCTCTACTTGAATTACAACAGACTAGCCATGGAGCTTGTATTATTCGCTAACAAATGATGGCATATTTTATAGCAGAAAACAATGAAGAACACAATTCAATTAGCAAAATGATCTGGGTAAGTGGATTAGGCCCAGCTGGAATTGGTATGATCTCTTTTCTTGTGAAAACACCATGAAACAATTTCTGATCACTAGAACTTAAGATCTCATTGCACATCTCAGATGACATATGACATCTGCAAAATCACAAAGCCCCATAACTTCACGTTAGGGCACTGAGGCAATACTCATACCGAGCAAAAAATGCCACATATCAAGCAGTATATCCTGATATAAATAATAATTTTTGGAGAGGTTTTTTTCAGAGGTACGTTTCATAATTTACAGTGGTTACTCTATCATTTTTCTCAAGCCCTGTACTAGTCCGCTCTTCCAATCCAGTTTTCAACCTGAAACAATCTATTGCTGCTAGTGAAAAGAAGTACCAAAGCAAAACAGAAAAAGAAAAAAAAAGTTCAAATAAACATATGGCAAAAATAAAAACAGTGACCCAGGCCCTTGTAAGTGAATCTTCATATCATGCCTGCAACTGGACACTATTAACATTTTCTGCATGTTGCTTTTTTTGACATACTAACAAACGTTAGAAAGGACCAGCCACCTTCATGTACGAAATTTGTTTGTTCAAATATTTTTGTGTTTGATCATCTTTTATTATAATCCTCCACTTGTTCATCCTTTTCCCATGTGACAGTATACCACAAAACATACTGAAGTGCCACTAAAAGCCACCTCTGCTGTTTTCTCAAACTATGGCAAAAAAATCTGCCACTTATATTCTAGAATTGGTTTTGAGAGTTTGTTGTGAAGGATAATTTTTGGGCTCAGGTAATTTTTCTTCTACATAATTTTAAAAATCATATGCAGTTCACTCTATTCAATGATTATGAGCTAAAAAAAAGACAACGATAAAAGCATCAAACATAAGATGCTTTTGCACTCTCTGATCAGTAATGCTTACCAGACAGCTTTATGGTTCTAATAACCTTGAACCAAGTTACCCATCTGCAGGAGAGAACAAGCAAAAAATGCATTTAATTCCATTTCCACAATGGGCAGTTGGCTAAACTGCCCAAGTACTAATGAAATATTTCAACAGCACGAGGCATAATAAGACCAGCAACTGGGGCATGTTTCAATACGTTGTATAATCTCTGCTTACCTCTGAGAGACTAGGAGGCAAAACTGGGTTTGACCTGACTATTCTAGCATTCACTGTAGCCAGCACACATGGGGCTGCACTTGAGTTTTGGCAATGCTGAGAAGTTTCCACAGTCTAGATAAGACCACAGATAACGCTCATATTACTTGCCCACCGGATGATGTGCAATGGGTAACTCTGTTGCAATGTTCAGCAGCATCAAATCTCTGGTGACCTTCACTGGAGTTTATCCAATGCCTTGCTAGAGATGCTAAGCACTTCTCAAGACCAGATGGTATAATCCTTCTCTCGCCAGCCCTAAACTGCAAGCCAAATGTGCAGTCCTAACATCACCTGTGATGCTCAGTTCTTCTCAGGCGTAAAAAGACCTGAAATCTACTCTGAGAATAACACAATGCAGAAATAATATCATCACACTCCACTGAGTAGGAAAGCTGCAAAATGAACTGAAATTCTCACTACCTGATCCTAAGCTACAGTAAATCTCTCAGCAATTAATAAAAAAAACCTAAGCAAAACATATCAAGATTTTTCAAGATACTTAGGTTTGATTATTTCAAGCCTGGTATGGGGGTATATGATCTAAAAATCAAAGCAGGTAACCACAGGAGGAATTCCTGACACATAAAGGCATTTATGGGTGCACAGAGCCCCCATAACAGCCCTTATCCCTCCTCACAGAGCAGGCTAAGGCAAAGGGCGTGCAGCTTCTTCAGCCTCCACAACTGCAGCTGAACCTTCTTTTTGGCACACAACTGTCCTGTACGTGGTTACAGTTAGCTGCCTCCCAACTGCTGTGACAGGTCTGCAGAGCATTTCAAAAAAGTTGCTGAATACTGAATGACCTTTTGGGCTGCACAAACTTGCCTCTGTCTGGCACAGAGGGGGTATGACCAGGGAAACTGAAATTTGCCCTAAGACTCTTTCTGCGTTTTCCCTTCACTCTGTACGGTCAGTTAGCTCATGGAGCTGGGTCAAAACAGACAAAAGACAGATATTTTCAGTTTACTGCCACTAACTCTAAAGTACTAGAATACGTATTAAAAACTAAATGGACATTATCCATGTTGGCAAATTGAAAATGTGCATTTTCCTAAAAAAGAAAGCCTCTGTTTTTAAAATATCTCTCTTATTCTGCAACTCTATCAGTGCAATTTACCAGCAACAAGCTCAAGATACTCCCTCTGTTTCTCATTGGCACAAGTACATAGAATCATACAGCCCTTTACTCCTTCCATCCTCCTTCAAGGGCAGGAGGAGTCCTGAGTATTTCAGTATTCCACTTGCTTGCAAAATTAAGGCAGGAAAGAAAAAGCAGGGGATAAATGAAATGAAAGCAGCACAGCACCCCTGTCCCTGAAGCAAACACTAAGCATATCTCTACTAGCCTTACCAGTGCTCTCTTCATATTAAAACTGGCATATTTGAAAACACTGCTGAGTAACGATACAAAATGAAAGCAATCTTTACTACTTTACCATGGAGAGAAAAATAGTTCTTATGTAGTCTTTTGCATGTCTTCATATTGCAGAAGAGAAAAGAGGAGCTGCCCTCCAATATTTGTATTATTTCACTTGCATTGATTTAGGAGTTATTTCAGCTATCATTTTCAGATCCTTTGTCATTATTCATTTGCCAGTTAAATGAGAAAAAAAAAAGCAGATGTAAAATTTACACGTTTTCACTTTGCCTAAAGAAACCCTTTGCATTTTGAACCAAACCCACATTGCTAGAGCAAATAATGATAACTCTGTGGCATAACTAGGTAAAAGCATTCTTTGCAATGCGTGAAATGAAGCAGCACATTTATGCTTCCATTACATTTGCTTCTTTCTTTTTCATATTTGAAAAAAATCCTGAGCAGTAGATGATGAAAACTGCCTTTTCAAAGCTTTCCATATGACCTGGTCAAACAGCTGGCCAAACTCTGATACTTTGCTTTCTGTGATTACATACTCCTTCATCCACCAGGACATCATAAAACAGTGGAGGCAACTTCTCTGGAGAGGAAGAGGTCTCCTGCCATTTGAACCTTTCAAAAGATGGAAGAGCTAGACATGCTGCGCTCCCCAGCACTATCCAAATAGGCCTCATTATGGATGCGGGAATCAGAGTCAGCTTATGCTCAGCTCCCTAATCCTGAAATACAAAAGCAAATCACAGAACACCATGAATATTTTGGAGTGAAAGTGCAGCAATAAGGTATTTTTTTGCATAGTGATGCTAGTTAAACCTATTTTCTAGGGCTTCCTAAGTTGCTGTTTATTTGTCAACTCAGCTACATGTCTTTTTTTGGGAGAAGAAAGTCAGTCTTTTTGTCAGGGTTTGCACAATGCCTAGTAAAATGAATTGTCCCCGTCTTTATCTGGGACTGCTGGTATGACAGACACTATGTCAACATAGTTCAAAACACCACCACATAACAGTAGCAACAACCACAGTCACAGACATGGATATGGCAATTACAAATTGAATACGTTAGAGTTTTTGCCAATTCTAAAGAGTTCTTTCTACACACCCATTATGACATGTAGAGTTTTTCAGTCTTCTTGGAAGAATATCTCAGAAGAGATTCCAAAGAAATTTTCATGAGAACAGGGAAGTGCAAGCAACCAGATCAGGTTTACTGCCTTGGTTATGGAAATGCATATATATAAATGAAAAGTAATGAGAAGGAAAATAAGAATGATTCTGCACATAATGTGCACCCCAACACTGCTTACTGGAAACGTATACAGGAGCCAGTTCTTTTAAGTTGTGGGCTGATCACAGGTGTATATTTGTGTTCAAGCTCGTTTCATACTGAAGAGTTGTATTAAATGCACAGACGGCTCTTACAGTCCTTCGCAGGGAGGGATGGCATGAAGAACATGCCCATCTGTGTAGGTTTGTGGGCACTCAGCAGAGAAAGGAGCTTTGCAGCTTGCCCTACAAGACTGTGCACCTTGGACAACACCTCCAGTTACAGGGACATCTCACCAAAAAAATCAGATTTCAGACTTCATTTGAGAGGATGCAAAAATTTAAGATGAATTCAGGTAGGAAATATTCTGAAATCTGCACTTGGTCTAGGAGTCTGAGCAGTAAGCAGATGATTTTCTGTTAACAGTGGAAAGAAATCCACCTCTCACATGTCAGCAATCACCACTCTGTCCTCTGCCTATAAAGAGAGGTCTTCTGTTACTCTTTGTCTCTTCTTTTGCCTGTGTTTACTTGGGAAAGTTCTATGGTAAAGCCTGTAAATTGGCTGAAAAACATTTTTGGTAACACAACATATGGTGAAGTTTCAAAGGTGTTCGGGAACGTCGGTTATTGAAAACAGAGGATCTCTGCGGTGCTCTGAAGTTAGGCTGATCCTGCCACAAATTAAATTTAAGTTTTAATCTAAGTTTTGTTAAGCAGCTCATGTAAAAAACGTGCTCTGGAAAAATACACCATGGAGGCTAGAAACCAAAATGGAAGGAAGACATTTCATCAGTTTGGACATCCCCACACCTACGTTTCTCACTCTAGTACCAGTTTGCTCTCCCATAAGCCTGCACCCAGTGTTTTTTCTGGTATTTTGGCCATGCAAAGATGGAGATGAGGAGAAGGAGAATATTACAGCGCTGTTTGGAGCAGAGCATCCAGTGGCTTCACTGACTACAAAAGGCTCAGAAGACCAGTGACTGATCTGCATACTTGATCCTCCTAAATGATGACTCTTCCCCCTAAAGGAAACTTGTTCAACTTCTTAAGGGAAAAGCTTATTCCCAGCAAGGGAAGGGGCTGTGGCTCTTAGGCTGACTTAGCACCTTCATGTGGAAGTTGGCTTAAGACTTATTTAAAGGTTCCCTTTGCCAGTGTGCTGGTTTTGGCTGGGATTGAGTTATTCTTCTTCATAGGTATTCCATACTATATGACATCATGCTCAGCATATAAAGCTGAGGAAAGAAGAAGAAAGAGGGAGAACACTCAGAGTGATGGCATTTATCTTCCCAAGTCACCATTACGCATGATGGAGCCCTGCTTTCCTGGAGATGGGTGAACACCTGCATGTCGATAGGAAGCAGTGAATGAATTCCTGGTTTTGCTTTGCTTGCATGTGTGGCTTTTGCTTTACCTATTAAACCGCCTTTATCTCAACCCACCAGTTTTCTCACTTTTACTCCTCCGATTATCCCTCCCCAAACCCCATCGGGGCAGGGGGGCCAGCAAGCAGCCGTGTGGTGCTTAGCTGCTGTCTCGGGTTAAACCATGACAGCTAGAAATGTGGAAATCTCATTCTGAAATGAAGTTTGACAGTCGTCAGCTCGTTATAAATATTTGATCACTGGGATGCATTTTTAACTAGCTACCATGAACAAACATCTGACTCTTCAGCATTTATCATAAATGTCACTGAACCAGCAAATCACCTGCAAATTAATGCCACAGAAGTCCCAATGGGGTCACATAAGAATCAATTCTTGGTCCCACACTAATTAACTTTTTTTTTTGCTGCTGCTTGGAAAAAAACTAAAATAATATTGGATAAAGATTGAAGATCGAGTAAAGGTTGGAGAAATGTTAAATACTGAAAAGGACAGTTACTGATACAAACCTTGGTGAGATCTTATAATATCTGTTTTAATATGACTAAATACGAACATACACATGTAAGAACAAGGAGTAAAGCTATGCTAAGACATTAGGAAAACAGCCTAGAAAATACAGAAAATCTCCTAAAAAGTCCCATCTCTGAAAAAGACTGCAGGGTCATAGAGGATAATCAGCTGAAATAATGTCCAAGTGTAATTTTGTGACCAGAAGGCTTAATTCAGTCCTAGGATGTAGATGTCAAAACTGAGGTTCATTGTGCAATAACTAGAAAGGGATGTACCTCTCCACAGTCAAACCACCCTCACACAAGTGAAATGAATCACTTCCAAGAAGTGCCCATTTTTCTCCTTTGAGGGAGGCCAAATTCCTAACTTAGGTTAAATGCTTAATTTTTAGACGGCTAAATGATATCAACCCTAAGCATGCAGATTTAAAAAAAAACAACCCAACAATACCAAAGCATTGATGCTGGACACTTGAATTTAGCGTGGTAGTAAGAACATACATTTCCTGGCTGGTAACTAGCTTACAGCAAATTTAGGTGAGAAAGGAGGCACGAAGTTTGAATGGTTCCTGGGACAGTTCTGGAATAGTTCTGGTAGACTGTTCTCAGCTGTCATTTTTTAACACAGGCCAGCACCCTTTTCTGAAAAGTAGGTATCGGTTTAAATAAAATTGCTGTGGTTATTTTATGACCCACGTTATTCAGGAGGCCAGACTGGTTGATCATATTATACAGTTCTGTTTCCATAATTTCTGAATGCAGAAAACCTGACCAAAATTTGGGAACTCAGTAATAATACTGTTAGAAGTACACCACTATGTCTGTGTATCAAGCCAATGTTCCAGTTCAAAACTCTTCCTGGGGCAACGTTACTGGTGTTTCTAATTAATCATTTAATCAAAGATGTAAACTGCTAGCATCTGTAGAAATTAAAATAATTCAGCCAAGCCTGTAATATAAAACACTCTTGGTAATTATGTAGTTGGATGTCATCATCAGTCATGCTTTACAGGGAAGTAGAAGCCTCTCATTATGCACAACACTGATGGAAACAGATGCATGGCAAATACTTTCTAAATGCAAGTACTCATCTGTGACCTAAGCGAAGAGTTTGGTTATTATCCTACCCTGGATTCATTGCTGAGATAGCCAAAGTCAATTAACACAATCATATAACTAGGATTAGACAAAGCAAAACAGAATTTATATCCACAGGTCTCTCCTACACATCTTGATATATGCTGCTGTTAATATTAGCAATGGGAAAAAACCCCACATAATACGTCAAAATATATCAGCAGAAACAAACACTTTAGAAAAACATCTAAAAGGTTAATCCACTGCCCTTTGCTTCAAAATAAGAAATGCAGTTCTTGGAACTCTTAACTATGGAGTGTTATCAAAACCTCAATCTGCTAAAATGCTAGGGGGTTGTATTTCTTGATATTATGAGCACTGCACTAGATGAAAAGTAAACCTTCAGGTTGTAGTGAACAAACATCAAAAGCCTGGTGTTTTTGTTCCTGGCTAGCATTGATTCCAAACGATTGAGAAGAGCAGCTGGGCTGATCCCATAGCCCAGCACACCCTATAGCTGGATGTTCTCCTGGTCAAGTGACTCATCTCTATTTAATATGCAGTGACACACACCACAAAATATGGCTATAAGTGTGTGCAAATTGGAGGATATAAAAGAAGAAGGTGGCTCAAAACATGCTATTCTGCTCTCCAGAGTGTAATATACTTCCAGGGCAGTTCAGAGGTAGAGCACAACTAGCAGACTGGTAGTCAATGAGGAATCTGCTGGCCGCCTTGCACAGTCACGTACAGCCTCTACTCCCGGCCAGCCCGGCCACAGAAGCCATTTGTTGAGCAGCATTCCCCACAACTGCACTGTGTATAATACTTCCTTTGTTGTACTTTGTTCGTTGTTCGTTACTCCCCTTACTGAATGTGAGGTATCTGCCTGATGAAAGCTCTAGTGCTTTGCACACAGACACACACACACACACACACGTGCAGCTGGATTGCCCACGACACATCTAGTTGCACAAAACACCACGCATATCAGTGCAGCAAGGAAAACGCCCTGCTTGATGGCATGTACCTGTCTCTGACCGCCTGTTCTCTCGCTGAGCTTTGCCTGAGAAGAAAGACAGTTTGGAAAAACACTGAACTCTCCCTATTTAGCAGAAATAACCTGTAAACCATTTCCTTTCTCCCCTTCCAGAAGTGACCTTTTCTAACCTCTGTAATGCTCTGCTGCAAAACGGGAAATTAAATTCTGCAAGTCCAGAGCCCAGAGCTGAGAAAAATCACAAATTAGTTGAGTCTGAAAGGCATCTCTGGAGATCTAGTCCAGTCCCCCTGCTCTGAGCAGAGTCAACTAAAGCAGCCTTCTCAGGGCCATGTCCTGGGCGGTCTTGAGTATCTCCAAGTTGGAGTCTCCTTCCTCCACAGGCAACGTGTTCAGTGCTTGACCGTCTTCACAGCAAAAAAGCTGGGGTTTGTCCTGCCACTGGACACCATTGAAAAGAATTTAAATCCTTCTTTACACCCTCCTCTCAGGTACTTATATAAATTAAAAAGATTCACCCTCACACACTCTTCTGTCATGGCCCTGAGGGCACCCACAGGCCTTACTTAGTGGCCCTGACCAACCTCAACTCGGGCCTCCACACACACCCCCTGCCCATGGGCCCCAGAGCCCCATTTCAGCTCGGCCTGGGGTGCTTCAGCTCCTGCTTGAACTCTGTGGGAGAAGTACTGCTCTCCAGCTCACCGCACTGGTTCCTGTGCCCGGCCATGGACCCCCTGGAGCCACCTGTGGGTTGCTTCCCCGGCGTCTCCTCAGGCCTGCTTCATCACCATGAACCTGGCTGATAATCTGGACTCTTGTTTGAACCTGGCCATGATCTCTGAGTCTGCTCTGCTCAGCCTGCAGGGGTACTGCGGTACTGGGCGATACCACTGCCCCGTCGGCCGTGTTATCCCCCAGAACTCCCCATCCCATAGGAAGAAGCCAGCCCTTGCTGCTCCCCCAACATCTCCAGGCTGAGCAGTCACAGTCACACCCTCTCAGCTTCCCTCATCTGACACATGCTCCAATCCCTTAATTGTCTTCGCAGCCCTTGCTCCAGTATGTCCATTCCTGCCTTGTACTGAGGAGCCCAGAACTGGTGGAGGGGAAGGCTCACCTCCCTTGACCCGCTGACCTTGTCCAGGTCAGCAATGAAGACAATGTTAAACACAATTGTCCAAGTTAAAGACAATCGGCCAGTGGCCTGGGGTTCTGCCAGGGGCCAGAGCGTGTTAACAGGCCTTCATTATCCTGACGAGCTTCACCGGGGGCTTTCACCCCCAGCCCTGCTCCTGGTCCCAGGAGCTCCACCTAACCTCACGTCTGGACCTTGGGTCCCTGCCTGAACTGTGCTGTAGCCGTAGCCAGCTGTCATAGCTCTGCGCGTACATGGACACTCCTGATCTTAACCCTCATTTGTGCCTTGACTTGCTGACTTGACCTTGCACTTTCCTCATCACTTGCCTCATGATCACTAGACCTGTGGATTGACTTCCTGGCTTAATCTCAGACCTGCCTCGTCACCACAAACCCGTCGGATGATCTGGACTCTTGGTCGATCACAGCTGCTGTGCCCAGGCTTGTTCTAGTCACTTTGCTCAGGTGCTGCTGAACTGGGCCCTGGCTGCTGGGATCCCTAACCTGTGGGATGTGTCCTTGTGCTTGGCTCCCGTCTCCCAGTCCCTCAGAGCGGCCCTTGCTCTTCCCTGACAGGTACGTCACTAGTCACCAGTCTCCAGATGGACTTTGCACTGATGATCACAACTCTTTGAGCCTGGTACTTCATCAGCCAGTTTTCAGCCAACCTCACTATCCGGTTATTTAGCCCATACTTCATCAGCTTGTCTAGGAGAATGTTATGAAAGAGGTTCCCCTCACCATTTACCAGTCTGCACATGTTTTCCCTCATCTTCATTTTGCTGCTGATATACCTATAAAAACCCTTCTTGTTGCCCTTTAATGTCCCTCACCAGATTCATCTCCAGATGGGTTTTGTATATTCTGAGAGTGTCTCTACATTCCTCTGGGATCTCCCTGACTTGATTCCCTGCACAGTGGGATGGACCTGCTCTACTGCAACCTGCTCTAAGGTGGCCCTGCTCTGGCGGGGGGGTTGGACTAGATGATCTCCAGAGGTCCCTTCCAACCCCTACCATTCTGTGATTCTGTGACCATTCAAAAATTCTCCTTGCTGCTACCAAAAGCCTCACCACACTCTATAATCTTTTATTTTTAAGTGCACTGGAGACAAACACAAGAGACATTTGTAAAAATGAGACAATTGTAATAAATCATTAAGTTGTGTTGCCTCTATTTTGGGGTGGGGTGGGGGAAAGATGGCTTAGGCAACAACTTTGAAAGAAAAGTACCAAGATTTACATCCAAATGAAAAGCTCAGTATTACACTACATCTTCTGCATGCTGGTATGTGCCATTAGGATACTACTTATCAAACAGTATCATCTCTCCTTCAGGAACTACTTATTAATCATGTATAGGAGCACATAAAGAAGCTATGTTTGTTTCACTTGGCTTTTCTGATTCTGTAAGTACTGGGTACATTTTGTTAGCCACCTAAGTTCTCAGAACTATCATTCTGAAAAAGTAATGACTAGTAAATACAGCAATTTCTGTGATAGTTTTGTTGCATATGGGTCTGTTGTCTCTGTTCCCATTTGAGGTCTTGCCAGTCTCTTTCACCTGTTTTAACACTGGAAACTGCTGAGGTTACTCCTTGAGGGCCCAGGATATGCCTCAGAACAGCCATCTGTACTATGTCATGACAAGGTTCTCCTTCCTCACATTGGCAGCTGAGTTCAGCCAAAATACAGAACAGTGTTTACCTCCATGATGGTACTTTCTGCTTACTCTCCTAAAGCCAGAACAAACTACCTGGGGCAGTGGGGCTCTGCCAAAGGGCTATCAGGAATGCAGGCACCTGAAAGATGCACTGGGAAATTCTACATGCAGAACAACTAATAAATCTACCAGGCTACAGAGTGACCTGCTTTTTTAACTGCAGGCTTGCTAGCAGCACCAGAGAACGTAAACACAGGAAATTGTTTCGTGTGGGGTTGTTGAAGAGCTCAATTTAAGGCTATGAGAAAGACAGCCCTGAAGCCAGCAGTAAGCACATGCACTAAAGAGGAACAAAGCTATAGTAATTTTCCTTTCAATCTGAAACAAGCTCAGCTTTGACCTGTATCAGCACATTGCAAATGCTCTGTTTTTCCAGGTGTTTCTTTGAAGGGGCTGATGCACTTAAGCAGTAGACTGAACATGATGGTATAAGGGGCAGAAATCATGTATTACTATTATTCATCAAAGCCTTGGTGATACTTCCAGGAAGATGATGACATTTGCTGCATATTGATTCCATATGAAGACATGTATCTAGACATCTCGTTCAGCACTTGGAAAATGCCTCTGTTCTGCCTCCATAAAGCCTTCCAGCTGATAGAAAGCAATTTTGCAAAGTCATCTGGATTTTCCAGAATCCTGGCCTACCTCTATACTTCCATTCATGCTTTTGTAGTAGTGCAAAGATGTGAAGTTTGTCCTCTCTATCATGCAGTCCCTTTCTTTAAGAAACTAAGCAAATCACACACAGTGTCTTACAAAAATATTCCAGAAACTTGCCAAAATTGACGCAATGGGCACAAATAAAATTATAGTTGGAATTTAAAAAACATAATACATTATTTAAAAACTTCAGCAAAACAACAACAAAAAAGACAGTGTGGACTATGTACTGTCTATGGATACAACCATGGATGCAACTGTGAAAGGCGTCATGACAGCTATAGAAAAGCCAGCTAAACCAGGGAGTTCATTTTACACTTTTAAGTTACCTGACAACTTTTTCTTTCATTTGAGCAATCGAGTTGATACCTCTATATCTAAATTATGTATATGGACACTTGCATGTCCATTTGAGTAAAGAAATACTGAAACTGGGAAGTGCAAAAAAAACCCACCAAACTTGACTTCTGTGATTGAGGACAATTAGAGAGCCCTAAAAACCTTATATCTTCCTAGAAAATAAGTGAACATCTCAGGCTTACAAACGGCATAATGCCAACAAATGATTAGGAGACGACTGAATAGAAACCAAGGAATACTGGATTTCCCAAACTTTCCTCCATTTGTTAATGTGGTATTGTAGTTTGAGGACCTTATTGAAGTCAGTATTAAGATTGCCTACTTTGGTAATGAGATATAAAAGGCCTTCTTTCTCCTTTAGATCTCAGCAAAGTCACACCCTAAAGTCTGTAGCAACTGAGATATATCTTTTCCAGCCTGCCCCACTGTGAGTTCATGCTCACAAACCATTTTCTTTAATAAACAATTACCATCCACCACCTGAGACAGTTACTGCACTTTCCATTCCTCTCACAGACAACTGGGCATGCCAGTTGCGTTGGCTTTGTCGCTGCTGGTGATTGCCCCTTGCCAATAATTCTCAGCAGCAGGAATACTCACGGCAGCAATGGACTGGACTTGCTGTTCTCTGTCTCATTTGCCATCTCATCTGGCTCCATACCAAGTCAGAGACCCTTTGCCTAGATTTTACACTATAAATGAAGTGGTCAGGGACTGTTCTCAGGACTTGATGCCAACTGGCACTCCACAATTCCGTCTCCTTTCATCTAAAATGTCAGTACAGCTAAACTTCCCTATAGCTTCCTTTCAGACAAGCAATACCACATCCAAACTGTCAATCAGGAATGAGGTCTGACCCAGGCTAGACCCCAAATCATGCCCAAACACTGAAGCAGTGGTAGCTGATCCAGGCCAAAACCACACCAGGGATGTGCTAGTAATCACTTATGAGCGTGTGGGCCCTTCCTTAGCCTGATTTACTTTAAAAATACAGTTTTTGACTAATGGAAGCAATTCTGTAGCAAAGAACAATTTTGAGAAGAATGATTCAAGCAAAAAAAGGGTCTCAGGTACTGACTTGGGTGTAGAGGCTCATGTCCTTTCTCTAAAACATAGTTTCTATTTGTTTAGAAGCTCAACTATTATTCTGTGCCTCCACCCTAGAAGAGTTTTTTTAAGGTGGTCGTTACTTTTTTTTTTCTTTAAAATAGAGCTTACTGCAAAGAGACTCTGATTTTACCTGAACTGTATATAGTATCAGTAACAACTGTGACAGGAGAACTTGCAAATCTAAGGCTGCTGATATCCATCACAGAAAGGAAGGAAGGAAAACGAGCTAATATTCTGCCACAAGGAAGGAAATCCCATGCCCCCATCAAACCAGAGAAGCAGCATTTTGTTTACAGATTCAAAAGAACTGATCAAACTTAACCTTATTTTGTGATGGCTAAATTCTGTTTTAAACATATTCCTGATACACTCTTTTTCACTACAGTTGCCACTCTTTCAGTATTACTTCCCCATCAGCAAGTAATCCTGCCTCTCCTTTCACATATCCTTGCAAATTTTAAGACAAACCAAGAGGAATCCACAAAGCAGCACACCAGCTCTGAAAAAAAAATCCTCTCAAGGCATCTTTACTCACGAAACCTCTTAACAATAAGATATTTATGGAGTTTTATTCTTTTGAAGTCATACACTATTATTATATATGGTTTGGAGCTATATTATTATTGACCATTATGCTGTTTATTTTCAGTTTTGACAAACTATCTTAAAGTAAATGGCTCATGTGAATTGCTGATGGCTGATACATAATTAAAAAGTAATTGTATGAGGTTTAAAGTTCAAATGACTTCTCAAATGCACATAGCTTTTTTCCTGTTTATAGCATGGCATTTTCAGAGAATTACTACAACAGAATTTGTAACAGAAATTAATTTATTTCTCCACAATGATTCTTTTCTCATATCCAAAGTACTAAAGAACCAAAGCAAACTGCTTATCCTGCTCACTGTGAAACCACAGCGTGCTCTGAGCAAGAATGTCAGTCACACGCTCACAGATGATGAATAGCATCCCTCCTGAGTACTGTTTTTAAAGGAACACAGTATTTGGGCAGGATACCAAAGGTAATGGAATTTCACATAAGCATGTCTGACAGAAGTAAATGGGGGTTCTGGATCTGCAGGGATGTGACGCTTAGAGAATCACTGATCCGCACTTGGAGACAGAGGACTTTTTTCCTTTTTCCTGTATAAACTCAAGCAGAGACTTGTTTCTCATCTCTTTTTAAAAACAGCCACCTCCTGTTGTTCTTTTCACCAAAGCAAATTGAATTTTCATGAGGCAACAAGCTGAGATTCCAGATCACGGAAACCCTCTGCTTAAAGGTACTTTTAGTAGAAGTGTTGCTGATAGGCTTGGTATTTGGGTCCTCCAAAAGACCCAGGAAGGAACCGGGCTTGCGAGAGACTTATTAAATCCTCCCCTGCTGCCATCTGGTGCCAGGAGCAAGTAAATTACTGTAACTCTTCGAAGAGTACTGCTTACTACACCGAGCCTGTGAAGCTGATCAGCTACATCAGCAGGCGTTAGACTAGCATCTCTCTCCACTTAGTCCCTAGTCCCTCCATTACCAGCGGTTTGAAATGAGGCTCAGACTCTGAAGAGAAATGAAAACATGAGGTGCAATTAGGAAGTGCTTGGGAGATGGTATGATGCAGGAGGCTCAAACTTTCCCTTTCAAAGCAGCACAGCCAAGTATCCATGTTCAGTGGCTTGTACATGTGCAGAATGGGAAACAAAAAGAAGCTAGTAATCCCTGCACAGTTACAGAGCTGTGACCTCAGTGGGGTCACAGAGACATGATGGGATAGTGCAGACATGGATCAAGGGTCAATACAAACTCCGAAGGTGAGGAAGTAGGGTTGTGCTCTACACAAAACAGCAGCTCAATTGCATTTAGCATTGCCTTGTAATGGGTGATGGGCCAACTGTGAGCTATGGGTAACAATCAGAGAAGCATGGGTGGCATAATTTGGGGTATCTTCTACAGACCATCTGATGAATAAGAGGAAACAGATGAATCTTTTTTCAGACAACTAGAAGAAGTCACATGATTTTGTCCAGGGATTGAAGACAAATTTTGCCACAGGGGATAAACAAGCCAGCAGTAGGAATCACTCTGATGGACCTCTTGCAAATAAGGAAGCATTGGTCAGGGGGTTGATGGCCAATGATAGCACTGGGAGCCCTGCTGTGAAATAGTGAAGTTTAAGATCCTAAGAGAAGTGATCAAGACAAATAGCGGATGAGAAAGTTTTGCTTCTGAAGGCATCTGAAGATGTAATGCTGCTGTTAAATATGGTTGCCTTGCCTATTGGAAATGTTGCAAACCACCATCCATTATGAGACCTGTTTCCAGTTCCTTACAACCTCACCACATTTTAGATGTTGCAAATTTTCCATGCCAAGCATCTGTCTCAGGATTTATCAACATTGTTAATATTTTGGAAAATTTCAGCAAAATTATTCAGCTCTTTCCAAGAAGACAATATCCTGGTTTGTTCATATTAAATTATTCTAGCAACTGTTCTTTTGATAAGTTCCAGTATGCCTGTGCTCTGGAACATTTTTGTGTCTGTATACGACATATACCTCATACTTTTCCATTTCATCCAAATCATGACTGGCCAAACCATAATCTTTCAGAAATCTTCCATTCCTATACATTACCAGGTAATTATTTCTTGGAGTTTACTGGTTTAAATTGCTGAAAACTCTGTATTTACAAACTACCACATCCTTTCCCACCCCAGGTATCAACCTGCACATTTTCTCCAGCTGACAGATTGTGCTCCAACTCCAGGCCAGAAGGCAAAGTCTAACTAGTCCTGCAATTGTTGCTGCATACGGATCTAGATAAAGCCGAGGCTAGACATTAGAACCAGAAACCTTTTCTTCTAGTGCTCACTGATATATTGCTCTTTCCTAGCACAGTGGGTGATCCTGCACTGCTCTACATCCAGATGCAAAAGTAAAGAGCTAAAGCTTGGAAACAAGGACAAGGAACAGAACCAACCAAGGAAGCTGACAGATTTGTATGAGGGGGTGGAAGAATCAGGGGAAAAAGACAAATTTCACAGATGAGCAAAGCTGTAACTAAGAAATGGGGATAATATACTTGGAGTAGAATAAGAGGAAAATGAACTGGAACAGACTTGAAATACAGAGGAGAGATTGGACGCTGATGAAGAGTTGGAAGGATGAAGGAAAGGAGGGAGTGTGAGGAAGAACGATAAGACCGGGACTTAGCAACCAGAAAACAGAAAAACAGCCAAGCAAAGGAACTATGATAAGACACTCCCTCCCAACACACACACACACAGAAAGAAAAAAAAATATATAAAACAGACATAGGCTCAAGATTGAGAGAGAGGACCCGGAGAATATGAGACTTTGTGAGTTATAGGAAAAAGACTGGAATTAAGTGGCTCTGGTTAAATGGCAGAAGGGGTTTAGAGAGAGAAAGGGATGTGAGAAAGGAGAGACACTAGATTTTTTATCAAGGAGACATAGTGGGCAAACTTATATAAGTGATCAAGGGGACTGGGAGAAATCAACCCTTACCAGTTTTTTTCACAGCTCTCCCGTTTTGGGGGTTTTTTTCTGTTTGTTGGGGATTTTTTTCTCTTTGTTGGGTTTTTTGTTTCGTCTTCTTTTTACAGAAGCTTTTGTTGTGAAATTTACAGCTACCCTTTTGATTTCTGTGCAGCCTGAGCACTCAAGAGATGTATGGAGAGCTAAAATGTGCACATAGGTTACATAAACAGGGCAGACAAAGGTTGCAAGAGTAAGCAGAAGAGTGTAATTACTTTCCTGCGGTCTCACAGCAGGTTAGTATCAAAATCAGAATCAAAATGCTCCTCCCAGCTCCAGTGCCCAGCTCCCCAAATCCTGCTGCCGCCTTCCATTTCCACGCAGCATACAAAAACAGACTGACTGACAAGACAGGCACCACTCCAGCAAAGCACAGACCCATGTGGAGAGGCAAAAATGCCTCTGCTTGCAGTCTGAAGTGATGGGACACAAGACAGAGATGACTGGTTCATGTGTCATGTAGCCATGCTTATCGCAAGCTCTATACCTGAGCTAATAACCTATGCTTAGAAGAAGAAAATGGTAGCTTGACAACTTCATCCTAATGCGGCTGTAAGAACTGAGCTGTCTTGCATCTGCCCAGTTTGGAGCACTATGAGAGCAATCTATTTCTATCCGCAGAGATATATGTCTCTGAAAAACACTGTGCCTCCTGCAATTACGTATCTGCATTGCAATGAGGATTTGTAAAGCCTGATGTCCAATACTTCTGTCATATTTTCCTCCTACTTTTTTTCTCACAACAAATCATCTAAAGCACAGCTAACTGGGCATTTGCTACATAGCTATAGCAAATGGATGAATTATTAGTTCATACTATTATCATTAAAAGCTATAGAACAGACTTAGTTAGGCTTTAACAAATAGTTAATGACAAATGAATGAACATGTTAAGGAATCCAACTATTTAACGAATTTTTTATATCTGAAAAAACCACATCTAGATACAGTTGGTTTCTCTGTCTTCTAAGAAACAATTTCCCCAGTTTGCCATCAGCTTCCCCAAAAGCATTACAATTAATAATAAAGATAATAAAGAGGAAATCACTACCAGTTGCTACAAATAAATTCTGAGAATTGACAGTGCAGATTAAAAATCTTGTGTTTCCATGTGGACGTATGCAGGAATAACATTAAATGAAATAGCTGCAGGTTGCAGCCTGAAAGTAAAAGTAACTGATAGCAAATGTATGTTTTGGTGGAACACCTTCCAAATCCTGGATGCTTGCAAGCTTCTGTTGTCATCAATAACAACTTCTATTTGTTGTGGAATCTATCAGAATGATTTTTTTCAAAAGGTACAAACCCAGAAAGGAAAGAGCAGCCATCGCTCTGTATTAATGGACGAATACATTCACAAGTCTATACTCACCCAAATGTTCATTGGAGAATTCTAGATTTGTCTCTACACAAACACATCTGCTAGCATTTATCTTTTATACGTGTTTGTAGTCAAGTCTAACATGTTTTTCAAAACCATATAGAATCTACATAAAACAACTTTTGGCTTTGGTCCTTCTCTAGAGAATACCTAACAAAAAATTATGCTTTTGCCTCCACCATTTTCTATTAAGTCTTTTAACCATTCTCTGCTATCTTGCACGGTTCTTTTATAAGGAGAACAAATTTCCCATGGCAGTTATACATAAATAGATTTTAAGAAGAATGGGAAGGTTTGTGGTTTTGCAGTTCATTTGATGACATAAAAGCACAGAAATCAGTCATTACATACTCTGAGCACTGTTATTATGCTGTAAAATAAAAATGCTTCATTGTCTTTGGAGATTAACTCTGTCATTAATTCTAAGCTCAACAAAGTGAAGTTCACAATCCAGACAAAAAGTCTTGACTCTGCATTCCTATTTATGCCAAGTAGAACTTCTTAAGCAGGAGGCTGATTGGTCGTAATGGCTGTACTGAAATGAGAAAGGATTGTAAACCCATGAAACTGGAGAAAATAACTCACAAGCAAACAGAAAATTAATATTATGACTATCTGACAATGACATTTAAGATGCATGAAACCTCTGATTGCCAGAGAAGAGAAGGTACTTGTCACAGAAAAACTGTAATGCACTTCAAACTGCTTTGGGTTTTTTTCATGGTTGTTTCAAGTTAACATTTTCATAGTGTCTTCACGGATTCTAAATTTCAAATTGTAAGAATTAGTATTTGTCACCAGCATCCTTCCATTGGTCCCCCAAGTCATGGCATGCTTGCCAAGTGCATAATAATTTGGCTGCGCTTCAAACTTGCTTTTCTTTGACTTGCACCTCCTCAACCATCCTCCAACTTCCCCCATGCTGTACTGAAAGTCCTAGCCTGAAAAGCAGCTTTCTCCTACTGAAAGGGACTCAGCAGCCTGTTTGAAATACATAAATGAAAGCTCCTGTCTAATTATGATGACGCATATAATGACTGAGCATAGCAGTTCTCCTCTCCTATTCAGTATAAGGATGTATTTCTGACTCTTTGTCCACTCCACCTCTATGCTGGTGTAGAGTTTTACTGCATTTTTCCATTCTGGCTCAGTGCCCCCATTTTGTACCGATGGGAATCGTCCATCTGTTTCGGCTTGATGAAAACAGTATTATGTAGAAGAGCCCCTGGCTTAAACATGGCTCTTTCCTTTCTTCTGGAGTCTCAAGTATCCTTCCATTGATACCAAGAGCAAAGACAGAAATGGGCAAACACCTAAGCTAAAGAAAGAACTGGAGAACAGTATGAGAGCAGCTGAACCACAGTTCAGCATAGTGGGCCAGAGTGAAGAATCAGGATAAGAAGAAAGTGACTACTGATGACAGAGACGAAGAAGCCTACTTACTGGGTTGTTTCCTGCAGGTACATAGCTCCCAAAGAGCATAAGCTATTAAATTGCCATTACAGTTCACTGTAATCTGAAGATCCGTAAGAAGAAGCAAGGCCAAAGAAGCTTACTGTGGTATAACAAGGCAGAAGGAAAGGATCCAGAAATGGGAATCTACAAGTAAAGAGAGTCTGAACAGACAAGAATAATAGAAAATTTGGTGTAAAGCCAAGCTTGACAAGAAGTTGTAAGGATAATTACAGAAAGTTCATGCTCTCATAAAGATGGTCCTGGAAACTGAGTTGCATAAAACCAGAAACCAGACTGAAAACAGAGGAAAGTCTCAGGCGGAGCAGAGGGAAGCTGAATAAGGCTCAGATTTCATGACCTTTTCAAATCTGCAATTATCTGGAAAAGCAGTAGAAGGCATAAAAAACCACCTGTTTATCCTCTACTAACATGTTTGAAATTCAGTTCCTGTAAAGAAAAAAAATGAATGTTTTTAATACTACATCGCTTAAAGTAGGCAATTGCATTTCCTAAAAATACTGTAACTTATCACACAACTGAAAATTTCCTGCATTTCTGAACGACTGAAATACATCTCTTCTGCTTCATAGAAGATCAAAGTAGACATTGACATTCCTGCTAGAGAGTATACTCAAAGTGAAAATCGGTGGCATTCATTGAATTTTAAACACTGAACTGAAGAGCTATTTCTAAAATCTGTTCTGAGAAGTCATTCTTAGTCAACAGTTTTCTCTTTTTACTGCATGCTTTGTTACCTCTGTTGGACAGGCTATTACCACTGTAACACAATTTTCTGCTTACTTAATGGCACAGTATCTTGCATCTATATAATGGCGAAAGGAGTAATTTTGAAGATGAATTACATATAATGTAAAATTATGCTTAGACTGAAAGGCCAGGTAGAGTCTCTCACTTCCCAATACTCTAAAGAGCGTGACTGAACAAGGTGAGGAGGTAACTAGATGCCCGGTTTCAGTGTGCCTGCTTGTCCCTAATAGTAGTTACCAAGGACAAAAAAATGGTCTTTGTAGAAACACATGGGGAGCATCATCTGCAAAGTTAGATGCCTCTAACTCCCTTCAGCACCCTTCCTGCATGTATCTTAATGTAAGCACAATGTCTCAAAGCCTCTGAACTCTGTTACCATCATTCCACCTCCCCTTACTTTTATAGGAAAAACAAAGCCACAGTTTGGATTCTGTTTTGCCCAGGAAAGACTGAATATTTTAGTTTGTTCTCAGTTTCTCAATCACCAAACTGTACTTTGGCACTCTATGCAACTTTCAACTTTTGCCAGACATATTTTTTGCCCCCAAAACAAGTTATAGGAAGAAAACCAGTTAGTTCAGCAATAAGCATTTGAGAACTTCAAATACTTTGTGTAGAAGTAAATAACAACACTAACCTCTTTCATTTTTTCCAGTTCATTCTGTAGTGCTTGTTTGGCAATTTCGACTTCTATAAGCTGCTGTCTTAATTTTTCATTTTCATCTTCTGTTACAGTACGTTTTTCTTCCACGTTTTCTAACTCATGGTGAAGTCTCACTGATACATCTTTTGCAACCTAAATTAAATGATATTTCAAAAGAAAGATTAAAAAAAAAAAAAGAACTATTGCTGCAGCCCTTAGTGCTTAAGCAACCATTTACAGGTTAATTCTGGATATTTTGATAGAAACAGTATGAAAGGAAATGTAGACAAGGAGACCCAGAGATAGAGTTCTAAATGATTCAAAATTCAAGTCAATTCCTTCAAAAAAAAGGTATAGGCTTCCTATGGACTTCATTGGAAACCGCATTAGACACCGAACCCCAACTCCTTCTTAGGTTCTGTTATGTCAACAGTGACACAGGACCGTCATTATTCCTGGAGACACTGCAGCATCTATTTTCTCTCAACCACTGCTAGCTTATGTTTTTCAATGCACTAAGGCATGTGCCCTTCAAATATCTCACATGCAGAAGCATCTAAAAGCAGGGCCCACCTTCCCAGGTCTACTGTACCTGTGGTCCTTTTCGACCACATTTTGACATCTTTATTTCAACCCCACTAGTTTCTCTGTCCTTCATGAGCAGTTAATCTAAATATCTGGCATTTACTACTATTGTTTAATTTAAAGAGTAAAATATGAACAAACTATACTTTTACTGACCTTGTGTTCATTCAAATGATGTCCAATATTTTAAATGAAAATGAACAGTAAGGTTTTTGCCTTTTTTTTAATGCATTTTCACAGGAATACAGTTAAAAGGCACATGTCAAGACCTAACTCTTCTTCATATAAAGCAATGAGAATTTTGCCATTCAAGCCACTTGCATTGTATTTTGTGAAACTACTAGAAATTATAATCATGCATTAAAAATGTTTAAATATACACTAATCACTGTTGTGATGGCGATTTACACACATAGTTTGAAAAGCCTAATTTCCCGCATTTTTTAGAACATCAGAAATTATAATTAATCCTTCTTATTATTAGCTAAGGGAGCTCAGAAAGCTATCCTTTATGGCTTTCACTGGAACAATCTTTATGTCTGTATGTCTAAGAACTCGCTTTGATATACTAAAACTCTAAAGAAAATAATAATAAATGTAAGCAAGCAGCCTTGAAGAAACCGATCTATCAGAAAACAGCAGCAGCTAGTGACTCAGCCTCCCCTGACAAGAAACCCAGTGTGTGTGAATTACAGATACAACACTGCAGTGTAGCACCAGATCATTCAATAACCTCCCCCACTGCACGCACATTCAAGACACATCATGCCCAACAGAAAGAGAGAGTGGAGGGGAATTTCAATTATAACCATACTCCAAAAAGACCGCAGGATGAGCTGAGAATCACACCACAGGGCAGTATCTTGATATCTTTTCATACGCTCAGTATTAAACTGTTCATCTGGTTGTCCAACCAAAGTAAATGGAAAATCATAGGGGACATTTTTAACAGCATCTATCAGATTCTGTCTTTGGCCCATAGATACAGTCTGTGTCAGTAAATACAACAAAATAACAAAATCATTACTGGTAGTGATTTTTTGACACAAGATTTGGCGGAGTGGCAATTAATGCAGGGAAATCCTACAGAGCATTCTAGATCATATGGGAAATGTGACTCACTTATGCAAGATACATCGTAATACACCTAAATGCAAGGCTGTATCTCTGAAGGATTAAGTCCCCTAATATGTTACCCATGCAAAATGGACACCTTTATTTTGGGTAGAAATTCTTCAGAACAGGACTTGGGAACACTACAGAGAACCGCACATGAGTTACAATTACGGTTAGTCAGCACCAGGAATTCAATTAGGCAGAAATTTGGCACTAGATGTTCATCCCTACTCCAAAGCGGAACACATTCATGATCTGTGGGAACGCTTTGCAAAAACATCATTCCTTTCAAAATAGTCAGTTGTATGATTATTGTGGGAGAAATCCTAATTAGAGTGAGCCCCTTGTCCAGCTCAACCTAAGGCCTTAGCTGCAATCTCCTATATTGGAGGCGAGCCTCTCCCAGGCTCTGCGCCTGTGTTACCTGCTAATACAAAGTATCATTGAGCCAACAAAGAGATCAACTCTATAGGCTGGAGTCACAATATTCACTTGGGACATGAAGGCTCACGGTCAAATTCTGCCTGCAGAGGTGTGTATCTCAACTATTCACCTGATCATTATTCTGAGTGTGCAAAATGTCCCTCGCTTTGATCAGCAATTCCATCTGACCCCTCAGAAAGGGGTCATTTTGCTTCTGATCAGGAAGACACTATTTTCTCAGCGGCCACGTGAACAGTTGTACCTACAGAATTGGCATGGCCACAACAGCAAATGTATTGTTTGAGTATGCACAGGCAAGGAATATCAAATAGAAATACAGCGAAGGATACTGTCATTTTAAATCTGCATTAGTGAGAAAATTACTGGAACGTGTCTTGGACTGGTGTCTACATTTTAATAAGAATGATGTCAAACTGGAAAATTTTCAGAAAATATAATCCAAGTCTGCAAACCAGGTTTGGGAATAACAGACTCTCAATCCATTATAGAATCCATTCAGACAGAAGTTTAAGAATGACCTTGTTCCTGATCATGTATTAAATTAGCATTTTCAACTGCAGTCCACTGAATACGACAAGCCATAGGTCACTAGTCCTATACAGAGGACAAATGATGCTAAACAGAGGTCTGTATTTCCGTGAGAAATGGAGGGAGACCTGTCAACTGAAACAAGTTTAGGAGTCTTGACTAAGTAGGAGCCTTAACAAAGTCCAGTGGATGGAAGCAGAAATTAAACAACTTCCAACTAGTGCAAGAAAGGGGTTTTTTTCTGTAATTGGACAAATCTAGAATGGAGATCATGGATAATTTACCAACAACAATCTTTAGACATGAACTTGTTTTCCTCAACAATGGGCTGTGGTTCATTCAGATGGCATGAATTAAATACAGTTGATTACACATTGAAATCTGATGTGTCTTTGGTTTCAAGTGGATGTGGAAAATCCTGCCTTCACCGAAGATAACAACACTTTTTCCACTGACACGAATGGAGTCAGGATTTCATGTTGTGGCTCTGCAAGTATTCAATCTACCAGTCCTTTGAAATCTTTACTAAAGAGTACAGTAATCCCCTCAAAGTCAATGAGATGATTCAGTGAGGCTGGTTTAATTTTGCAGTGGTAGGGTATGTTTTGTGTTCGTCACAAAAGATCCAAAACCTCTAGTTCCTAACTTGTATTTGAGTCACTTCTTGCACATAACTTTCAAAAAAATGCTTGGACTAAAGCCAAAAATAGCCTACCTGTGTACTGAAGGGCTTCTATTACCAAGGTAAGCTTGGCCATTGCTATCCTATGGGCTGCACTGGGTGCACGGTGTACAACAGATGGAAATGCCTGAGTCATGAGGACCGAGAGCATGCTCATGTCTCTGGCTGAGGGTCTCCCTCCCCTTGACACCTGCTGATGTCTGTACCTTGAGGTCCTGCTCCATGCTGCGCAAGAGTTCGCCATCTATCTCGCCGGTCTGGGCGTAGCGGAGCCTCTTGCGCTCAGCCTTGCGCAGCCGGTACTGAAGGATCCGGCAGTTCTTGTTGGCTCGCTCCAGTTCATGGCGCATTTCTTGAAGCTGACAAGCGTCCTCCTCGAAGAAACTGTCTCTCATCTCGTCCATCTCTGTCCTCAGCTCATCTATCTCATTCTGGCACCGGGGTGAGAAGGGGACAGGGACGCCACAGGTGGGTGAAAAGCACAAATCTCAGCAGGTATAGGGGAAGACAGCCAAAATGGAGCTCCTGCCCGCAGAGACACCAGCTAAATACAACCCAGCTCATGAAATGCACAGCAACGAAGCCGGGACGTGGCCCCACGACAGGGCCATCTTAACTCTGACGCCAGCGCCAGTGCCGGGGGCGGCAGGGAAGCCCCTTACAGGTGCGGGGGTGGGCCCCTGTTCCCCCC